>SJXQ01010182.1:41337-176036 GCA_006408695.1 Aepyceros melampus | reverse complement strand
TTACTGACAAAAGTCCATCTAGTCAAGGCTATGGTTTTCCCAGTAGTCATGTATGGATGTGAGAGCTGGACCATGAAGAAAGTTGAGTGCCGAAGAATTGATGCTTTTGAACTGTGGTGTTGGAGAAGACTCTTGAGAGTCCCTTGGACTGCAAGGAGATCCAACCAGTCCATTCTGAAGGAGATCAGCCCTGGGATTTCTTTGGAAGGAATGTTGCTAAAGTTGAAACTCCAGTACTTTGGTCACCTCATGTGAAGAGTTGACTCATTGGAAAAGACTCTGTTGCTGGGAGGGATTGGGGGCAGGAGGAGAAGGGGACGACAGAGGATGAGATGGCTGGATGGCATCATGGACTCGATGGATGTGAGTCTGAGTGAACTCCGGGAGATGATGATGGACAGGGAGGCCTGGTGTACTGCGTTTCATGGGGTCACAAAGAGTCGGACACGACTGAGTCACTGAACTGAACTGAACTGAACCTCTACTCTAGAGTTTTAATATTTGCTATGAACTTTGGACCTTTAAGAATCTAATCTTCAGTATCCATTTTAACTTAGGGGTATGATTACTGGTTTGATTGCTCTCTCCCTTTTTGATTCTTCCTTTTCTCTTCCAAGTCACTGCTATCTCCTCCCTCCTCCTTCTCTTCTCTACTTAACTCTTTGAATCTCTCTGGGTATTCCAGATTGTGGAGAACACTTAGGGAACTGATTCCTGGCTAGATTTGTCTCTCCCTTTTTTGACTCCCCTTCTTCTCCTCTTGGTCACCTCTATCTTCCCCTTCCCTCTTCTCTTCTCCACATAATTCTGTGAACTTCTCTCAGTGTCCCTGGCTGTGGAGAATTGTTTCACCATTAACCTAGATGTTTTATCATCTGTGCTGTATGGATGGAGAAGTCTTGAGGCAACTGTAAGAATAAGACCAAAAGCCAGAGGCAGGAGGCTTAACTCCAAAATATGAGAACATCAGAGAACTCCTGATTCCAGGGAACATTCATAGACAAGAGCTTACCAAAAGACTCCATACCTACACTGAAACTGAGCTCTACCCAAGAGCCAATAAATTCCAGAGCAAGACATTCCATGGTAATTCTCTATCAAAGCAGAAACACAGCCCTGAGCATTAAAGACAGGCTATCCAAAGCCATGCCAAACCCATAGACACCATAAAACCCAGTACCAGACACTTCTTTGTACTTCAAAGAGAAGAGATCCAGCTCCACCCACCAGAACACAGACACAAGCTCCCCTAGCCAGGAAACCTTGACGAGCCACTAGTCCAACCTCACCCACAGGGAGTAGGCTCCACAACAAAGAGGAACCACAAATTTCCAGCCTATCAAAAGGGTACCCCAAACACAGCAATCTAAATGAAATGCAAATGCAGAGAAGATTCAGCAGGTAAAGGAACATGATAAATGCCCACAAAACCAAACAAAAGAGGAGGGGATAGGGAGTCTACCTGAAAAAGAATCCAGAATAATGAAAAGATGATCCAAAATCTTGAAAACAAAATGGAGTTACAGATAAAAAAGACTAGAGACAAGGATTGAGAAGACATAATAAATGTTTAACAAGGATGTAGAAGAAATAAAGAAGAGTCAGGGAACAATGAATAGTGGAATAACTGAGGACAAAAGCACTCTGGAGGGAACCAACAGTAGAATAATTCAGGCAGAAGATAAGATAAGTGAGGCGGAAGATAAAATGGTAGGAATAAATGAAGCAGAGAGGAAAAAAGAATTAAAAGAAACCAAGACAATCTCAGAGACCTCTGGGACAATGTTAAATGTCCCAAGATTTGAATCATAGCAGTCCCAGAAGAAGAAGACAAAAGGAAAGAACATGAGAAAATACTTGAGGGGATAATGGTAGAAAACTTTCTAAAATGGTGAAGGAAATACCCATCCAAGTCCTAGAAATCCAGAGAGTCTCAAACAGGTTAAACCCAAGGTGAAACACCCCAAGACATACATTAATCTAACGAAGATCAAACACAAAGAGTAAATATTCAAAGCAGCAAGGGAAAAGCCAAAAATAACACACAAGGGGATCCCCATAAGGATAGAAAGCTGATCTTTCAACAGAAACTCTTCAGGACAGAAGGGAAAGGCAGGACATACTTAAACAGATGAAAGAGAAAAGTCACAACGTAGACGACATAGTCTACGTCTATAACGTAGATTACTATACCGAGCAAAGATTTGATTCAAATATGAAGGAAAAATCAAAAGCTTTATAGACAAGCAAAAGATGAGAGAAATCAGCATCACCATACCAGCTCTTCAACAAATGCTAAAGGATATTCTCCAGACAGGAAACACAGAAAAGTTTATAACCTTGAACCCAAAACAACAAAGTAAATGGCAGTGAGATTATACTTATCAATAATTACCTTAAATGTAAATGGTTTTAATGCCCCAACCAAAAGACAAAGGCTGGATGAATGGATATGAAAACAAGAACCCTATATATGCTGTCTACAAGTGATCCACTTCAAACCAAGGGACACATACAGACTGAAAGTGAAGGGCTGGAAGAAGATATTTCATGCCAGTGGAGACCAAAGGAATGCAGGAGTAGCAATGCTCATAACAGATAAAATAAACTTTGAAATAAAGGCCGTGAAAAGAGACAAAGAAGGACACTACATAATTATCAAAGGATCAATCCAAGAAGAATTTATAACAATTATAAATATATATGCACCCAACAGAGGAACACCTCAATACATAAGGCAAATGCTAACAAGAATAAAAGGGGAATTAACAGTAACACAATAATAGTGGGAGACTTTAATATCCCACTTACACCTATGGATAGATCAACTAAACAGACCATTAGCAAGGAAACACAAACTGCAAATGATACAATGGACCTGTTAGACCTAATTGATATCTATAGAACAATTCACCCCAAAACAATGAATTTCATCTTCTTCTCAAGTGCACATGCAACATTCTTCAGGATAGATCACATTCTGGGCCATAAATCTAGCCTTGGTAAATTAAAAAAAAAAATAACATTGAAATCATTTCAAGCGTCCTTTCTGATCACAATGTGGTAAGATTAGATGTCAACTACAAGAAAAAAGAACCTTTAAAAGTACAAACATATGGAAGGTAAACAACACGCTCCTGAGTAACCATCAAATCATGGAAGAAATACAAAGGAAATCAATATAGCACAGAAACAAATGAAAATGAAAACACGACACCCAAAACCTATGGAATTCAGTAAAAGAAGTGTTAAGGGGAAGGTTCAGAGCAATACCATTTTACCTCCAGAAAAAGAGAAAAATCAAATAAATAGCTTAACTTTACACCTAAAACAACTAGAATAAGAAGAAATGAAGAACTCCAGGGCTAGCAGAAGGAAAGAAAATATAAAAATTAGAGCAGACATAAATGAAAAAGAAACAAAGGAGACAATAGCAAAAATCAGCAAAACTAAAACCTGGTTCTTTGTGAAGAAAAATAAAATAGACAAACCATCAGCCAGACTCACTAAGAAAAAAAAAAAAAAAGAATCAAATCAACTATATTAGAAATGAAAATGGAGAAATCACAACACACAACACAAAAATACAAAGGATCATAAGAGACTGCTATCAGTAACTATATGCCAATTAAATGGACAACTTGGGAGACATAGATGAATTCTTAGAAAAGAATAACCTTCCAAAACTGAAGCAGGAAGAAACAGAATATCTTAACAGACCCATCACAAGCATGGAAACCAAAATTGTAATAAAAAAATCTTCCAAAAAAGAAAAGCCCAGGGCCAGATGGCTTCACAGCTGAATTCTACCAAAAATTTAGAAAGAGTTAATATCTATCACAAGAATACATGGAAGAACTGTACAGAAAAGATCTTCATGACCAAGAGAAACACGATGGTGTGATCACTCACCTAGAACCAGACATCCTGGAATGGGAAGTCAAGTGGGCCTTAGAAAGCATCACTATGAACAAAGCTAGTGGCGCTGATGGAATTCCAGCTAAGCTATTTCAAATCCTGAAAGATGATGCTGTGAAAGTGCTCCACTCAATATGCCAGCAAATTTGGAAAACTCAACAGTGGCCACAGGACTGGTAAAGGTCAGTTTTCATTCCAATTCCAAAGAAAGGTAATGCCAAAGAATGCTCAAACTACTGCTCAATTGCATTCATCTCACACACTAGTAAAGTATGCTCAAAAGTCTCCAAGCCAGGCTTCAGCAATATGTGAACCATGAAATTCCAGATGTTCAAGCTGGTTTAGAAAAGGCAGAGGAACCAGAGGTCAAATTGCCAACATCTGCTGGATCATCGAAAAAGCAAGAGAGTTCCAGAAAAACATCTATTTCTGCTTTATTGACTATGCCAAGGCCTTTGACTGTGCGGATCACAATACACTGTGGAAAATTCTGAAAGAGATGGGAATACCAGACCACCTGACCTGCCTCTTGAGAAACCTATATGCAGGTCACAAAGCAACAGTTAGAACTGGACATGGAACAACAGACTGGTCCCAAATAGGAAAAGGAGTACGTCAAGGCTGTATATTGTCACCCTGCTTATTGAACTTCCATGCAGAGTACATCATGAGAAACGCTGGGCAGAAAGAAGCACAAGCTGTAATCAAGATTGTCAGGAGAAATATCAATAACTTCAGATATGGAGATGACACCACCCTTTTGGCAGAAAGTGAAGAGGAACTAAAGAGCCTCTTGATGAAAGTGAAAGAGGAGAGTGAAACACTTGGCTTAAAGCTCAACATTCAGAAAATGAAGATCATTGCATCCGGTCCCATCATTTCATGGGAAATAGATGGGGTAACAGTGGAAACAGTGTCAGGCTTTATTTTGGGGGGCTCCAAAATCACTGCAGATGGTGATTGCAGCCATGAAATTAGAAGGCACTTACTCCTTGGAAGGAAAGTTATTAACAACCTAGATAGCATATTGAAAAGCAGAGACTACTTTGCCAACAAAGTCCATCTAGTCAAGGCTATGGTTTTTCCAGTAGTCATGTATGGATGTGAGAATTGGACTGTGAAGAAAGCTGAGCACCGAAGAATTGATGCTTTTGAACTCTGGTGTTGAAGAAGACTCTTGAGAGTCCCTTGGACTGCAAGGAGATCCAACCAGTCCATCCTAAAGGAGATCAGTCCTGGGTGTTCTTTGGAGGGAATGAAGCTGAAGCTGAAACTCCAATACTTTGACCACCTTAGCGAAGAGTTGATTCATTGGAAAAGACTCTGATGCTGGGAGAGACTGGGGGCAGGAGGAGAAGGGGACGACAGAGGATAAGATGGCTGGATCACCAACTCCATGCATGAGAGTTTGAGTGAACTTCAGGTTTTGATGATGAACAGGGAGGCCTGGTATGCTGCGATCTGTGGGGTTGCAAAGAGTCAGACATGACTGAGCAACTGAACTGAACTGAACTGAACATCCATCCTACTCAAAGTCTTTCAGAAAATTGCAGAGGAAGGTAAACTCTCAAACTCATTCTATAATGCCACCATCACCCTAATTCCAAAACCAGAAAAAGATGCCACAAAAAAAGAAAGCTACAGGCCAATATCACTGATGAACATAGATGCAAAAATCCTTAACAAAATTCTAGCAAACAGAATCCAACATCATATTAAAAAGATCATACATCATGACCAAGTAAGCTTTATCCCAGGGGTGCAAGGATTCTTCAATATTCACAAATCAATCAATGTGAAACACCACATTAACAAATTGAAAGATAAACACCACATTATTATCTCAATCGATTCAGAGAAAACATTTGACAAAATTTAACACCCATTTATGATAAAAACTCCAGAGAGTAGGCATAGAAGGAACGTACCTCAACATAATAAAGCCATACAGGATAAACCCACAGCAAACATTATCCTCAATGGTGAAAAATTGAAAGCATTTCCCCTAAAGTCAGGAATAAGATAAAGATGCCCACTCTTACCACTGCTATTCAACATCATTTTGGAAGTTTTAGCCATAGCAATCAGAGAAGAAAAAATAATAATAATAAAAGAAATCCAGATTAGAAAAGAAGTAAACTCTCACTGTTTGCAGATGACATGATCCTCTATATAGAAAACCCTAAAGACACCACCAGAAATTTACTACAGCTAATCAATGAATATAGTAAAGTTGTAGGATATAAAATTAATACACAAAAATCTCTTGCATTCCTATACAATAACAATGAAGGAAAAAAAAAGAAATTAAGGAAACATCCCGTTCACCATTGTGATGAAAATAATAAAATACTTAGGAATAAATCTACCTAAAGAAACAAAGACCTATATATAGGAAACTATAAAACAGTGATGGAAGATATCAAAGATGACACAAATAGATGGAGAAATATAACATGTTCATTGAACAGAAGAATCAATATAGTGAAAATTAGCATATTACCCAAAGTATCTATAGATTCAATGCAATCCCTATAAGCTACCAATGGTAGTTTTCACAGAACTAGAACAAATAATTTCACAATTTGTACAGAAACACAGAAAACCTTGAATAGCCAAAGCAATCTTGAGAGAGAAGAATGGAACTGGATGAATCAATCTACCTGACTTCAGACTATACAACAAAGGTATAGTCATCAATACAGTATGGTACTGGCACAAAGACACAAACATAGATCAATGGAACAAAATAGAAAGCCCAGAGATAAATCCACACACCTATGGACACCTTATCTCTGAGAAAGAAAGCAAAAATATTCAATGGAGAAAAGACAATCTCTTTAACAAATGATGCTGGGAAAACTGGGCAACTACCTGTAAAAGGATGAAACTGGAACAATTTCTAACACCATACACAAAAATAAACTCAAAATATATTAAAGATATAAATGTAAGATCAGACACTGTAAAACTCCTAGAAGAAAACATAGGCAAAACACTCTCTGACGTAAATCACAGCAAGATCCTCTATGACCCATCTCCCACAGTAATGGAAATAAAAGCAAAAATAAACAAATGGGACCTAATTAAACTTAAAACCTTTTGCACAACAAAGGAAACTATAAGCTAAATGAAAAGACAGCCTTCAGAATGGGAGAAAATCATTGCAAATGAAGGAACTGAAAAAGAATTAATCTCAAAAATAAATAAGCAGCTCCTGCAGCTCAATTTCAGAAAAATAAACCACCCAATGAAAAAAAAAATGGGCCAAAGAACTAACCAAACATTTCTCCAAAGAAGACATACCGGTGGCCAGCAAACACATGAAATGATGCTCAGATCACTCATTATTAGAGAAATGCAAATCAAAACACAGTGAGTTACCATCTCATGCCAGTAAGAATGAGTGCTATCAAAAAGTCTACAAACAATAAATGCTGGAGAGGATGTGGAGAAGAGGGGACCCTCTTACACAGTTGGTAGAAATGCAAATTAGTACAGCCACTATGGAAAACAGTGTGGAGATTCCTTATACAACTAGAGATAGAATTCTCATATGACCCAGCAATCCCACTGCTGAGTACACACACTGGGGTAACCAGAATAGAAAGAGACACGTGTATCCCAATGTTCATTGCAGTACTGTTTACAATAGCTAGGACATGGAAGCAACCCAGGTATCCATAGGCAGATGAATGGATAAAAAATTTATGTACATATACACAATGGAACATAGTTATTAAAAAGAACAGATTTGAATCAATTCTAACGAGGTGGGTGAAACTGGAGCCTATTATATAAAGTAAGTGAGAAAGAAAAGCACAAATTCAGTATATTAATGCATATATATGGAATTTAGAAAGATTGTAGGGATGACCCAATATGTGAAGCAGCAAAAGAGACACAGATATAAAGAACAGACTTTTGGACTCTGTGGAAGAAGGTGAGAGTGGGATGATTTGAGAAAATAGCTTTGAAATATGTATATTACCATGTGTGAAATAGACGACCAGTGCAAGTTTTAGGCATGAAATAGGGCACTCAAAGCCGGTGCACATAGACAACTCAGAGGGATGGAATGAGGAGGGAAGTGGGAGGAATATTTGGGATGGGCCACACATGTACACCTGTGGCTGATGCATGTCGATGTATGGCAAAACCACCAAAGTAGTGTAAATTAATTAGTCTTCAATTAAAATTAAGTAATTTTAAAAAATGCAATAGTCTTTTATGGAGCAAGATTTAATGGTGATTTTTAATATAGCAGATTGCACCATGAACCTTCAAAAGGAACAAGAGAGTTTTTCTAAATTTATCTTATATGTTAGCCTCCTTCTTTACTTTTCTGTTTTTAATAAAACTATTTCAATGCATTGATTTTGTGGGATACAGTTTGTAAGAAAATAAACTTTAGTTTGTTAGGAAATAGGTAGTGATTTGTTCAGTTATTTTAAATGCTATTTTAGATTATTTTGGTGGTTGTTTCTTTATAGACTTGGCAAGTATCCATCTTCAGAAAGATGTGAGGTACCTCACAATATGTCTCATGTAAAACTTTGCCATGAAGAAAGGTTTAGAATTAAGATAAAATAGAAGAAACATAAGATGACAGTGTTGTCATCATACACCTCATGAAACCTTCCAGTAAGAGAAGTATAACCATTCTAACCTGTCAAAGATTTCCTCACAATAAGCATTTCTACATTATAATGCTCTTAGTCATTTAGGTAATACAACTTTCAGACACATTTTTCAGCAGTCTGTAAATGAAAACCGTGTATGAATATTAAAAGTAATGTCAACTCATGAAAGTATACCCAGAATATTTACCTAAATTTTCCTTTTGTTAACTCAATCCTCAGGCATCTAATTGCTTTAATATATAATTTCAAATAAACCTACCTCATATATTACTTTCTTAATAATTTTTTTATTATAATGCCTCTTTTAAAATGTATACTACTTTGGAGAACAACTTAAAGATAGGTGATGAATATTAACAGGTACAAACTTGCAGTTGCAAAATAAATGAATCATGGGTATATAATGTATAGTGTGGGAAAAGTAGTCAGTAACTTTGTAATATCTTAGGATAGTGACAGATCATAACTAGCTTATTGTGATCACTGTGAAATATACAGAAATATTGAATCACTATATTGTGTAACCATTTTACACATTTTAAGCTGGTTTTAGAAAAGGCGGAGGAACCAGAGATCAAATTGTCAAGATCCGCTGGATCATCAAAAAAGAAAGAGAGTTCCAGAAAAACATCTATTTCTGCTTTATTGACTATGCCAAAGCCTTTGACTGTGTGGATCACAATAAACTGTGGAAAATTCTGAAAGAGATGTAAATACAAGACCACCTGACCTGCCTCTTGGAAACCTATATACAGGTCAGGAAGCAACAGTTCGAACTGGACATGGAACAATAGACTGGTTCCAAATAGGAAAAGGAGTACATCAAGACTGAATNGCACGTGTGAAAGCCCTGGTGGCATCTCGAGGGAAAGCCACAGATCCCTGTGTCAACGCGAAAGGAAGCCTGACAGTGCCGCTACCACTCAGGAGGAGAGCGGCCGTGCATGTCTCAATTCGAGACGAGGCCTGACCACCCAGTGGACACTCCAGAGGGTCCCAAGTCCCATGTCAGCACTTTCGAGCAAAGCTCAGGGTGTGACCGCAGTTCCAGACGTGAACCTAGGACCCGCCAACGAATGGAAAGGAATCCCGAAAGGTCCCTCGCCATTCGCACGGAGACTGGCCTCTCCTGAGGCCACACGAGTAGGTCCCTGAGGTCCCCGTCGTAACTCGAGAAGTACCTGCTGCAACTCGAGAAACATCAGGTTGTTCTCCCTTCCATGTGCGTTGAGGCCCTTTTCTGCTTCTGCATGTCGAGGGAAATCACACCTTCCCTCTAGGACCTCGAAAGTGTCCTTCACTCCCTTGCTGCGACTCAAGAAGTTCCCGGACTCACGCGCCTCCACTCAACAGGAACCCCGAGGGTCCGCCATCACTCAAGAGGAGCCCCTTGGTCCCGTCCTCAGCGCGAGGTGAGAGTTAGTTTCCTTGCTTCGTCCAGAAGGGTTTCACGGTGATCCCATTGCACACCAGAAGGAGGTGCTCTCCACAGGAGAGTCCAGATGATTTCCAGGGATCGTGCCAGAAGGACGCAAGGACCCAGAAGTCTCAGTTCCTTCCATATGAACCTGATCTCCCCGCACTCTCTCGACGGTCACCCCGGGGATCGAATGACCCCACGTTGGCACGTGTGAAAGCCCTGGTGGCATCTCGTTGTTCTTTTCCTCTATTTCTTTTCATTGATTGCTGAAGAAGGCTTTCTTATCTTTTCTTGCTATTCTTTGGAACTCTGCCTTCAGATGCTTATATCTTATATGCTTATATCCTTTTCTTCTTTGCTTTTCACCTCTCTTCTTTTCATAGCTATTTGTAAGGCCTCCTCAGACAGCCATTTTGCTCTTTTGCATTTCTTTGCCATGGGGAGTGACTATGGCAAAATATATATAAAAGATTTAAGATTACCTTGAAAGCATAATTTCTTATATTTTTGTAGTAAAATGCATAGATTAACAAAAGAACTGGGAGAAATATTTTTAGACATAGAGAGGCCAGGCAGAAATGGAGCAAGAAAGGCCATGCATAGCTAGCGCTCACACCAGCCCAGTGATGATATTCATAGAAATTAAAGCATGTCAGAGACAACTTTCTTTTCTCCCTATACAGGCCCCTAGAAACATTAAAATTGCCCAAGACTTGGTAGGCAAACTTACGGTTGATGGATCTTTAATAAATCAGTCATGGAACAGTTTTATTAATAGAAGTTTTATAGGAACATGATCTCATTCCAAATAGTGCTTATGAACCCAAGCTCTGAAGTAAGGGAAAGCTATCATAACAGAAAGACTTTATGGAGTTCTAAATTAACCAGTGACACCTACCCTGGAAACACAGATGAGATGAAAAGAACCCTGGAGTCTAACTCAGAGACTCTTCTGATGATGAAGGTGTCCTTGGCCAAGTCATTTACCTCTTAGGGATTAGGGGCCTCATCTGTAAACTGGAGATTATAACACTGCCCAGTTCCCTTCACAGGACAGTTAGAAACAACAAAAGGCAAAACACAGTGGTCTACAAATCTAAGTCATCATTGCACTACTCTGTTACTAAGGAGGGTGTAAACAGTAGGGTTTCCTAAGCCTACGCACAAATGTTATAGTATTTCACGGCACCATACTTTCTCCTAACAATAGACCTAAATTTATGGAGCCCTAAAATGAAGAACTTGAAAGCTGACTATTTTCCTTTTTTTCAGAATACTCAAAATATTTTTCATATTTGGAATTGGTACTTGAAATATACATTCCAAAGATAATACCCAAATGTGCATATTTGGGGATGGTTTGGTGAGCGTTATAGGGGAGGAGAACTTCATTTTCCTAAAATGTTTACAGTCATAAATATGCATGCCTGTACAGTATGCATTTATGTGTGTGTGTATTCATGCACAAGTGTGTGGGCCCACTGATGCACATTTATATTACAGAAAGCTGTAAGAAGGAGAATAACTCAGTAAGCTCTAAAAAAGTGATAGAAATGGTACCTACATCCACCTTCCCTCCTGCTGACACCTAAAAATTCAGGCTAAGTTTTGTAGAAGTGGTAGGTCACTAATAATTGGTTGGGATGATGACTTTTATTTATGTGCTATGCTTAGTTGCTCAGTCATGTCCTATTCTTTGCAACCCCATGGAGTGCAGCCTACCAGGCTCCCCTGTCCATGGGGGTTCTTCAGGCAAGAATACTGGTGTAGGTTTGCCATGCCCTCTGCCAGGGGATCTTCCCAACCCAGGGATCGAACTCAAGTCTCCTGCATTACAGGAGAATTCTTTACCCACGGAGACACCAGGGAAGCCCAAATTTATTTATAGTGGGACAGAGAGAGAGAGAGAGAGAGAGAGAAAGAGTGTGTGTATGTGTGTGCTCAATCATGTCCAACTCTTTGCAACCCCATGGACTGTAGCCTGCCAGGCTCCTCTGACCAAGGGATTTTCCAGGCAAGTATACTGGAGTGGGTTGCCATTTCCTATGCCAGGGGATATTCTTGATCCAGGAATCAAACCCATGTCTCTGGCATCTCCTGCATTGGCAGGTGGATTCTTTGCCAGTAACACCATCTGGAAAGCCCTTATAGTGGGAGGAAGACGTGTAAGACAACAAATAACTGGTTCAAGTTGCACAAAATATAAAGTATCTGTGGATAAGAAAATAACATGCACAAAATAAATGCCACATTTGTAACTGAAAAATCACAGATCTACAGGGGGTAGCTGGTTAAAGTATACCTTTAAAAGAATTCTGCGGGGCCATTTGAAAGTATGATAAGGATCAGTATTCAGATATTAAAAGATATGCATGAATTAACAGAGACTGAAGAAAGAAGACTATGTGTATTCTATAAATAGTAAAATATAACTTTTGTAACTATAATCTATAGAAATAATATAAAGCATGCCATATACATATTGCATAGAAAAAACCCTGAGTTTATATATCATAAAATATTAATACTATAATTCTCAAAGTGATCCAATTTGGATGCTTTAACTTTAAAAATTTTTTCTTTGCTATAATTATTGGAATTCTTTAACACTTTGGGATTACTTTAACAACCATAAACAAATAAAACATTTTTTTCATTTTAAGAAAAGTAGCAAAACATATTGATCACTGAAAAATACTTAGACTTCAATCTTAGGAGGTGATTAAGAATAAGAAGTGATTATTAGGAATAAGAAGAGAGTAGCCATTAGCCTCAGCCCTCCCCATTATGAGTTCAGGTAAGGTGGTACCCCTTACCCCATCCCTTTGATAGAAGTTGCAGATCTAAAAAGGAAACAAGCCCACCCAACAAACTCAGGAATATAGCTTCAGTTCACTGTATGAAAATTCCCAAATCTTAAATAGAAACCATGCAATCAACATACAGTCTTTTTTTTTTTCCTGTGGGCTTTCCTGCTTAACTGGTATAATAGCAATACCAGTGGCTTTGATAACACTTTTTTTAAAGCCACATATAAAGGTAAAGCTTGAGTGGAAAGCCAAGTCATTATTTTTGCAGAATTAAAATCATTGTGGGTGAGGATATTGAGTCAACTGAAGTTTATTTAAAGGAGATTTAAATCAGGAGCTCTAGTGGGAAGAACTAGTTTGACAAATCTATTACATCTAATACATTAGGTAAACAAAGATTTCATGTCAGAAAAGTATTAACTATAATGTTTGGTGAATAGAATGAAACATTTGCCTTCTTCTAATTCTTCCTTTAAGATAGGCAGCAACCCAGGGACCTATTATGGAATTAAAATTAATACATACATTTTAGTTTTTGTATGCAGCCAACAATTCTTTTAAAATCCCCCTGAGCAGTCAGGCATAACTTTCTTTAAAAATGTTAGAAAAGTAAGGAAGTGTTGTGAATTCCAGGAAGCATTCTCTTCCACACTGCAACTCCTTTTTTACCTGAGTCACTCTGCTCCACAAAGAAGCTTCATTTGAATCCACAGGTTTGTGCAGCTAGAGCTGATGTTGGTTTATAGCCTGGACAAAAATACAAGACAAGAGAATAGATATCTGGCTTTTTTAATTGAATGCTTCTTGGTGAAAAACATTACTGCTCCCAGCAATCCAACCAAAGAAATTAATGCTGTTTAAGTTTTCATGGGGATTTAACAGAATCTAGATATTTTTACTTTTTTTTTCTAGTAATTCTGATTCATTTTGACAAAAGTGTGTGTTTTATAGGAAACAACATTTATAGATACCCCCTAACTCTCAGTTGTGTGATCTGAGGAACCTGAGAAAGATGTGGAGGGTCGTGGCTGAAGGCAGTTTTGCTCCATTTATATTCATAACTGCCCAAGAGAATGTAGGAAACCCTCAAGATTTAGGAAAAGTGACTATAAGCTTTGCAAGCTAACAAGTCTCTCTGTTTATTAAAGCCTCCTGGTAACCCCAACTATATTTCTTTTACAGTTAAGCTCTGTTCTTCTTCACCTTTTGTAAGCATGCTCTGTCCTTACCAGACAGCCCAGATGGATGGAGCCTGCAGGATCTGATTACTGTGGATTCCCAGTGCTCTTCACAATGAAGAAGATGTTTCTCTCTGAGAACCTGTATATTGAAATCTCACATTTAAGGATTCCTGGGTCTTCAAAGCTGCTCTTTATATCTCAACTGGAAAGTGATGTGGTATATAGAGTGCTGATAAGGTGCCTGGTATGGTGACCAGCTCTTTCCAGTGTCTACAGTTGTTCTTGTTCACAGTCCACAATACTGAACTATACCGGGTTAAATATTGTCCCTCAAAAATCATGTTTACTTGGATCCTTAGAATGTAATCTTACTTGGGAAAAGGATTTTTGTAGTTATAATTAAAATGAGGTTGTACTGGATTAGAGTGGGCCCTAATCCAAAGACTAGTGTCTGTATCAGAAGACCATGTGAAGACACAGACATGCAGAGAAGAGTGCTATGTGAAAATAAAGGCAGAGACTAGCCAAGGATTGACAAAGAAGGCTGGCAAACCCCAGAAGCTAAGGGAGAGGCATGGAACAGATTCTCCTGCAGAGCTTCTAGTAAAAACCAGTGCTGCCAAAACCTTGATCTTAGACTTCTAGGCTCCAGAACTATGAGAAAACAAATTTCGATTGCCTTGAGCCTCCTAAGTTTGTTGCCCTTCCCTAGTTGCTCAGTGGTAAAGAATCCACCTGCCAAGCAGGACATGTGGGTTCGATCTCCTGGAGAAGGAAATGGCAACCCATTTGTATTCAACCCCTTGAGTATGCTTGCCTAGAGAATCCCATGGAGAGAGGAGCCTGTTAGGCTACAGTCCCTGGGGTTGCAAAGAGTCAGACATCACTTACTGACTAAAACAACAAACAATAGAACAAAGTTTGTAGTACTTTGTTACAGAACCCTTACAAAACTAATAGTGGATAGACTGGAGAGGAAGTTGTTAAGAAATTCGGAGGAGTAAAATAGATACCTTCAAAAACAGACATCTGAAGGTTTAAAATTAGGCTTTAAGAAGATACCATTAAGATTTCACTTAACATGCAAGACTGTTTTTATTTGGAGTTAACAACCCAGGGGAGTAAACAGTTTCCTTGGTTCTTTCCAAGGTCAGATAATTTCATGTTCTTCCTAAAATAAAAGCTTTGAGATGAAAGGAATTTCCAGGATATAACCACTCTGTTCCCTGGTTTAGACAAGGCTATGGCCCCAGTGTGCCATATCATTAAAAGCTTTAGAAAAGAATATTTCTTCCAGCCACAAAACACTTAGGATACAAAAGTGTTTGTGAATTTTAATGCATAGCATTTTCTACCAAACTGTTAAACTAAAGATGAAAAATATTCCACAAAATCCAACAATCACTATGGTATCATTTCCTAGAAATTTACTGTGTAGTAGAGGATACTACAGATCAAGAAACTCAAAAAAGCCATTGACTCTGTAGAAGTATCCAATGTAACCTTTAAAACTTATCTGAAAATTAAAATATCCTTTACAAAAAACCGCATTACTCTGCTCAGTTACTAACATTGGATCTAGTGATAAGTTAGCTCACCTTTTTAAAACAACTCACATTTCACATATGAAAGCACATATACACACTCACAGATATGCACACACTGATGTCTGATAAAATCCTCAGACTGTGTTCCCAAGAACACTGCATATCCTGCAAAACTTATACTATAGAACACCTAGAAAAGTAAAATAGAACAAACATGCTTTTAAAATTGTATATGTGAATATATGCCTAAATAAAATAAGGGGCCAAAATGAAGAGTAAGATGAAAACATGGTGGTAAGTGGGAGTCGTACCTCGACTCCCAGAGGACAGGGTAAGGTCTCACTTGTATGTCTCCAAGGCCGAGACTCCAGGACTTGGGCCTTCATGAGTCAGGGAGTTACAACTGAGACACTGGCTTGCAGTCAAATAATCAAACTCTCAGAGAAAGAGGGAAGGAAAAAACAGTGAGAAAATCAGAAAGGGCAGAATATGAGAAAGTATTTCTGTATCCTTCTATTTTTAGTTTGGGAGGAAAAAGTCTTTCGTGACAATTTTTAACCACAGACTTGCATTTTCACAGATTTGGTATTCATTTTACACTATGGCACGGTCCAGGAAACTCTAAATCAAAAAATTAACCTGAAAAAGAGTTGCCCTTGGTGCCAACCAGAAAACCTCGGTCCAGACCACACAAGATTCCCATAAAATATGAGCTCAAAATTCAATTATAAGAGGAAACAAGGCAAAATAGACAAGAATCACATAATCAAAAAGCACCTGATTCAGATCCTTAAGATTTTCCAGTTGAGGAAGTAATAGAAACTAACCTGTTGGAAAGTATGTTTAAAATAATTAAAATGAAATAATGAAATACATTTTTAAAAACAATTATATTGAATATAATGGTCCAATCCAACTTGAAATAGAAGCAGATAGAACTTTTTGAAAGAAATGTAGTCTTTGACCTGGGAAACTCAGTGGACGACAGATGAACGGAAAAATAAAACGCGATGCATGCAGGCAATGGCATACTATTCCGCAATGAAAAAGAATCAACCACTGAGGCAAGCTACAACATAAATGGAGCTCAAAAGCATTATACTAAGTAAAAGAAACCAAACACAAATATCGTGTATGGTTCCACTTATATGAAATGTCCACATAAAACAAGTCTATAGAGACTAACGTTTCCTGACTGGCGGGGGGGATAAGGATCAAATATAGATGGTCATGAGCCATCTTGCTGGGAAACAGCCTTTCCTATGTTTTGTGTCCATAACCTTCTCTTTTCGGATTGGTGCAAGACTTCGTGAGAAATGGGACTTGGGAGACTGAAGGCTGATCCATTCTGCGTTATCATCCTTAAGGCCTTCCTTTTAGGTTAAACAATTGTGGATAAAAGTAAATTACTCCATTTCTGTCTTCTGAAAGCCATAGTCTTACAGTTCGTTTGGATTTGAATCTCCTTTGTGTTAAAAGATTAGTGGCTAACCATTGCCAAGACCCTTATAATGTAATACAATGAGATTTGAATGATATAATCTACACATTCCTGCGTTTTGGCAAGAAAATGTCATGTCATTGGAATTCTTTCTCAAGTAGTTTCTACTTTAAACTTTTTTTTTTTCCTATCAGGATTGAACACTACTTTCCCATTTTGGTTTTTTTATATATATATATATATTTGTGATATAGCTTTCAGCTTATTGTGAATTTGAATTGTTTATTTCTGATTCAAGTTCTGGAGCTTTATTTGAAGGCTTGAAAACTGTTTTTAATGCTGTGTCTAAGTGACCCCTTTTCCTTTTAGTGATTTCACAAGCAAGTTATTTTCAAGTGTAGATCAGTGCAAATGTGATCATGGCATACTTTGTAAAATATGGCTTGAAAAACTTGAGCCATGCCTTTGAACATTTTTTTTTTTTTGAATCAAGTTATTGATGTCCTTGAAAACTCTGGAACTATAATAAAGCATCGCTAATGTTAAGTCTTGTAATAAAATATATTGTTGATTTCTGCTGTTATTGTGAATTTGAATTGTTTATTTCTGATTCAAGTTCTGGAGCTTTATTTGAAGGCTTGAAAACTGTTTTTAATGCTGTGTCTAAGTGACCCCTTTTCCTTTTAGTGATTTCACAAGCAAGTTATTTTCAAGTGTAGATCAGTGCAAAATGTGATCATGGCATACTTTGTAAAATATGGCTTGAAAAACTTGAGCCATGCCTTTGAACATTTTTTTTTTTTTGAATCAAGTTATTGATGTCCTTGAAAACTCTGGAACTATAATAAAGCATCGCTAATGTTAAGTCTTGTAATAAAATATATTGTTGATTTCTGCTGTAACTTTTAATGCTTATTTTAGGGGTCTTGGAGATGAGAATTTATCAAGTTTTTCCAAACTTTGGGTAAACTTCCCAACATTGAAAAATGTAAAACAATGAAAGTGAATTAATTTTAAAATAAAATGATTGTAAAGTTAAAAAAAAAAATGTTCTCAAAGTAGATTATGATGCTGCTTCTACAACTAAGTGTGCTAAAAGACACACTGAACTGTGAATTTTAAATAGTTGGATTTATATATGTAAATTATATTCATTTTTGTAAACTATTCATGTATCTCAATAAATTTGTTTTTGGACATGCAGTGGGAAAGTTAAACAGCAGATTAGACAATGTTGAAATTGAAATACAAATCCAAAGAAATTGGAGTGCAGAACAGAAAGAGATCATGAAAGAGAGGTAGAGAAAGTTGAAAGCATAAAAAGGCCCTATACATATATCATGAGTTCCAGAAAAATAAATACCAGAGAAAAAGGAGGAGAGGAGGAGATGTTTTCCAAAGAACAAAGCCTGAGAATTTTCTAGACCTGATGAAAGACATGAAGTGAAGTGAAATGAACTCGCTCAATTGTGTCTGACTCTTTGCGACCCCGTGGACTGTAGCCCACCAGGCTCCTCCATCCATTGAATTCTCCAGGCAAGACTACTGGAGTGGGTTGCCATTTCCTTCTCCAGATGAAAGACATGAATCACCAGCTAATAAAAAGAAATCTGCACTAAGATATATTGCAGTGAAGTTATAGAACCATTGTCAAAGAGAGGCTCTTAAGAGCAGTAAGAGAGGGTACTTGTTACAGAAGCTCAGGGGAGGAAGCAATTTTTATTAAGATGTCACAAAAGAAATGGGATTTAACTGGAACCTAAAAAGAAGGTTAAGGTTTAAAAGGACTTGAAGGACCAGATGTTCTAACCACAGATATGAGGAGATCGTAAGCAAAGATGCAAAGGACAATATGTACAGTGATGAGACTTCATGTATAAGAAAAGGACAGTCAGCTGAAACAAAAAATAAATTAGAAAGTAGATAGAAGTCAAATTAAGGAGGTGCAGCTGAACTAGAGTAGAGTGCCCATGGAAAGGCCCTTTTAAGACTTAGACATATCAATCCCCCACAATTAAAAATATTCCCTGATTCTTTTTATCAAGTTGACCCTTGTTTCATAGTAACCAGAGAAACTCTACAACTTTGAAACTGGAAAGGCATCTTTCTAAAAGTTGGAGTGCATCTTCCATTGGAAGCCTTCGGTGGCCTGGGATCCAAGTCAGACCTGAACTTGGGAGACACAGGGAGCTCCAGGTTGCTAGTGGATATCCATCCGTGCCCATCAGGAAGAAAACGGAGACTGCCTCAGTCTTCCCTGCACGTTTTTTATTAAACTCCTACAAATTTAACAGGCCTGAGAAAAAGGTGAGTCATAAAGGTGGAAAAACATTTTGACTGCAGATTTGGTAAAAGATGAAATGCATTAACCTGAGTTATCAGCACCTCAGGCAGCTTAAAAGGAAAAAACCCTCAACCATCATGGCTGCAGATTTCTGGAGCTTGTCTGACAGAGTGGCAGGATTTGGTAACTTCTTGCCTGGCATGGGCATGGCCTGGTGCAAGTTTAGTTCATCCAGAAGAAGACATAAAATGCCTCGTTTCCAACACACAGCCTGTAGGGCTGGCTGGCCCTCCTTCCAAACCTTAGGGGGAGATGCAGCTGCAACCCACGTGCTTCCATGGAGCCAGTTTCACTCCACGTAAAGAAGTGCTGGCTGCCAGCACCAACTGAGGCCCTCAAATGGATGCATTTCCAAAATCAGGCATTGCCAATTCCATTCCAAGAAATTACATTGGTAATAAGATTGTATGGAATTTATTTCTCTGAACTATGGCTGCCAGATCATTTGAAATAAGCCTTAAAGTCTTGTTAGTAAGTTCAATAAGAACAAAATTAACCATTCCTCCGTTATATAGTTTTAGAAAAATAATCACAGATCCTTTACCTTATTTCAAAAAAAAAAAAAAAGATAACCACCTGGATATCATGTTCAGCATGTTTGTGTCAAATGTTTAAGAAGGAGCTAATGTCCTCTGATAACCATTTGATGTGGAGCAGAATTTGAAGCCCTCTCCAGCTGTACCGGTAAATAAATGCTGATTTGTTTACATCATTCTTAGAGAAGAGCTTGTTCCTCCTACAGGCAAAGGAAGCACCGTGAAGTACTGCACAGACCTGGATTTGAAAATAGCATCTCAGTAGAGTGTGACCTTGGCCAAGAACCTCAGCTTTCTCATAAGTGCAATGAGGGGATGGCACCTACTGCAGAGGTGGGGGAAAAGAAAGCAGATAAAATGATGACAAATACATTGTTCATTGGTGCTCGTAATCTCAGCCCTTCCCTCTCCTTTCCTGTAGCATTATGCCTCAAGAAACTAGCAGCTAGTGAGCTACTGTAAAAGGATTGGGTAACATTTGGACTGGCAGAGAGAAATGCCTTCTGGACAGTTGGAAAAACATGAGCTCTTTTGAGAGATGATGGGGAGACAGTGAAGCAGGCAAGTGGCTGAAGAAGCTACTGCTATCGGTCTAGCCATGATAGAGAGTCTGGCGTGGGTATTACACTGAGGCATTTAGACATTGTACCTTTAAGGACAAAATGGTTTTTCCATAGTTCCATTTCCATCCATGTATGCATGTGAGAGTTGGCTGAGTGCCAGAGAATTGATGCTTTTGAACTGTGGTGTTGGAGAAGACTTTCAAGAGTCCCTTGGATGGCAAGGAGATCAAACCAGTCAATCCTAAAGGAATAAACCCTGAATATTCATTGGAAGGACTGATGCTGAAGCTCCAATAATTTGGCCACCTTATGCAGAGAGCCAACTCATTGGAAAACACCCTGACACTGGAAAAGATTGAGGGCAGGAGGAGAAGGGGATGACAGAGGGTGAAATGGTTGGGTGGCATCACCAACTCAATGGACATGGGTTTGGGCAAACTTCAGGAGATAGTGAAGGACAGGGAAACCTGGTATGCTGCAGTCCATGGGGTCGCAAAGAGTCGGACGTGATTGACAGCTGAACAACAACAACATCCTTTAAGGATTATGAGTCTGGGAAGGTTTCAGAGCTGGGAAAATTCATTAGACGCCTACTACTTGATTCTGACCGCCCCATGTTCTTTTGCTATGAGTCAGTGAGACCTCGTCACTAGAACCGAGGAAGCTTCAGTACTGCCGAGGACTGCCCTCTCACTTAACAGTGCCTTCATCTGATAGAGCCCCCAGCCTATCCCAGCAAGTTTCTTCTATGGGTGATGAAAGTTAAGACCCATGGAGGTGAGGTGACTTGACACAGGTCAGCATCAGCAACTGGAAATCTGTGTCTTCTCATCCTAAACTTTCTGCTTTTCCTACTATATTTTATCAAAACTATGAAAATTCTATAAAAATGCATAAAAATCATCAAATGGGAGAAAGGAAAACCTTGGAAAGCCTTTGCATCCTAAGCCATATGCACACCACAGAGGCAATGAGGTTAAGGATTCATCATGTCCTCGTTATTCAATTTTCTGTGTCAAAATTTAGCGACCTCCTTAACTATTAATGTATGGAACTTAATAGCCTGGAGATAAAGTTAGGTTTAATACTAACTTATCTCTAAAGAGACAGTTTCAGTAGCTTTGACTGAATAGAAGCACACTTGTGTTGATATGGACTCTGCAGCTGGCAAAAGATATCTGCCCTTAGGAGATCAGCCCTGATTATTCACGTGTTAGAACATGACCAGGAAACCATGTCATGGTGCTCAAAGCCTGCACTGAAATTCACAGCCCAGCAAGATTGGAAGCTTGGTATTGGTCTAATATAGTGACCAGTTTATATACTTGGCTAGCCCTCAAATGCCCTGACAGTATAGTCAACAGGCCCTAAGTAGTCATCCCAAAATACTGGTCTGCAAAGGAATGCTTAAAACTCCTTGTACAAGGGCCCTGAGCATTGAGCTCACCAGTTTCCTAACCTCTGACCCAAAAAGAACGCTGAGAGTCAACCCTTCTCTTGGTTCATCAATGTCTACCCATCAAAAGAATCTTCAGACATGCTCTGTTCGTACTCATCCTTCCCTATAGCCTTTAGTGCTTCTCAGCTTACCAAGTACAGAAGCAAAATCAAAAAAGTGACAACCTCTCCATCCCTGAGTTATTTGGTATCAAATTCCCATATCATTCTGAGAAATTTAGAATTAGCTAGAAACTGCCAAATGAAAGAACAATTATGCTTCATAGATCTACTATCAATAGGAGATAAGAAAAGCCTCCCTAGACTATTTAGATAGAATAGTTCTTTTCACTCTGAACAGTTATTTTTAAAACGCTAAGAAATTGTACACCTAACAACTTTCTGTGTACTCAAATCGGCACTGGAGGTGAGTACCACAGATTATCAGAAATCCTGAAAAAAGATTACGTGCTACTTGTACTTTTTAATTGTCCCCCATTTCCTGCCTGACTATATGGAACATGTTCTTGAATCAATACATGGTCAGTAGGAAGAAAAATAGCAAAAGATAAGGATTCTCAAGAGAAAATTAAATAGATCCAGCAATACTATATGTCTGCCTTAAATGCATTTTGAAATGACAGATTTTTAAAAAGAATAAAGACACTATTGATGTTTACACTTGTTTTGACTTGCCCTGTGCTTTTCTAATTCTGGATTATTTTCAGGTCTTGGGGAATGGATCAAAGATAGGGCTCTCCAGTAAATGAATCTATTCTGATTTCATTCTGTGCTTAAGCTATGAACATCTAAGAAAGATCTTTCAAAAAGGAAATAATCTCCATATAAACAACTAAGCAAGGATATGTGCTGTTATTTTCCACTCCCCAGTCCTTCCCCCAACCTACTCTCATCCTTTCTCTTCTGTGGCTCAGTAACTGGGCTCCCTGTCAGTGACTGTCCCAACCCCCAGCTCAGCAGGCTTCTGCCTGGTTTCAGCCAGCTGAGGGCAGTCAGGAGAATGGAGGGGGGAAGAAGAAGGGGTCAGAGTATTTCTCTCCCATTTCCTCTGTGTGCTGCCCCATCTCTGAAACCATCTGTCTCTCCATGACCGCTGTTCCGGTGAGGAGCTGTGTGTTTCCTCCAGCTCTCAGAGGCTCCCATGCTCTAATGGTGCGGCTGTTTCCTCCCAGGACCATCCAGTCCTAAGGGAGGTAGTAATGGCTTCCTGCTGTTATGGGTCTCTAAGTTTCTCAGCCTCTTTTGTTGGTGCCCTTCACCTTCCTTCTCTACAAGCAGAGCCTAGATTAAGTCTCTTTACTTGACTCATCAGAGTGAATTTTTCTTTCTTGATGGGACCATGGCAGATATGAAGTTCAAGTTGCCATACCTGCTATGTTTGTGCCATCAGCAGGAGAGACAGTGGTTATAGAAATGTCCCTAGCATGTCCTCTCATATAGCAGCACCTTTGGGTGAGGGTGTTTTATTACCTTTATTGAGTGTTCTCAGTTATTTGGGGAAGAAAGAACTTTAGAAGCCTTCTAGTCTGATCTTCTATTAACAGTTTTCCAGTTAATAATGTTAATGGGAATCAAATTATTTAAGTATGTATTAAATAACAGGTCTTGTTAGAGGAATTCACAGTCCTCTCAGTCTATGGCAAAGCGATGCTGGTCCTCATTCTAACAGCATCTTAAGAGCAGTGGAGTGAATTGCCTAGGATCACATAGCTCAGGCCAGCGGCTAAGCAATGTTTCCCCTGGGCCATTATGCTCTCCTTGCATTGCTGTCACTTGGTCTATCATCTAAAGGAATCCTTATACAGACAATTGTCAGAAACCAGTAGATCCACCAAGCAATTATCAGCCAGCATGCTACCTTATCTTATAACTGAATGAAACCTCACCAGAATTTCTGGCAATAGGGTTCGAACCTACCCAGGAGAAGCAGAAGTCATGGACATTGCACTCATAAATGCTCCTCCTGGACCTCTTTGAACTCCAACATCAGGGAGAGTGACAGAGAGAATTTCTTCCAGTTTTATACTTCTCTAGCCCCATTCTGAAATATTGTATTTTAATTTGTCTATAGTGGAAGCTGAGAGGCTACATTTTAATAACCACTCTGGTGAGTCTGAGGTCTGAACCACATTGAGAACAGTGCTGGAGACTGCCAGCTCCGCAAGGACAGAGAAAACATCTGCTTCTGCCCTGTCGCAATGCATACATGGGCTCCAATTCATGGTTTTGAATTAAAGAAGAATAAACCAACATCTGAACCCCCTTTTCTATGAGGGCTTATTCACATGCATTGAAATAAGGAGCTTCTCCAGGCAATTAAAAGTGTCCCCTGCGTTCTGCCCTTGGGGACAGTGAGTGGACTGTGGTCTGTAGTCAATCTACTGAACACACAGCTGGTTTTGAGGGGGCACAGTGGGTATTTGGCAGAACATTCTTTTTTATATATAATAGTAAATCTCTTAACATAATATTTTCAAACCAAAAATACTACATAACAGTGAAGTAATGCTTCGCCCATTTTTTTCATCAATATTTATTGAGTATATTTAGTAATTGCTACTACAAGACAGGCACTCCACTAGATATCAGGGAAATAAAATCAAAGCCCTTGTGCTTATGAAGCTTACAGACCCCAGGTAGAGTTGGACATTAGCCACATGCTCCCATAAATGACATAAATCATCAGGGTGGCTGGCTGGTGGCTCAGACAGAAAAGAATCTGCCTGCAATGAGGGAGACCTGGGTCCAATCCCTGGGTCGGGAAGATCCCCTGGAGGAGGGTATGGCAACCCACTCCAGTATTCTTGCCTGGAGAATCCTCACGGACCCAGAGGACCCTGGTGGGTTACAGTCTATGGGGGTCACAAAGAGACGGACATGACTGAGTGATGAAGCACAGCAGAGCACATAAATCAATGTGACATTACAACCGTGATGTGCCGAGGAGAGGTAATAGTGAGAGTGGGAGGTCTGCCCTACAGGGCTGGAGACCTAGGAAGCTTTTGCTGAGACAGAGAAGTTGCTGAAGGCATGAAGAATGAGAAGGAAAGGAACAGAAAGGCAGAAGAACATTGCAGGCAGAGGGCCAGAGAAAGTCAGGGGAAGCTGAGATGTCTGGACACAGAAGACGAAGTGGTGAGCTCACTTGAGCCATTAAACACGCTACCCAGAAAACATTCAAGGGCTTTGATCAGAGGTGATGGTGATTATGCGCGGTGTATAGCGCGCTCTCCATGACAGACTCTGCACGCAGAAAACTGCTACAGTTGGAGTGGGGTTTGTTCGTTCCTGTCAGCCTCTCAGAGAGCTTCAGTGGTGTCATAGGATGACAGAACTAACCATTCCCTTCAGACAACCACACTGGATACAATACTTAATGCTCCTTTAGAGCACTAGGTGATTGGCTTGCTGAATTGGCAAGATTGCTTTTTTATTCCAAACAATCTTGTAAATGGCAAATAAGTATGACAAAAAAGACATTAAGGGAAGTGCTCAGTACTTTCATAATATTCTAGCTGCATCATTAAAACACACTGAAAACTTAAAAAGAAATGTTTATATGTTAAAAGAATCTAGAAAGTCAATGTAAAATTCATCAATTTCAGAACTCATTTATAAGACAGAAGTAAACCCATAGACATAGAAAACAAACTTAAGATTACCAAAGGGGATGGGAGGGAGAGATAAATTTGGAGCATGGGATTAATAGATACACACTATATATAAAATAGCTAAACAACAAGGATCTACTGGGAAGTATACTCAGTATCTTGTAATAACCTATAATGGAAAAGAATCTGAAAAAAAAATTTATGTATATAACTGAATCACTTTGCTGTACACTTGAAACTAACACAACATTATAAATTAACTACATTTCAATTAAAACATTGTTTCAGTTTCACAGCGCTATGTTGATAGAATGATAAACAATTTCCCATCTCTATTATAAAAAGCACATTGTACAATTCTACAATAAAATGTAAATCTCTGTATTGCTCTTACACAAATATACTTTCTTCTGAATGAAGAGCAAAATAATATAGGCATCTATTACCTTAAACTGTATAAGCGATATTTCTTTGATATTCAGAAATTTTAATTTAGAATATAAATTTTTTAAAGTGTACAGACATATTCCCATAGACATTTCAAGGTAAAATAGTAAAAATACTCAGATTCCACAAACTCTATTTTCAGAATAATCTGGCATCATTGACAGTATTTAAGACCCTAGACTGAATATAATTATTTTAGCAGTATTTTTCTCAGTTTGCTCACACCAAATGTCTGGCTAAATCCTAGACTCAACGAGCAACTCTCATTAAAGCTCAAAGATTGTGACACGTGGCACAGTGGAGTAAAATGACCCTTTTAACTGCCTTTCCAGTTTGCAAATTATTTCTAAATGCATTACTTTATGAGACTGGATATTCAAAGGTCAGCTTTTTCTTTCCATGCTTGTGATTTTGAACTATTCATTTCATTTACATCAGTGGTATGTCAAGTGCTACATCTCAAGCTGTATTTTAAAACTCTTTTCATCATGCATACGTATGCAAGGTGTAGAGAATGATCCAGAATGAGATGGAGATCACATTTTTCCCTGTCACACAGGCTATAAAATGCAACCAGTTAAAATTCTGTCATGCTCCAGGGTAAAATTTGAGTTATTCAGTATTTTTCATTTCTACAACAAACTGCTTGAAAAAAACCTCAAAGCTAATCACCAGTTTTCTTTTTCGATAGAAACAAATTGACTGCAAGTCTAATTTAACAGATGAGTTTTTTTGTTAGGAGATAGGGCTCACAGGAAAAGCACACTTGTACACAAGTCTGTACTCCGCAGCATGCTAGTCCGTCCAAAGCCAGCCCGACCAACATCTCCAAAGGGGGAACTTACCCGGTCATCCCACCTGCAACATCTCCAGGCCTCACCTCTCCCCAGCCCATCTTAATTCTGAGAGTTTCTTGTCTATTACTTAAAATACCAAAAAATGAAAGCAAAAGCTGCCCAGTTGTGTCCAACTCTTTGTGACCCCATGGACTATACATATAGTCCAAGTCCATGGGGTTATCAAGGCCAGAATACTGGAGTGAGTAGCCTTTCCTTTCTCCAGAGGATCTTCCCAACCCAGGGGTCAAACCCCGGTCTCCCACATTGCAGGAGGATTATTTACCAGCTGAGTACAAGGGAAGCCCAAGAATATTAGAGTGGGTAGCCTATCCCTTCTCCAGTGGATCTTCCCAACCCAGGAATTTAACCAGGGTCTCCTGCATTGCAGGCAGATTCTTTACCTACTGAGCTATCAGGGAAGCCTAAAATACCTAAGGGGACTGCTTTGATTTGCAAGGGCTGCCATAAGGAAGTACCACAAAACTGTGTGGCTAAAATGATACAAATGTATCATCTCATAGTTCTGGAGGCTTCTCTGGTGGCTCAGGTGGTAAAAATTCTGCCTGCAATGCTGGAGATGCCAGTTTGATCCCTGGATGGGGAAGATCCCCCAGAGAAGCGAATGGCCACCCACTCCCTATTCTTGCCTGCAGAATTCCATGAACAGAGGAGACTGGCAGGCTATAGTCCATGAGGTCACAAAGAGTCAGACACGATTGAGCAACTAACTCTGGAGGTTGGAGGCCTGAGATCGAGGTGTTGGCAGGGTTGGTTCCTTCCAAGGCTGGCGGGGTGGGGGCGGTGGAGAGTCTGCTCTATGCCTCTCTCCTCGGGTCTGCCAGTTAGCTAGCAATCTTTGGCACTTCTCAGCCTGTAAATCATCTCTCCATCTCTACCTTTATCTTCACATGGCATTCTCTCTGTGCATTGTCCCTGTATCCAAATGTCCCCTTTATATGAGAATACCCTTTGTATTGAATTAGAGGCCCACCTCACTCCTGCATGACCTCGTCTTAACCTAACCAGCTATATCTTTAACTGCTCTATTCCCAAGTAAGGTCACATGCTGAGAATGGGGGATAAGACTTCAATGTGTGGATTTTGAGGGGATACCATTCAACTCATAACAAGTACCACAGATAATCTAGGGGACAGTAAATAGTAGGTTAATATATAGTAACAGTTCTGGAATGATACATACAAAGCAATTAAACATAGTTACTTTGGGGATGAGAGTAAGGTCGACCAGCATAGAGGTAGAAATAAAGGAGATTTACTTTTCACCTGTAAAATCTTCACTTTTAATGAGAGGTGTTGACTATTGCCTGTTTAAGTAAAAAATAATATAAATAAATTAAGGCTGCGCAGTGATTCCAATGGAAATACTACCAACAGCCAAGGTCCACTTTGGAAATCTGTGGGTGGTGTTATCAGCTATTGCAGTGATTGGGGGCTACATGTTGTCTCCCTCACTGTGAAGAATTGTCTAATGTTCTGCACCATTTTAAATGTCCTGATACATACTTATATACAAAAACAAAAGGGCATTTTGATGTGATTTTAATATACACTAAATTTTCTAGGGATGCAGACTTTGCACCTGTAAATTAAAGGGAGACTGTACTTTGTTTGAGGCTTCCCCAGTGGTTTAGTGGTAAAGAATCTGCCTGCAGTGCAAGAGCTGCAGGAAACTTGGGTTCAGTCCTGGGTTGTGAAGATCTTAGAGAAGGGAAAGGCTACCCACTCCAGTATTATTCTTCCCTGGAGAATCCCATGGACAGAGGAGCCTGGCAGGCTACAGGCCGCAGAGGTGCAAAGCGTCAGACATGACTGAAGTGAATGAGCATGCACAGACCTACTTTGTCTGGTTCAGAACTTCACCATAAGACTTTACTTTATTGGAAGATAGGTCCCCAACATCAACATCACTCTCAATATCTGAGTCACCCCTAGGACACCTCCAGGGTAGATGTACATATAGTTGTCATAACCCTGATGATTGTTCATACATGTACAGTAACTAAGCACTTAATTCTGTCTTCCAAGGTGGGGACATCAGCTAAAGCTTTGGAAATGGAAGAGAGGCAGTGAATTCAGGAGATATGCTGAAAGCAAAACTTGAAGTGACTGTGTATTTCATTTTAGATGGAAAAGGACAGGACCATCAAAAAAGCCTCTGAGATTTTTAACTTGAGCTATTAAAACATGTGTAAACATGAAAAAGAGGATGCTGGCTTCACGGACAACATTTCTGCTCAAGTCACATGTGGGAAAGAGCAAGACATTCACAGGCATCAAATGGCACATGGTTTAGTGACTAAGAGATCCTGAATTGGAGTGACCATAAAACCGGGAAATGAAGAACATACAAAATCAGGAGGGGAAAGGCCTTTAACAACTTGAGGGCAAACCTCCAAAGGACAAGCGCACCTGAGGAAAGTTATGAGGAGATCTTATCTCTCTTCTGAGCTAGAAGCAGCTCAAGATAAAAGGCAAATAAATAAATAAATAAATGACAACAAAACACAAACCCTATGACTTACATCACTTTGGTGTTCTTCATCCTGTCTAGCACAGTGCAGGGAATTCTGTAAGCATCTAAAAATACCCATCAGCTTATTTTCCATGGCCCTTTCTCTCCCTGGAACTTTCAGGAAGGGGGAAGAATGTTCTTACCAAGTGGGCTTCCCCAAGCACAGATATCATCCTGATCTGTGGGAAGATATCTCCCGAAGCTCACTGCATGCTTCAAGGCTCAGAGTTCTCTGGCAGGCAAGGAGGACACCATCTGCACATGACCACAGCCAGGGCTCAGGGCTCTGCCTTCGCAGTTCAGGGAACTGGGGACTTGTCCCTGGCAGACAGGCTGGCTCCCCGCTTTTCCTTGCCTCTGCTGCTACTGCTGCTAAGTCGCTTCAGTCATGTCCAACTCTGTGCGACCCCACAGACGGCAGCCTACCAGGTTCCCCCGTCCCTGGGATTCTCCAGGCAAGAACACTGCAGTGGGTTGCCATTTCCTTCTTCAATGAATGAATGTGAAAAATGAAAGTGAAGTCACTCAGTCATGTCTGACTCTTAGCAACCCCATGGACTGCAGCCTACCAGGCTCTTCCGTCTATGGGAGTTTCCAAGCAAAAGTACTGGAGTGAGGTGCCATTGCCTTCTCCTCCCTTGCCCCTAATGCTGGACAAAACCATAACTGAGCTTAACCAAATGTCATTCCCAAAATTCTTTATCCAGCCCAAATCCACAAGAAATGCCACAATCCTATTCCACGCCCACGACCATCCTTCCTCTCCTGACGGTGACATCGAAACCTCGGTGACACTCCCTCCCTCTGGCTTCATCCACGTCCCATTGCCTCCCAGGACATGCAAGATGGAGTAAGGGCTCTGTCACCGAGGGCACATACCTGTGGTCACATAAACACATAAACACTTTCACTAGCAGCCACGTTCTCAGGCTCTGGCCGGGAAGACAGCTGACAGCCAGACAGGAGACACACTGCTCGGTGTTGACTACGGCCGGGCATTCACAGTCCACCCTGGCAGGAAATGAATTCCAGATGTGTCCTCTGCTGAGCCTGTAATGGAGTCAGAACATCATAAATGGGGCTTCTAGCCTGGCTCCTCAACCTTTGTCAGTCCCCTGGACAATGCTAGAAAAGTGGGAGGAAATTTGCGGAAAAGGTAAGAACATGCTGCCTTTGTATGTGCAGTTTCAACAGAAAGATATTGTGTTCTGAGTTTCCAGGTCCTATTTTGGTTATGCTTTTTGAAGATAACACTGTGTGTGTGTGTACACAAGCAGGGAGGGGAACAAAGGAAATGGTAGAGGGGAAGGGCAGAGGAGATCCTATGTCACTTACAAAAAGATTTTGTGTATCTTAGACAAACTAAGATAATATTGTGATCCATGTCAACCCAGGAAACCAATAAGTGTAAAAACAAAAAGATGAATATGCTCTTCTTACTTCATTTTTGCTGTTAAGTAAATATTTCAGAATTGTGGGAACAGGGCACCCAACACAAGGTGGTTGCTGATTTTTATTAATAAGCATTCAAATAGAATACTTTTGTTCTAAATTTCCACAGTTTACAAGTTTACACGTGTGTAACCTTGGCATCTCTGTACTTGAATAATTCTTTGTTCATAGGGATAATGGCTTAAAAATCTCACTTGAAAGTAGACTTTAAACAATACAAGGTCATGACAGCCTGAGAAAAGAAAACATAAATAACCTCTAGAGATTTCCGTAAGTAAACAATCTTAGCTGGGGACTCTGAGCTTTAAAATAAAATTTAAAAAAAAAACCCTCGAGGATTCATCATTGTTCAGAATTATCATGAGATAAGCAAGTAGCATAGACCAGTCCTTCCATGAGCAGCAGCTGAGGACTGCCTTGGTCCTGAAAGGTTGCATGGGTGATTTACAAGCTATTTGAATCCGTTTGAATAAGACTCATGGCCAAGGTCACTGAGTGACCTTGATAAGTCACTTAACCCTTCTGGTCCTCAGTTTTTCCCTTTGTAATGACTACAGTCCATGACAGCTCAGATCTCAGAATTTAGTTTTTAAAGCCTCATATATTTTAAGCAATATTGAATCATCATACAGTTTGTAAGGTCTGAGGCCCTTCCATCTTTGTAATCCTAAAGATATTGACACTTTTTGTAGGATCACACTGTTTATTTGGGCTTCCCTGGTGGCTCAGATGGTAAAGAATCCACCTGCAATGTAGGAGACCTGGGTTCAATCCCTGGGTTGGGAAGATCCCCCAGAGGAAGGAATGGCAACCCTCTCCAATATTCTTTCCTGGAGAATCCCCATGGACAGAGGAACCTGGTGGGCTACAGTTCATGATGTCGCAGAGTCGGACATGACTGAGTGACTAAGCACATACTGAGGGTTTCCCAGGTGGCGCTAGTGGTAAAGAACCTCCTGCTAATACAGGAGATGCAAGAAATGCAGGTTTGATCCCTGGGTCGGGAAGATCCCCTGGAAGGGGATATGGCAACCCACTCCAGTATACTTGTCTGGAGAACCCCATGGACAGAAGAACCTGGTGGGCAACAGTCCATGGAGTCACACAGAGTCGGACATGTCTGAAGCGACTGAGCGTAGCACCATTTATTCTATGCCTCTGGGGCTTGCTATAACCAGACAAGTTCCTGGGATGTTCAAGAGCAAGAGATCCTCTTATACTGGGAGGGTAAGATAAACCTCATGAAATAAACAGCAAGATCCATTCCAGATTGGTTCCATCTACCTTCTGCCTGTAGAGAATCCCTCATGATTTCTTAAATAAAGGGGGCATCAATGTTCTTCTTGGCAAAGAAGAGAGATTTGCTTATAGCTCTCGGTTGTTCGTTTCACTGTAGACATAAAGTTTCTCCCTGAAAGCTGAGGCTCACTTTAAGGTTTCTCAGCACAGGGGTCAACCAATAGATTTTGTTATATGTTAGCCAAATTTTTAAGTTCAGAGAATTTCACAATTGCACTAAAAACTGATCCAATCTATCCAAACAGTGAAAAATCAAATCATACTAAATATTCAACCATTAGTCAAATACATAGTCATCTGTTTTTTAAAATGTTTTGATTACATAGTAAAATATGAATTCAGTTTTATTGTAAAAAAGTGAAATAATAGCAATGCAAGTAGACTCACTCAAATATTATCTCTAGTCTCTGTACTATTACTATATTTAATGCCTGTCATGAATTGATTGTGTAACCACTCAACCCTTTTGCTATTTACATATGAAACTGTACAAATAAATACTTCTGTGTGAAGTCTGTATTTCTTATATAAACTTCTCTGAATGTTTTTAATTGGCAAGAAGTCTTCTGGTATTTCTGTAAATGCAAAAACAGACTTCTTGTGTTTAAAAAATTGCTGCATAATATTCCATAGAATGCATTATGAAATTATTACCCTATTGGTGGAAATTCAAGGTTGCTTTTCTTTAAAAAAAAAAAAATTGTTCTGTAAAATACCACAGGGAACAGTCCTGTTTATGCATCCTTGCACACATGTGGCTGTTTCTCTTGGGTCAGTACCAAGAAGTGGGATTGTTGGCTCCAATGATAAGTTTAGTTTTAAATGGTTTGGCAAAGTGCTTTATAAAAAGGCAGTGCCACATTGACTCCTGATCAGAGATTTCCCTTAAAGGGAGAGTTGCCTATCTTTTATGACTTCATCAATATATGAGTGAGTGAGTGAAGTCGCTCAGTCGTGTCCAACTCTTTGCGACCCCATGGACTGTAGCCTACCAGGCTCCTCCCTCCATGGGATTCTCCAGGCAAGCGTACTGGAGTGGGTTGCCATTTCCTTCTCCAGGAGATCTTCCTGACCCAGGGATTGAACCCAGGTCTCCCGCATTCCAGGCAAATGCTTTAACCTCTGAGCCACCAGAGAAGCCCATCAATATATAATATTATCTAATTTTAAAATATAATATTTTCTGGCTTTCCCTGGTGGTGGTGTGGATAAGAATCTGTCTGCCAATGCAGGGGACGTGGGTTCAATCCCCAGTCCAGGAAGATTCTACATGCTTTGGAGCAAATAAACTCTACCAAGCCCTCATGCCACAAGTAATGAAGCCCGCGTACCTCAAACCTGTGCACTGCAACAAGAGAAGCTACCACAGTGAGAAATCTGCACACCGCAACAAAGAATAGCCACAGCTCCCCACAACTAGAGAAAGCCTGCACAAAAAGCAATGAAGGCTCAACACAGCCAAAAAATTATTTAATTAAATAAAATTTTTAAAAATATATTTTCTAGTCTAAAGAAAATAGACTAGAAAATATATTTTTTAATGTATTTAATTAAATAATTTTTAAAAGGTGAAAAAAGAATTTTAATTTGAGTGTTTGATTACTAGTGTGGTTGTGCATTTAAAACTGGTTTACTGGTAATTTCTATTTCTTCTATGAATTGGTTATTCATATCCTTTGCATCTTTTTTTTCTGGTGAGTTGTTATTTTTTATCAATTCATAGACATTCTTCATATATTCTGATAGTTTTCCTTTTCCTGTTATATATGTTGAAACTATTTTCTCTTGGTTTGATGACAGCTTTTTGACTCTGTTTACAGGATCTTTGGCAATTGAAAGTTTTCCTTTATCTTCCTTCTTCAAGTATTCTTGGATAATACTTTTGCATAGATTCATTTGCATAACTAGTAATCTGTAAGCCCTTTTTTAAAGTACATCTTTGTTCTTCCTTTCCCTTGTATCAGTCCCCTGATCTAGACCCACGTTAGTCCCCTGTCCCACCTCCCTCCAATTCAGCTATATGCAAAGCAAAAAAGAGACTTGTAACATGGAAAAAAAAAAAAAAGACAAAATATAGCAAGCAAATACTACCAAGTAAAAGAAAGTTGTTGCAGGTATGTTATTATAAGATAGCATACTTTAAACAAAAAGCATTATTAAGAATAAAAAGGAATTGAGAGAATAACATTGAAACTTATACATAACCACATGTAAACAGATAGCTAGTGGGAAGTTGCTGTGTAATACAGGGCGCTCAACCCAGTGTTCTGTGACAACCTAGAGGGGTGGAAAGGAGTTGGAGTAGGAAGGGAGGTTCAAGAGGGTGGAGACATATGTATACTTATAACTGATTCACACTGTTGTATGGCAGATAACCGACACAACACTGTAAAGCAATTACCCTTGAATTAAAAATAATTTTTAAAAAAAGAAAAAGTGTCACCCCTTTTAATGATAATGATTCAATTTACCAAGGAAGTGGTCTAAATTTGTATGCACCTAATAAAAGAGTGTTATAATACACTGAACAAAATGTTACTTGATTAAAAGAAAAAGTTGCTTTCCTTTGAGTTTCCTTTTCCTTCATTTTGCAAGTAGCGCAGATTGGAGCCAACAATCCCACTTCTTTATTTTGCAAAGCAGCAAAGTTAAATGAGGACAGGGTTTGAGATTCATGAGAAGAAAAGCAAGTGACTAAAATCTATTTTATTGATTAGATAAACCATATCCACTTTGAGAGGGAATACCAATAAAATAGGTGAGAAGATATTTCATTATGGAGGAATAAAGGAAATCAAGGTAGATTTAGAGGGATGACACTTGAAGGAAGTAAGAAACCAAGCTTTCAAGGAAAATTTCTGAAAAAAAAACTCCTATGGTTTCCAGTTTGTGTGGGTTTTGCATTTTAATTACAAAGTGCAGTGTTTCAACACTTGGTTAGGGAATCATTCATAATTGAGACTTTCCTGACCACAGTCAGCAAACCTTCCTTCACCTCCAAGGAGGTTTGTTTGGGAAACGAAAACAGAACCTATCTGCCAGAGAGCTGTGGTCCTCATCAAATAAAGCAGCCCACGATTGGCACAGTGCACACTTGTGCTTAGGGGATGGCCTCAGCTACCAGATGCTGAAACTAAAATACCTCTCAGGGTTTGTTGGAAAGTGGGTGAATTCACATTACCGAAACTGGCCTGTGTGAAAACTTTTCACTTGGAGTCAGTCTGCATGTGGCTTGTGGAAAGGAGAGAGGTTTAATTTCTATTTCTTTCCATCCCACATCATAAGCACAAAAAGTGCTGTTGAACATTCAGCTAGTGGCTCTAGTACATTTCTCATTCTGAAATGCATGTGGAAATATGTATACACTCCTAAAAATTACTCTGCACGAAGATTTCTCCAAGGGGAAAAAGATCATATGCATTTGAAATAAAAAGAATCACGACCATTTGCAAATACTTTACCAAAAAATATTAGTCATATTTCAAAGTATAGCTTTCAAAATAAAATAATTTTACTATTAACACCTCTGTCCCACAAAAGGGAAGTGCTAGTAATTCCTTATTAGGTTTTGCTTACTCTCAAAGTTTCATAAATCTGAAATATACGACAAGTAAAAGTCAGAGAAAATTGGAGAAAAAAAAAAATAAGTATGCAAAAATCACCAGAACAAAAATTAAAGAATTTCATCCTAAAGAGTGTTTAAGTCTTTCATTCACGTCTGACTCTTTGCGAACCCCATAGACTTATATAGTCCATGGAGTTCTCCAGGCCAGAATACTAGGGTGGGTAGCCATTCCCTTCTGCAGGGGATCTTCCCAACACAAAAATCGAAACCTAGGTGACCTTAGAAAGCTATAATCACACAAATTTTTAAACAAAGTCATATAGATTTTTATTGTCACTTTCCAAGAACATTCTAGAAACTTTCTTGTCTTCCTTAATGCTTCCTTAATGCAACTTAATGTTGAATATCATTAAGACATTGTGGGTCTTTGCCTGTGAGAATTTCTGCATATAATGCCATGAAGAATGAAGAAATGGACTTTGAAAAGGAAAACTAGAACTCTGGAAAATTGTCATTTGGAAGAAGGATGTGCAGAAATGAGGCCCGGGCATTTGGCTGTTAACCCCACTGACCTCCAAGCAGAGTTGGCACATTTGATGCTTCCCTGGGCCCCTGTGGACCTCTACTACTCTCTCAGAATAATAAGGCTTTTGTTGTTTTCCAGATGATCTCCATGGATCCTTCAAAATATAAAACACTATGATTCTCATTAGACCTTATCATTGCATCTTGCTTCTTTCTCTTCTCTTGATGATTGGGGTCAGCTGGCCCCAGAGAAGACTGGTTGCTGTCCCCAGGAACTCTGAGATAACAGTCTTAGGCTACTCTGGCTACTGACCAAGCTCTGATCTTTGTAACCACATCTCAAAATGACCTCACTTAACTCCTACTCTGACCCTAGATCTGGAAACTAAATCCCTGACTCCTCCTTAGCTAAATTCCATTTTCCTCCAACACGCCTCCACAGTGTTTCCCCCTACAAGAGAATTCTCAAACGAACACACACACATACAAATAAAATAAAGATTTTAATGATATATAGAAAGTGACATTGTAAACACTTGTGTAATAGATACTACAAGCCCACCAAAAAATATTATGGTGAGGTGGCTCAGAGGTTAAAGCGTCTGCCTGCAGTGCGGGAGACCTGGGTTTGATCCCTGGGTTGGGAAGATCCTCTGGAGAAGGAAACGGCAACCCACTCCAGTACTCTTGCCTGGAAAATTCCATGGACTGAGGAGCCTGGTGGGCTTCAGTCCATGGGGTCGCAAAGAGTCGGACATGACTGAGTGACTTCACCTTCATACTTTACAATATTTATTTCAAAATTCAGTTTATTACAAAATTGATGTTAATATTATTTTCTACCCTCCCTACTTTTCCTTTAATTTTTCCTTTCTCTCTTATGTCTTTCAAAATAGGACTCTAAGAATTTTCAGGGATTCATCTTCAAATATCAACTGTTTTCTAGATTTTTTTTCTTGATATTTTCTTTGGCTGACTTGCTTCAGATTTTGTGACTTATACTATTTTTATTTACTTTAGTGAAAACATACAAAGGAGACTCGCAGGAAGCCATGCCTATACTCTCTCATTTTATTCTGATGTTACTGTCCATTAAGTACAGGCCACATTGATATCTATAGCCGCCCATCTTTCAGCAGCTTATATGGTGCTCCTATAAAACGTGCATTCTCAAGAGGTCCATATCATTTCAAGGGGCAAAAACCACTCCCTCAGAGGGGTAAGAAATTCTTACTCAAAATATATAAAGAATATATATAGTTACAATACATAAATAGATATAGTTTATCTTTGGTATTATTTCATTGGGGGTGATTGGGGGAAAATGTCTAAAAAGGCTATTTAAGGAGCAATAGTGAAAGAAAGAATTAGAAATATTGCTATAAAAGAAAAATCATGGTTTGTCTCAATGAAAGCTATTGCTTGAGCTAAACATAATAAATAAATCATGAAGCATGATAAAGTAAAGGGTAAATGGATATTTTTGTCCAAATATTCTCCTTTTCCCTTCTTTTTGTTGTGCTTTTCAGGGCCCACTCTTTACCAGTCTTATCATCTTTTCTAGTAATATTTTTCCAAAGAACTTGATTCCAGGGTTTAGAAATCTGAGTGGCCCTAGTTTCTAATATCTTCTATCATTTAAAGTGAAATTATACTCTAGGTATTTCTGTTTAATTGTATGTTAGTAAGTGTGTGTATTTACCTGAAAAAGTTGGCTTAAAGCTCAACATACAGAAAACGAAGATCATGGCATCCAGTCCCATCAATTCATGGGAAATAGATGGGGAAACAGTGGAAATAGTGTCAGACTTTATTTTGGGGGGCTCCAAAATCACTGCAGATGGTGATTGCAGCCATGAAATTAAAAGACACTTACTCCTTGGAAGAAAAGTTATGACCAACCTAGATAGCACATTCAAAAGCAGAGACATTACTTTGCCGACTAAGGTCCGTCTAGTCAAGGCTATGGTTTTTCCTGTGGTCATGTATGGATGTGAGAGTTGGACTGTGAAGAAGGCTGAGCGCCGAAGAATTGATGCTTTTGAACTGTGGTGTTGGAGAAGATCTTGAGAGTCTCTTGGACTGCAAGGAGATCCAACCAGTCCATTCTGAAGGAGATCAGCCCTGGGATTTCTTTGGAAGGAATGATGCTGAAGCTGAAGCTCCAGTACTTTGGCCACCTCATGCGAAGAGTTGACTCATTGGAAAAGACTCTGATGCTGGGAGGGATGGGGGCAGGAAGAGAAAGGGCTGACAGAAGATAAGATGGCTGGATGGCATCACTGACTCGATGGGCGTGAGTCTGAGTGAACTCTGGGAGTTGGTGATGGACAAGGAGGCCTGGCATGCTGAGATTCATGGGGTCGCAAAGAGTCGGACACAACTGAGTGACTGAACTGAACTGAACAAACTGTTGTAATACATGCTAATATAGAAATATGGGAAGTACTATATATAACAAGTAAGAAGCAATAAATATGGAATGCTTGGGAATTCAGGGAATGTCCTATCTTGAAAGAGAAAAGAGGTTGAAATAAAAGATAAAAGGAAAAATAGGAAGCATGGGAAGTAAAGTTAACACAGTATCTTCAAAAGTTTTATTTATATCAAGATTTTCAGATGCTAATTTCACATATGAAAGTTATACATGACTCCCCCCCAGAGAAAGACCCCAGTGATGGACTCCATTCTGTGACCCACTGGTCAATGGGAATAACATGGCAAGAAAGGACCCACATCTGGAGGAAGCTGAGAGCAGAGAAGAGAAGGGAGGCTGCATATTCAACACAGAGCTTGGCATGATAACAGTGCATTTTCACACAACACTATGTGTTTCAATGTTGGAGATATAGGAGAAAACAATGGCTCAAGGACAACTTAAATTTTACTTGTTCATATTAAAAAATAGCACAAAACTAAGGAAATTTTCAGGGATGTTCCATAATGTATATAAACAAAACTTATGAGCATGAATCAATGAGAACATGAGCAGAAGATCTAAAGTCCAAGAAAAATCCAAGGCAGGATTGTGTACTAAGGCAGGAGGGGAAGAGGATGACAGAGGATGAGAGGTTTGGATGGCATCACGACTTGATGGACATGAGTTTGAGCAAGTCCAGGAGCTGGTGATGGGCAGGGAAACCCGGTGTGCTGCAATCCATGCAGCTGCAAAGAGTCAGGCACGACTGACTGACTAAACTGAGGATTGTGTCCAGTGGTTCTGGGTTTGGGCATTCTCTTCAACTTCTTCCTGTCACCTTTGATGACTCAGCTCTATTCTTCTGCTCCCTAAATGAATCAGGTGCCATGATCTATTTTTATCCTCCTTGTGTCTGTGCCCATCCTTGTCAAGCCCCTGAATTCTCAGTTTTCAGCTATCATCTCTAGGCAGACCTCTCCCTGAGCCATCATTTTGGCTTTGTATGTCTCCTGATTACAAAATATATTTCCAATTCCCTGTTAGAGATGTATATGTGGATTTCCTTTTGACATCTTAAGATCAAGATGAATGATAAAGAAAGTTTATCATTATAAAACCTTCTAATATCCTTATTCCTATTCAAGAAACTTCACAGAAATGTATGACACACAAGCTTCTCTGTCCTCAGCCAGATGCCCAGTTGGTTACCAAAGCTGTTCATCTACCTCCAGCTATTCATCTATGTCAGAGCTGTTTTCTACATCCTAGTCAGACCCTTACATCTCAAAAAGACTACTGCAATTGTATTAGCATTGATGTTCTCCAATCCCTCTCCCTTGGATCCACTTCATGTGCTGTTTTCAGGTAAATCCTAAGATACACATCATATCTGGCTATCTAATAAAATAACTTAAAGATCTCATAATTTCTAATCATTTCAGTCAATATTGAAGCCCTCTCTACTTTTCTTCCAAATTATTGCCCAACTGCTACTGCTGCTAAGTCACTTCAGTCATGTCCGACTCTGTGCGACCCCATAGACGGCAGCCCATCAGGCTCCCCCATCCCTGGGATCCTCCAGGCAAGAACACTGGAATGGATTGCCATTTCCTTCTCCAATGCATGAAAGTGGAAAGTGAAAAATGAAAGTGAAGTTGCTCAGTTGTGTCTGACTCTTAGCAACCCCATGACTGCAGCCTACCAAACTCCTCCGTCCATGGGATTTTCCAGGCAAGAGTACTGGAGTGGGGTGCCATTGCCTTCTCCAGTTGCCCAACTAACTTCCCACTAGTCCTTATAAATAACAGATGGGCCCAACCACTGGTTGTCCATTAACACCCTCTACATCTTCTTGCCTCAATGACTTGTTCAGACTGTTCTCTCTGCTTAAAATGCTCTTCTGTCTTCTCTCAACTTTATTCAACAAAATCTGACCCTCTGTCAAAGTTAAGGTCAAATTCTACCTCCATCCATATTAATGCTCTTCCTGAATATATGCTCTTAACTTCACACTTCTCCATGCCTCTCCCAGTGTGCTTTGTCACATTTTACCTTTATTTGATAATGCTTAACCAGGGGACGTGAATATGTTTATATATGCCATCATTCTTCCTGCTTATGCCCAAAGCAGACATTACTAGTCAATTATAACACTCTTTGTCACTGAATCCAGACATGGTCTTGGAATCCATCTCAACACCATGCTTCAAGCAGTCACTGCCAACTAATTAAAGTTGATACATGAAAGCAAGACCTAGACCATAGTAAATATTCAATAAGTGTTGGCTGTTATTATTCATCATTACTATATCAACACTATTATTTCCTAGTATAACACTCATCATATGAAAGAGAAGATTGTTGAAGATGAGGTTATTAGTTAAACAGAGTGCTGCTAAAATGCTACTTGCCTACATTTCTTCACTTTATACTTAATGAAAATGGCAGAAAACTTGTTTTTCTTTCAAGCAGAGTTTTCTGTCAAGTTGAAAACTGTGAATGTGAAAGTTGCTCAGTTGTGTCTGACTCTTTGTGACCCCATGCACTATAGAGTCCATGGAATTCTCCAGGCCAGAATACTGGAGTGGGTAGCCGTTCCCTTCTCCAGGGGATCTTCCCAACCCAGGGATGGAACTCAGGTCTCCCATAGTGCAGGCAGATTCTTTACCAGCTGAGTCACCAAGAAAGCTCTGCTATTTCCCAAAATGAAAATCATAATTCCTCTCCTTTAATGCACATACCGATTCGTAGCAAATGCTAATAATCCTCCAATTCAAAATGAGTTGCAATGTTATCAACCTCAGAGAAATTGAGGAAATATTTTCATCATTGACTCTTCAGAATGGCTGATGTTTCAACTAGCCATAAGAATCACATTCCAGTGGAAAAGCTGCATCCTGTTCAAAGAAGACATGGGCTAGAAGTGTTATGAATCTGTCTGTCTGGGTATTTCACCAAGTGAATGGGTGAGAAATGTGCACATGGGAGCAGATGTGAAAACAGCTATTCTTAGATATTATCTGCTCAGGTCAGGATGCTTCCAAAGCACATGTCCTTTCACAGTGATCGTTTACATGCTGTTTCTTATCACCTGGAAGTAACAATGACCCTGACAATGACGATGGTGATGCTGCTGGTGATGCTGATGACGATGCTAGTGCATCACATCTGCGTAATCCTCCACGACTGTCGCATGTGAAGCATGGCTGGCAGAGGGAGGTGGGAGTGACGCCACTCTAAAATGAAAATTCACACAGCTTCCTGATGGAAGGAAGATTCTAAGCCATATCACAAGACTGAGGCCAGGAGCTATGCCCCACTTTATTAGGGCCTCATTCCAAGCTGAGTGGTGAGTCTCAGAAGAAAATGGAGCCCAACCCATGTGCAGACACCCCATTTGAATGGGAGAGTTCACATTCCATGTTAGAAGTTCTGAGGTCTCAAATTTCTGGTCTCCATTTCAGACCTTTTAGAATACTGTTTCTTCCTGCCAATGATGACTTTAGGGAATGGGATAGTTTGCCCCCTCAAGGCCCCCTCCTTAGATCACTCATTCCCCTGAAGCAATTAATTTTAAGTTCAATCATATTTGTGTTATCTTGATGAATTGTTTCCTGGTGGAAGCAAGTCCAGTTTTCACAGTGATGACAAAACCATCCAACATGATGTCTTCTTCTCCGTTGGAGCAGACGACCACCACTGGTGCCCTATTTGCTCCTCATCTGTACCTGTGGGATTTTATTACCTAGAGAGCCAATGAAGATGGTCATGTCCCAGTAAGTAAGCTTAAAATTGGGCTGATCATACATGCCTTTGTTATTGTCATTGGCTCACAATATCAATACTTATCTATTGTAGTTTCTGAACTTCAACCTAGAAATCTAACCTTACAAGACACTGAATAGCATATACCCATCCCTGAAATTATTCAATTTCCTGATCATTGAGAAAAACACTGTAGAAGTATTTGAGAACTCATTCCATTTTAAATTAGGGTATCCCAGAAAAGCAAATAAATAAAAATGAGATTTAACAAAACAGCTTTTATTCAGAAATCTGAAACCTTGGACCTTTCAAGTGACAAAATTGTCTGTACAGGACACATATTTTGAAATACATTAAAAAAACAAACAAACTAATGGCAGTATCAGAGGCCTGGCTCCAAATGGACTACCAGATGATGCTGTGACAGTCTAGGCAATTCAGTTAGAAAAAGAAATGCAGATAAAATGAACACAAAACAAAACAGACTTTATATTAAGTGACGTGAAAATCTCATAATTTTCATAGAAGACATGACATTTATTACTGAGTCAGAGACATTTGAAAAGAAAAGAGAATTCTGAAAAAGTATGTTGAATCAAGACCAAGAAATCACAGGGTCCCCTCTAGAGAACCATGGCACCCACCTCACCTTCAGTCCGAAGACGCTGTTGCAACAGATGCTTGACAAGAAGACTTCTTGTCCCACCACAGCTCTCAGCTTAATAAGGATTTCCTGAAAAGTATTAAATACATATAAAATACAAACATATAATTGAAAGATGTTTTCATTTGAGTTTTTAAGGAGAAGAGTATACAAATTACAAATTCATTTTCAAACTGTTTAAGATGATAAGAAAAATTTACCCATTGGACTTTTTAATCTAATGTATTGTTTCATTTTCTAGTAAATCTGGATGTTTGAAGTTATTATAAAATGATGTGTGCATGTGTGTGTGTGTGTTCAGTTGCTCAGGCATGTTTGACTCTTTGGACCCCATGGACTGGGCTCCTCTGTCTATGGAATTTTCCAGGTAAGAATATTGGAGTGGCCTGCCATTTCCTCCTCTAGGGGATCTTCCTGACCCAGGAATCAAACCCACGTCTCTGGAGTCTCCTGCATTGGCAGGCAGTCTTTACCACTGAGCCACCTGGGAAGCGTCACTATAAAATGATAGCAAATGCTTTATATATTTCTACATCATACATTTTAATAAATATAATATTTCCTGAGACAAATAGTCTCTTAAGATCAAGTTGTGTCCTACAATTTCCTATAGCTCACATTTGGTACTAGATGACATGGCCACAAAAACTATGTCTTTGAGGGGATCACAGTGCTTTTCATGTAATGAAACTACTTAGCAGCCTTTAGATATGTGAGTCAGGTCCCAGATACTGCAGCATTTCTTTTATCACAGAGACCTTTCTTATGCCATTCTATTGCTTGTGGGAAGAAAAATACTAATGTATTTGTGCCCACAAACACTCCCATTTGAAAGAGAGCTTGTAATTATTTGAAGCCTAATTTCCCTGTTAGTGTTGCATCTTCTGTGCCATACCTGAGTCTCTGCCATTGTATATCTTATGGTCTCTGCTGCACCACTCAGAAATTAGGCAACAGCAGCCACCCAGATTCTAGCAGATGCTGTAGAGGTAACCAATGTTTTGTCTTTTCTTTTTTTTTTTTTTTTTACCAGAAGAGCATAGCTCCTAGACGAGGAAAACGTCTCAGGCTGATTTCTTGTTGATGCAAACTCAGCTGTGAGAGACTTGTTCATATGTATTAGTGGCTGACCTTTTTTACTCATCAGAGTAAATGTAAGGTATTTGCTTATTCTCTAAGTAACCTCTTATGCCAAGGGAAAATTCCTAGAAAAGAAACAGGGGTGATGGACCTCAAAAATATTCTGCTAAGTGAAAGAAGCCAGATGAGAGAAACCACATATTGTATGACTCTGCTTATATAAAATGTCTGTAACAGGTAAATCAGAAAGTGTTTTCACCTGGGTCTGGGGTGGGAACACGGATTTACTATAAATGGGCCCAAGGGACTCTGTCATGATGGAAACATTTTAAAACTGAATTGTGGTGATGGTTGAACAACTCTATAAATTTAGTAAAGTAGTTGAATTATACACTTAAAACAGATGAATTTCATGGCATGTTTAAAAAAAAGAATGGATATCTAACAAGATAATTTTCACCTTCTAATGTATGGAATATACTATTTTCAGAAAAAAAGCAGAGTCACCCTGTAACTGCAACCAGCATACAAAGAAAATTCGAAGAAACTGCTTAGTTTGGTTTATGTTTCAGTGAAAGCTATGAACTTACTACATGGTCATGTCATGCTCCAAATTACGATAACTTCACTCCCAGCCTATAGTTTATTATATTTCAAATCTATGATTTTAAGCAAAGCCTGTAATCTAAGCATTGTTGAGATTCCTAGGAAAATTCCAAGCAAAATTATTGAAATTATCCATTTTAAACATTACCCAAGAATTACATGTCTCTAATCTTTTTATGTCATTCACTGTAACTACTTCTACTGATATAGTTTAAAACTTACAGAAAAGTTACAAGATTAGTACAAGGAGTTCCAAATGCCATTAACCATATTCACCAATGCTTACATTTTCCCCATTTTCAATTCTTTCTCCCTATATATTTTTTCCCATCTCTTTCAGAATTTTCCACAGTTTACTGTGATCCACACAGTCAAAGGCTTTGGCATAATCAATAAAGCAGAAATAGATGTTTTTCTGGAACTCTCTTGCTTTTTCCATGATCCACGACTGCGCGACTGAACTGAACTGAACTGATATATTTTTTCAATCTTTTCTCTTTGTAAAATATAGTGCGTTCATTGGAAAAATAAAATGATTTCATTTCAGTTCAGTCGTTCAGTCATGTCCGACTCTTCGCGACCCCATGGATCGCAGCACGCCAGGCCTCCCCGTCTATCACCAACTCCCGGAGTTCACTCAGACTCACATCCATCAAGTCAGTGATGCCATCCAGCCATCTCATCCCTGGTCGTCTCCTTTTCCTCCTGCCCCCAATCCCTCCCAGCATCAGAGTCTTTTCCAATGAGTCAACTCTTAGCATGAGGTGGCCAAAGTACTGGAGTTTCAGCTTTAGCATCATTCCTTCCAAAGAAATCCCAAGGCTGAGCTCCTTCAGAATGGACTGGTTGGATCTCCGTGTAGTCCAAAGGACTCTCAAGAGTCTTCTCCAACACCACAGTCCAAAAGCATCAATTCTTTGGCGCTCAGCTTTCTTCACAGTCCAACTCTCACGTCCATACATGACCACAGGAAAAACCATAGCCTTGACTAGAAGGACCTTTGTTGGCAAAGTAATGTCTCTGCTTTTGAATATGCTATCTAGGTTGGTCATAACTTTCCTTCCAAGGAGTAAGTGTCTTTTAATTTCATGGCTGCACTCACCATCTGCAGTGATTTTGGAGCCCAAAAAAATAAAGTCTGACACTGTTTCCACTGTTTCCCCGTCTATTTCCCATGGAGTGATGGGACTGGATGCCATGATCTTAGTTTTCTGAATGTTGAGCTTTAAGCCAACTTTTTCTCTCTCCTGTTTCACTTTCATCAAGAGGCTTTTTAGTTCCTCTTCACTTTCTGCCATAAGGGTGGTGTCATCTGCATATCTGAGGTTATTGATATTTCCCCCAGCAATCTTGATTCCAGTTTGTGCCTCTTCCAGCCCAGCATTTCTCATGATGTACTCTGCATAGAAGTTAAATAAGCAAAGGGACAATATACAGCCTTGATGTACTCCTTTTCCTATTTGAAACCAGTCTGTTGTTCCATGTCCAGTTCTAACTATTGCTTCCTGACCTGCATATAGGTTTCTCAAGAAGCAGGTCTTATATAGGAGCAATTATCTTAAAAAGTATAATTTCCCTCCCCCTTAGAGAAAATCAGTATTAACAATTTCTTGAAACTCTTCATTAAGTTTTTGAGAGAATCAAGTGAAATTATCTGTGTTAAAATTCTTTGCAAATTTTAAAATGCATAAAGAAATATGAATTACATCAAAAACAAAGCAACTAGTGAAGTGAGTACTAGTGAAGTCGCTCAGTCGTGTCCGACTCTTTGCGACCCCATGGACTGTAGCCTACCAGGCTCCTCTGTCCATGGGATTTTCCAGGCAATAGTACTAGAGTGGATTGCCATTTCCTTCCCCAGGGGATCTTCCCAACCCAGGGATCGAACCCCAGGTCTCCTACATTGTAGACGCTTTTACCATCTGAGCCACCAGGGAAGTCCCAAAACAAAACAAAACACTAGCTAATTCTATTTTTTTCCTGCAGTTGAACTGACAACGACCTTTTGTTTCCTTGTATGCAGAGCAACTTCTTTGGAAGACAGTGCAGAGGCTTGGGGTATTTTGCTGCTGGATTGACTAAGCATTGGACCCAGTGAAAGAGCTAAGTGGAAAGTTGCAGTGAAAAGAAGTGACGACCACGTTTCTGTGATATGTTTCATTGGACATTCAAGGAAAAGTACCTGTGTCTTAACAGAGCTGCACAAAAGACATGAATCAACGTTGCTAAGAATGCTCTGTATTTTTCCTGGCCCTCCATTTATAAGCCATTGGCCTTCCATAAATGATCACATTTACTTGGGATCACAACAGAGAGAGCTCGGCTGAGCCAATTTTAATCAGAGACAGTTAATAGGATCCCTTGCAGTACCCTTGCATACCTTTCTGCAGTATGGCAAAAAGTGAAGAAGAACTAAAGAGCCTCTTGATGGTGGCCAAAGCCTCTTGAGGAAAGTCAAAGAGGAGAGTGAAAAATTGGCTTAAAACTCAACATTCAGAAAACTAAGATCATGGCATCCAGTCCCATCACTTCATGGCAAATAGATGGGGAAACAGTGGAAACAGTGGCTGACTCTATTTTTGGGGGGCTCTAAAATCACTGCAGATGGTGATTGCAGCCGTGAAATTAAAAGATGCTTACTCCTTGGAAGGAAAGTTATGACCAACTTAGACAGCTTATTAAAAAGTAGATACATTATTTTGCCAACAAAGGCCTGTCTTGTCAAGGCTATGGTTTTTCCTGTGGTCATGTATGGATGAGAGAGTTGGACTGTGAAGAAAGCTGAACACAGAAGAATTGATGCTTTTGAACTATGATGTTGGAGAAGACTCTTGAGAGTCCCTTGGACTGCAAGGAGAACCAACCAGTCCATCCTAAAAGAGATCAGTCCTGGGTGTTCCATTGGAAGGACTGATGTTGAAGCTGAAATGCCAATACTTTGACCACCTGATGCAAAGAGCTGACTCATTTGAAAAGCCCCTGATGCTGGGAAAGATTGAGGGCAGGAGGAGAAGGGGACAACAGAGGATGAGATGGTTGGATGGCATCACCGACTTGATGGAGATGGGTTAGGGTGGACTCTGGGAGTTGGTGATGGATAGGGAGGCCTGGCGTGCTACAGTTCATGGGATCGCAAAGAGTCAGACACAACTGAGCAACTGAACTGAACTGAACATGCAGTACCCTGCTGACAATGGATGGAAAGAAGTGAAAAATAACAGTGAATGAAAAGGAGCTACACTAAGAAAGAACATGTTTAAACAACAGTCACCATAAGAAGTGCCCCACTTCCATGTTTACAATGTGCTCATCTTCCTGTGGCCACCCTAGCCTACAGTTTCTCACAATGAACCCTTCTAGTCTCATGGAAGCTCACAGATACCCACCAGGTTTGTAGACTGTAGTCAAGATTGTAAACACAAACAAGTCCCTTAACTGTTCCTGGAAAGTGGCTTGAGACAGCTCTTCTGGAGGAGGAATGTCTTCCAAAGTTTCAGGAAGCCTTGTTCACAGAAGGAATGTGAGCATTTATGAGTAAATGGGTGCACATCTTTGTGCTAGGATATTAGCAGGTATAGAACTTGGTTCATGTCATAACTGTCATGGAAATTATCCACACAACCTCACTATTGGCTTACGGGGTGAAAGGAAGTAGATGGGCAACATCCTAGGCCAGATCAACATTTGGTACAGACAAGCAAAGATTTTTCTAGATGTAACTAGACTCAAACAGAACTTCTGCTCAAGTTCACCTCTGTCCTTGGTTGAGTACATTATAGAGACTGTTGATTTTGGCAGCATCTCAGCTCTGGGTCAGCCATACCTGCGGGGTCAGTGTGGGGACTGGGTCATGCCTATAACTCATCTCTGTGGCTATAACCAAAGTATCATTTTACATCTATTGTATCTTAGTTGGATTTGAAAATGGCTTCCAGAAGAGTGCATACAAACAGTTGTTTCATCATTTCTACTACTTTGCTGTTGTGACATTGTCTCAGTGAGATATCTGGATGGTTTCCAACCACAGCACGACCTGGCCCACTGACTAAGACACATTTCTTAATCTTATTTTTTTGTTTGTCCTTTTTATAAAAGTAATCTTACGATTATTGTTGTTTTGTTTTCTATTATTGCTACCTCTCTCATTTTCTTTGAGATACTTTTTAAGATCGTCTCCTTGCATCCTTGTTTTCCTGCACTAGTATAGGAAGTATATACTCAGTTGCTATTCTTTCAGTGACTACTCAGAAATATTAAAATGTATAATTAAACTATAAAAATCTAGGGACATCCCTGGTGATCCAGTGGCTAATTTTCCAAGTTCCAAATGCAGGGGGCCTGGGTTCAATCTCTGGTCAGCAAACTAGATCCTGCTACTAAAGATCCTGCATGCTGCAAGTAAGAGTCAGCACAGCCAAATAAATAAACAGATTTTTAAAAATCTATATTTGTCACTATTTGAATAATATAAGAAACTTAGTATGTTTTCATTATAATAACTCCTCTCCTCTGATTTACTCAAATTGTCACCATAGACTTCCCTGGTGGCTCAGATGGTAAAGCACCTGTCTACAATGCGGGAGACCCAGGTTCAGTCCCCAGGTGGGGAAGATCCCTGGAGAAGGGAATGGCAATCCACTCCAGTACTATTGCCTGGAGAATCCCATGGAGAGAGGAGCCTGGTAGGCTACAGTCCATGGGGTCGCAAAGAGTTGGACACGACTGGGCAACTTCACTTTCACTTTGAATTATTAATTCCACAATTTAGACATTGTTTTAGCCAATGAATTATTTGTATTTATCCATATTTTTAACATTTTTCTTGCTTTCTTTACAGCATTCTTTCTTGTATCTCCTACCTCTTTTCTGTTCTTAGTATACCTATAGTTTTTAATCATAGATGTTGAATTTGTTTTTTATGTTTTAATTTATATTTTTTCTCTTTTTGATTGTTAACATGATGAATTACATTGATTTTTAAGTATTGAACCAAACTTGCATTCCTGGAATAAGCCTCACTTGATTGCGGTAGCTTATTTGCTGACATAAATTGCTAAATTCAATTTTCTAATATTATGTTCCTGAAGTGTTCTTTCTCTGTACTGTCTTTGTCTACTGTTGGTATGAAGGTAAAGCTGGTAAATTTAAAAAAATTGGATTAGAATAAAGTATTTTTCTTTTATTTTCTGGAAGAAATTATAAATTTGGTGTCATTTCTTCTCTAATGTTTGGAAGAAATCACCAGTGAAACCATCTGGTTTTGAAGATTTCTCTTTTGTGGAGAAGTTTTAACTATGAATTCAATCATCTATTTTATCTTGAGTAAGTTTTGGCAGCTGGTGATTTTTGAAGACTTGGCCCATTTCATCTAGATTACATAGGCATGTAGTGTTCTTTGTTGTATTCTTTTAACATCTTTAGAATCTTAGTCATTTGAACTGTGAACATCTCCTCTTTTTTTACCTGCTCCACCTACAGTCAAAGCCAAAGTGGGAAGTTAGCCTATCATCTCCCTCTACCAGGTTGGATTTTTTTTTCTATTATCACAAAAGGAGGTAGTCCTTTAGTGGCTTCTGACTGATAGAGGGTCACTCTCTCTCTGTTTTTGTTTTGCCTTTTCCCTACACACGTGACTTATTAAAACCCTAGCTACAGGGAGGTCTGGAGTAATGCAATCCATGGGGTCACAGAGTTAGAAACAACTGAGCAACTGGACAACAAAGAGACTACATACAACCGGTAAATACAACCCAAGAACACACAACCTCACTTACCCTGTGGGTTCACATTTTCTTTTTTTTCTTTTTTTTTCTGGTCTCTGAAGAATTCTTTGATTTTCTTTCCACTCAGCCATGCATTAAAATAGGTTTTTGTTTTATTTGTTTTTATTGCTTTGAGAGGAGTTTCTCCAAAGTTCTAAGTCACCATATTTCTAGGAATAATGATGAGGTAGCAATGGCACCCCACTCCAGTACTCTTGCCTGGAAACTCCCATGGATGGAGGAGGCTGGTGGGCTGCAGGCCATGGGGTTGCTAAGAGTCGGGCACGACTGAGCGACTTCACTTTCACTTTTCACTTTTATGCATTGGAGAAGGAAATGGCAACCCGCTCCAGTGTGCTTGCCTGTAGAATCCCAAGGATGGGGGAGCCTGGTGGGCTGCCGTCTATGGGGTCTCACAGAGTCAGACATGACTGAGGTGACTTAGCAGCAGCAGCAGCAATTTATGCACTGATTTGGACTAAAAAAAACTTAAGTTTCAAAATGTTAAACATAAATGAAAATTTAGACAGTGATGTGATGAAGAATGTGATTTTTCCATATGTATTGAAGTATTTAAAACTGCCTGTCCTGTGATGAAGCAGCTCCTTTTATCAATATCTATACTAGAATAATTCCTATAGAATTGAACAAGGATGTTTATGACGATCTAGTTTGTAATAATGAAATTAGGAAAATACTGAAATGTTTACCATTAGTGGCAATGAATAAGTAAATTAGGGCACACACGTATTTGTTGTGGAATATTCTAAATATACTGACATGGACAGCACTTAAGAGTTTTGTGAGCATTAACTGTGCAAGTAAGTGCTTAGCACAGACTGTGTGCTCATTAAATGTTAGCAATTGTTATTTTTTAAGATGTTCTTTGTCTTCTTCATCTTTCTGGTTGACAGAAATGGTGTTGAGTTTATATCACATGGCTCACTGAATCAACTCATCAATCAATCAATCTCTCTCTGTCTCAAAAGAAGAAAACTGTCAGAGAACTATGGAACACAAAATGTAAAACAAAAATTTTTATGCTCCATTTTATTTGTTCTCTTCATTAATCAGTTAGCAAAACCCTTTGATCTTTGACTTTGAAAGAATATATATGTGTAATAATGTATATATAATATATAATTGTATGTATATATACAATATACACACATATGTGTGTATATATGTATATATATAATATATATATAATGTATTTACAAAAAAAAGAATATCAATTGAGTCAACTGTCTGCCTACATCTAGCACTTTTTTCTTTTTCATTAAAATGTTTCCCCTTTAAGTGGTTAAGCAATAAAATAGCCTCAAACTTGACCCTGGATTAATATACATTCCCTGTGGATCACAATACTGTGGAAAATTCTGAAAGAGATGGGAATCCCAGACCACCTGACCTGCCTCTTGAGAAACCTGTATGCAGGTCAGGAAGCAACAGTTAGAACTGGACATGGAACAACAGACTGGTTCCAAATAGGAAAAGGAGTACGTCAAGGTTGTATATTGAAACCCTGCTTACTTAACTTCTATGCAGAGTACATGATGAGAAATGCTGGGCTGGAAGAAGCACAAGCTGGAATCAAGATTGCCGGGAGAAATATCAATAACCTCAGATATGCAGATGACACCACCATTATGGCAGAAAGTGAGGAGGAACTAAAAAGTCTCTTGATGAAAGTGAAACAGGAGAGTGAAAAAGTTGGCTTAAAGCTCAACATTCAGAAAACGAAGATCATGGTATCTGGTCCCATCACTTCATGGGAAATAGATGGGGAAACAGTGGCTTACTTTATTTTTTTGGGCTCCAAAATCACTGCAGATGGTGAGTGCAGCCATGAAATTAAAAGACACTTACTCCTTGGAAGAAAAGTTATGACCAACCTAGATAGCATATTCAAAAGCAGAGACATTACTTTGCCAACAAAGGTCCGTCTAGTCAAGGCTATGGTTTTTCCTGTAGTCATATCAATCAATCAATCTCTCTCTGTCTCAAAAGAAGAAAACTGTCAGAGAACTATGGAACACAAAATGTAAAACAAAAATTTTTATGCTCCATTTTATTTGTTCTCTTCATTAATCAGTTAGCAAAACCCTTTGATCTTTGACTTTGAAAGAATATATATGTGTAATAATGTATATATAATATATAATTGTATGTATATATACAATATACACACATATGTGTATATATGTATATATATAATATATATATAATGTATTTACAAAAAAAAGAATATCAATTGAGTCAACTGTCTGCCTACATCTAGCACTTTTTTCTTTTTCATTAAAATGTTTCCCCTTTAAGTGGTTAAGCAATAAAATAGCCTCAAACTTGACCCTGGATTAATATACATTCCCTGTGGATCACAATACTGTGGAAAATTCTGAAAGAGATGGGAATCCCAGACCACCTGACCTGCCTCTTGAGAAATCTGTATGCAGGTCAGGAAGCAACAGTTAGAACTGGACATGGAACAACAGACTGGTTCCAAATAGGAAAAGGAGTACGTCAAGGTTGTATATTGAAACCCTGCTTACTTAACTTCTATGCAGAGTACATGATGAGAAATGCTGGGCTGGAAGAAGCACAAGCTGGAATCAAGATTGCCGGGAGAAATATCAATAACCTCAGATATGCAGATGACACCACCATTATGGCAGAAAGTGAGGAGGAACTAAAAAGTCTCTTGATGAAAGTGAAACAGGAGAGTGAAAAAGTTGGCTTAAAGCTCAACATTCAGAAAACGAAGATCATGGTATCTGGTCCCATCACTTCATGGGAAATAGATGGGGAAACAGTGGCTTACTTTATTTTTTTGGGCTCCAAAATCACTGCAGATGGTGAGTGCAGCCATGAAATTAAAAGACACTTACTCCTTGGAAGAAAAGTTATGACCAACCTAGATAGCATATTCAAAAGCAGAGACATTACTTTGCCAACAAAGGTCCGTCTAGTCAAGGCTATGGTTTTTCCTGTAGTCATGTATGGATATGAGAGTTGGACTGTGAAGAAAGCTGAGTGCCGAAGAATTGATGCTTTTGAACTGTGGTGCTGGAGAAGAGTCTTGAGAGTCCCTTGGACTGCAAGGAGATCCAAGCAGTCCATTCTGAAGGAGATCAGCCCTGGGATTTCTTTGGAAGGAATGATGCTGAAGCTGAAACTCCAGTACTTTGGCCACCTCATGCTAAGAGTTGACTCATTGGAAAAGACTCTGATGCTGGGAGGGACTGGGGGCAGGAGGAGAAGGGGCCGACAGAGGATAAGATGGCTGGATGGCATCACAGACTCAATGGACGTGAGTCTGAGTGACCTCTGGGAGACGGTGATGGACAGGGAAGCCTGGCATGCTGATTCATGGGGTCTCAAAGAATTGGACAAGATTGAGCGACTGAGCTGAACTGAATTATAAATGATAAGCAATTAAGGTTTGACTTTTTTTTCCTTTCAGCAGAACTTCTCTTTGAAACTCAATTTAAGTGTATTTTTATCAATGCAAAGTTTATAAAGGATTTGAGGTGGGATGAAGGGGATGTTGGACCTTAGTTCACACATGAGTACAAAGATAAGATCCCCAAATCATAACTCTTCAGGGGGGAAACAATTAAATCCCAGAATACCAAGTTTCTTTACTCAGGTAGAATTCCAACAGATTGAAGTAGATGACCCAGTGTCATCTGCTATATATCCCTGTACATCCATTCTTACTCAACTTGAGTGACTAGAAAATCCAAAATGCATCTTAGTAGGAATTTTTCCTGGTAGATTCAGTGTTAAGTATTACTTTAAGCAGAGTGTTCATATTGAGATTTCAGGTCCCACTGACGCTAAAGCTGAAGCTCCAGTACTTTGGCCACCTCATGCGAAGAGTTGACTCATTGGAAAAGACCCTGATGCTGGGAGGGATTGGGGGCAGGAGGAGAAGGGGACGACCAAGGATGAGATGGCTGGATGGCATCACTGACTTGATGGACGTGAGTCTGAGTGAACTCCGGGAGTTGGTGATGGACAGGGAGGCCTAGCGTGCTGCGATTCATGGGGTCGCAGAGTCGGACACGACTGAGCGACTGAACCGAACTGAAAGACTACTGCATAGACCTACTATTTCATAGGAAAAAAACTTCAGTATATGCATGGTTCCTACAATTCCTTCCGAATTCTTAATTGGTAGTATCCATAATTGTGCATCCCAAATGAATACCACATTGTTCTTCATCCATTATCCCTGTCAATGGATTAGATGAAATAATCTTCTTTTAGAACACGAGGGAAAGTAGCAACTGTAGCAAGCAAGCAAACACACATACATACACACACGCACAATAGTGGGAGGAGAGGACACTATGTTGTTAAAACTCCAGGAAGAACTTACTCACAATGATGGCTGTCTCATGAACTCCCTGAAGGAGCTAAGTTTTCCATGGTCCTCCCTAGTCTTCAAGAACATTTCAATATGTCAAGTTTTTAATATTCTGCCAGTTTCAAAAGAAAATTCACCAGAATGAATCAGCTCATTAAGAAAGCCTAGGCCAGGCCTATGGGAGGTACAGGGAAGTATTTGACATAATTTCTGCCTGGCGTGCTGCGACTCATGGGGTCGCAAAGAGTTGGACACGACTGAGCGACTGAACTGAACTGAACTGTAAATCTTAAAAGGCCAGGACCAAAATATGCTCAAATGGCATGACTCAGATAACAAATAGCACAATTCCAGAAAAGAAGAAGTGATGTAAGCTGAAATTGTACTACAAGATTTTACCGAGAAAGTAGATCATAAGCCAAGTCTTAAAAAGTAAAATAAAAAAGAAAGGATGTAGACACATGGTGTGGAGAAGAAGGAATGCTTGGTAAGGAAACATTTGTGACATTTTAAATGGTTTCCTACGCTCCACCCTCGCTTCTTGCCGTCCATACTGCATATCACAGTCATGCTGATTGTATCAGATATTAAGCATGATTCCCCAGTACCCATCCCTTCCATCTCCTATCAGGGGAATTTATCCCAGCTCAAGGGTAGTAAAACTGACTGAAATCAAATTCTAGTAAATATAGTCCCCAAATATTCTCCTTATTCTTAAAATCAAAAGGCCAAGATTTCTCTCTAATTGGACAGAATAAGCAGGTATGTAGCATGTTAAGAAAACCAGAGGGAACTAGCCTTAGGATGGCATTGAAACTGAATGATTGATAGAACCCGGGTCTCTGACAACTTTGTTAAGCCACCTAGTCAAACAACTCTGAACCCCACATACCTCTGGACTTCTGGTTACCTGAGCTTCTCTACTCTGTTCTATTTCATTTCATTTATTCTATTCTATTCTACTCTTTTTTTTTTTAATCTAGTTAAACCCTAATTGACTTTATAATCCACACATGGATCATGACCTAGAGTTTAAAAAACACTGTACCACAGCTTTCAAATGTCCAAAAACATAAAAGAATGACTATATAACTGTGAATAATTATATGTTTAATGTGTGAGATATTACAGAGTATTGTATTAAGAAATCAATATATTAAGATTTTAAAGGGACGTTACTTTTCTATATTTCCAAGTACAATCTGATGCTCTGAGAAGTTGCATGCTGCAGACCCTGTGTGGATGTTCACTCCCTGGAACTCTGCTTTCCAGACTTCTCTTTTCCGGGAAGAGAGACCAGGACTCTTCCTCTGTAGGAAGCACAAGCCAGTGGAACAAAGTCCAAGCTCCTTCGCTGACTTGACTAGCCCTTCAGGACCAAGCCCTTCCTCATGGTATTCTAGGGACACTGGAAAACCAGACAGTAGAATTCAGACTTAAAGTTGTAGAGAAGAAAAGGCTGCTGAAAGTCACATACATGGAAGTTGCCTGTTGAAATCAACACATGGATAAATTATTCATTGGAGTTAGACCATGAAATCAGGATTTTTGATAAATTTAACTTATCAGAGAAAAAGGAGTGACTGATTTGAAGACAAAACTAAGGGAAGAGGGAACATTTAAAAATAAATAAATAAAGCATTTAGATGATTCCAATAGTGACCCAGGATTAAGAGGAGAGGGCAAGAACAGAGGAAACACCTCAGTGGAGACTCTCACCTGGCATTCTGGGGCACTAATGCCCTAAAATGATCAGTTACCCTAAGATAATAGGCAAGGCCATCCTGGGATGTTCCTCCAGTAGATGGAGGACTTTCAAGCCAAGTCAAATTAGGAATGAGAGGCAGATCTCAGTACATTTAACCTGAAGAAGAGGAATTCTCCTGGAGGAAAAAATGTCATCAGCTTTTAGATGGCTTTTAGAGCTGGATCCAGTTAGGAGATATTAATTACAGACAGATTACTATTCAATATTAGGAAGACACCCTTAATCATTTTAGTTATATTCAATCAAACATGTGACTACTGAAAGAATAGAGTTCTCTGTCATGGAAGGTATTCAATGCTGGTGCTTACCTGGATTTATGTATCAGGAAAATGTTGAGTTAGAGGCTAACAGCAAGCAACCAGAGAACAGCACTGCATTAGTGACCCACAGTTCAGCAGAGCCCCCAGTATGTGGCTGGTAACCAAACACCTCTGGTTAAATGAAGTATGCCCAAGCCTTCTTTTCAACTGTTTATTGATTCTATGAAGTCTTGGGAGAGGACAGGAGTTGTGGGGCAGGGAAGCCAAGCATACTTTTAGACAATAAATAATTGATACAGTTCTTTAGGAAATCCATCCAAATATTTCAAGGCCACATTTCCACTGAGCACATACGACGGCCAGTTCCACAGCCGCTGACTTAGTGTATTACCTGCTGTCACAAACAAGCACTGACATTTCAATTTCTTGATATGACAAAAGTTTATTTTTGCAGATATAGAGGCAATGCAGGTGATGGTGGTAAATAAGCCATTCTCCTCTACCTGGGATTCAAGACACAAGCTTCTTTTATCTCACAGCTCTGCCTTCCTTTAAGGCCTTAGAGTCATTAGCATGGGAAAGGGCTTAAAGGGGCAGAAATGAAAAGATTTTATGAGCCAAGCTTAGACATGGCACACGTGTTCTGCTCCCACTGCATGGAGAGTTTTCATTCACAACTAAATACAAGGGTGGTGGAGCTATAGTGCATCTGGTATAAAGGTGGGCAGAAAACAATGTTGGTGGACAGCTAGTAGTCTCCTCTGCTATAACCATGTGCATGCATAGATCACACACAATCCCCCACAGAGTGCCACCTGCGATAACAACTATTTTATTTTTTTTAATTAATTTTTATTTTTTTAGTTTGTTTTGCTTTACAATGCTGTATTTGTTTTGCTACTATTTTAAAGGTTAAATTTTTAAAAATCCATGCCCCAATAAAGCATCTAATGATAAGCTAATAAACTTTGCAGTGGTCCCACTACAATATTCAGAAATGGCCAAAGGCACATCACAAGAGTTTATTTTCCAGGCAGGGTTGCTCATCTCTGTGTCAGCTGGCATTCTGAAGCCAATTACTACACTTAATACTGTTTTCAAGTCTTCCTTTGAACATTGAAAGGGATGGCCCTCAACCAGTACCTCAGATGATACTTTCTAGTTTTTCAACTTCTCTTATTTAAAAGGTTCTTTAATACCTAGCCAATGGGTCCCTCTTTCTGGCATCAAGCCAAACCATTTTGTTCATGTCTGTCAGCGGGCATGGGCTGCCATGCCAATAAAAAGAACAGCAAGATCAAACATGAGAAAGAATTAATGCCTTTGCATACCTGTCTCCTGGCTTTTCTGGTGTGGAGTGATGGACACATTCTTTCTCTGTGACATCTGAGCTACAGCCAGGACAACAATATCTTCAGCATTCTTGGGAAGTCAGCTGAGCCACCTACCTCTCACCCAGCACCCCATCAACTCGAGCCTAATACAGCATTATTTTCTCTACACTAACGACCAGTTACACTTTTATTACTAATTTATCAACCACCTCTCCTTTACTAAGATGACTTTTTGGCTTTGCTTTTTGTTTTGAAGTCTTTCTTCCATTTGATCTTCTGGGTCAGTATTTTTTGTTCTTAACAACAATGCCTTTCTCTCATGGAGCTGCTGCTGCTGCTGCTAACTCACTTCAGTCATGTCCAACTCTGTGCGACCCCACAGATGGCAGCCCACCAGGCTCCGCCGTCCCTGGGATTCTCCAGGCAAGAACACTGGAGTGGGTTGCCATTTCCTTCTCCATTCATGGAGCTACTGAATTTTTATATTAAAAACTTTGATTTATCATTCCAAAACGTCTGGTTTTGTTTGTTTGTTTGTTTGTTTTCTGTTCAAATTGTGATTGATTTGCCTCCTTCAGCTGCCTATTCTCAGAGTTCAGTTTATTCCCCCCTCTCTGGTGTCCCTTATAGATTTTCTTTATTTTTTTAAAACTAATTTTATTGGAGTACCTTGAGCTTCCAGGCTCAGCCATAAAGACTCCATCTGCAACGCAGGACACAAAGTTTCCATCTCTGGGTCAGGAAGATCTCCTGGAAAAGGAAATGGCAACCCACTCTGGTATTCTTGCCTGGGAAATCCCAGAGACAAAGGAGCCTGGGGGCTACAGTCTACAAGGTTCCAAAAGAGTCAGAAATGACTTAGCAACTAAGAAACAACATAGATATTTTACAATATTGTGTTAATTTTTGCTGTACAGCAAACTGAATCATCTATGCATACATATATATCCCTTTTTTCTTTGATTTCCTTTCCATTTAGGTCACCACAAAGCACTGAGTAGCATTCCCTGTGCTCCATAGCAGGTTCTCATCAATTATCTATTTTATACAAAGCAGTGTATATATGTCAATCCCTATCTCTCAATTCATCTCACCTCCCTTTTTCCTCCTTGATATCGACAATTATTGTCTACATCTGTCTCTATTTCTGCTAAGCGAAGAGATTCATTTGTTTCCACATATATGCATTAATATACAATATTTGTTTTTCTCTTCTAACCTACATCATTCTGTATGACAGTCTCTAGGTCCAGCCACACAATTTCATTCCTTTGCCTGCTCCTATTTCTCTTCACCCCTGGACTCAAGTCAGATTAATGGGAAATCTTGAGCAGTTGTAACCTCAGGCAGGTACAGATTCCCACTGGTGAGGTGGCCAGCTTGTGTGAAGCACCAGAAAAAAAAAAACGCCTCTATTCCCCAGAGTATGTTCAGCAGAGAGAGAGCTGCCTTTACCCAGCCTCGTGGGAAGACAAGAAAGCAGCCCATGAGGCATCTCCTCCTGCAGGTCCAGAAGCCAGGAAGCCCAGAGGTCCTCATAGGATTACATGCAAGGGAGGCACAACTCAGACCTCTGGGTGCCATGGAATTCTACACCCTCACTCAGACATCCAGGATCCTACCCAGGCTGCAAAGTCCTGCACCTGCTCAGCCTCTTCTGACCCTTGGCAGAGCCCGAGGATCACAGCTTTCCTGTCTTGCTCACTTGCAAGTCCAGGAGCCGTGCCCCTGAGACAGCCATTAGGTGATCTTGAGGGGTAGACAAGGAGGGCATCAGAAGTGCTCACTCATGGCCGACTTCCCAGAACCTCCTCCATTAGACGCTATGTTCACAATCTTAAATTCTTCCTGATAAGGTATTCTTGTTCTCTTATCTCATTTAAGAGTGGCATTTGGCTGTGATTCAAATCTTTTAGCCAGGACTCTTGAGAACCAAGAGATAATTTTTCAGAATTGAGGAATGGAGGACAAAAGACCTTTTCTTCTGAAAACTTGATTTTGTTTCAGGAATCTATAGGTCTTTCAGCTAGTCACTGGTGTTTCTCTGCCTCATGGAGCTGGTCTGAGAACACTAATTGCTTGGCCAGGGCAAGTTAAGGGGAAATAGTTACAAGAAAGCCAATCATTATTGTGAACAGGAGTACCACAGGTATTGATAGTAATAACACTCTCTCACACTATTGTGCATTACCGTATGCCAGACCTTCTTTGAAGGAAGTATTTTCTATGGGGAATGTCATCAAATTATCACAAAAATCCTTAATCCTTAATCCACTTTGTTGATACAATAGCAAGGCTAAGAAACATTTCCAAGAAAGATAATGTGAAATTTTCAACATCTTAAAATAAGTAGTAGGAGTCCCCCCGGCTCTTAATTTTTGTTACCAAGTATCTTCATTTGGACTATAAAGAAATATGAGCTCCAAAGAACTGATGCTTTTGAACTATGGTGTTGGAGAAGACTCTTGAGAGTCCCTTGGACTGCAAGAAGATCCAACCACTCATTCCTAAAGGAAATCAGTCCTGAATATTCATTGGAAGGACTGATGCTGAAACTGAAACTCTAATACTTTGGCGACCTGATGCGAAGAGCTGACTCATTTGAAAAGACTCTGATGCTGGGAAGGATTAAAGGCAGGAGGAGAAGGTGACAGCAGAGGATGAGATGGCTGGATGGCATCACTGACTCAATGGACGTGTTTGAGTAAACGCCAGGAGTTGGTGATGGACAGGGGGGCCTGGCATGCTGCAGTCCATGGGGTCACAAAGAGTCAGACACGACTGAGCGACTGAACTGAACTGAATCTTCACTCAAGGCTTCCCAGGTAGTTCAGTGTTAAAGAATCCACCTGCCAATGTAGGAAGTCAGGTTCAATTCTTGGGTCAAGAAGATCCCCTGGAGAAGGAAATGACAACCCGCTCTAGTATTCTTGCCTGGGGAATCCCATGGACAGAGGAGCTTGGTGGGCTACAGCCCACGGGGCTGCAAAAAGTCAAATACAACTTAGCGACTAAACAGCAGCAACAACAGCACACAACATCAGCAATCTTATTACCATTTCTTAATATGAAATATTAATTTCAAAAAATAGAGACATGATCTCATCACTTTCAAAGTGAGTATACGCAAATTTTATGAAAAAATGTGAATATCCTACCACCAACTGACATCGCATCACAGGGAAGCTTTGCTTTCAGGAATCAGTTGTTGCAGGGTATAGGCTGTCAAAAGTGTTTCCCTCCAGAAAAGAGGAACAGAAGTTGGATCTAGGTTCAAAGCTAGAGCCCAGTCCAGGTGGCCCGTTCATGTCCCTTCTGATTTCAAAGGGATTCCACCCATCAGGTGTCAGCTACCTCTTCCAACTCTGAACATGATGATGATCAAAGAAGCTACATGCTGTGATGGTGACAAATCACACAAATCCTGGGAAAGAGTAAAACACAAAAACCCTAATCATTCCGTCTTTTAGCAGAGAGGTCTATGCTTATCTTCTAGAGCCAGGCTGCTGATTCTGATTTCTAGTTCCACATTTTACTAACTTAATAATCTGGAGCAATTTACCTAAGTCTCCAGCCCTCAATTTGCTCAGCAAAATGGGGACAGTAACAGCTGAAAGAGTCATGAAGGATTAAACATGACACATGCAATTACTCAGAATGAATGAAGCTCACTAAATGCCAGATCTTATTAGTGAGCAATTACTATGTTCCAGGCATGTGTTAGTGCTGAGAAGAAATGTTACCAGAGGTGCCACATCAATCCCACCATCCCCATGCTTTTCTGCAGCTTGGCTTTGCCATTCCTGCCATCCCAAAAATACTGCTCCTCTTGAATCAGGGCACTCTTGTGTCTTGCTTTGGCTCAAGTGTCACTGTATGACTTCAGGCAAGGCCTTAAGAGACCTTGAACTTTTCGTTTGTGCCCTCCTGGAAGTCAGCTATCATGTGACAAGGCTCCAGCTAGACTACTGAATGCTGACAGGCAGCTGAACAGAGAGAAGCCAAGGGAGGAAAACAAGATGCCCCAGTTAACAGCCAAGGCCAGGGCCCCAGACATGGTGAGGCTGGGGAGTGGGGTGGTTGTGGGGGATCCTCCAGCTTCAGATGAGCCACCAAAGGCGAGCCACATCCACCACCCTGATCCAAACTCCTAACCTTAGAATAGTGACAAGATTGCCATTTTAGGCCATTAAGTCCTAGAGTGATTTGTGAAGCAGTATTAGATAATTGAATCATAAGACACAACCAAATCCATAGTGCAAACAATCAGAGACCCAGAAACCACTTCCAAATCGTGTAGAAAATGCTCTGATAGAGGTGTTAGGTCTATGCAACCTACTACGGGCACACAGCCAGGCCACGGTTCATCCAGCCAGGCCAGAGTCAAAAAAGAAAGTCCTTGGGAAGAGGGAGAGGACCATCAAAGCTGCCTGAGCGGGCATGGCCCTGGGGAAAATTTAAGGTAATTCATCCTTTTCAAGAGGGTATTTCACATCCCAGCAGGAGGAGCTGGCATGTCTAGATACCTCAAGGAAGTGAATGTTCCTAGGCTGTTAAATCATATAATTAGGCTTTCTTAATATGAATGTGAAAGAGGAGAGTGAAAACATTGGCTTAAAGCTCAACATTCAGAAAATGAAGATCATGGCATCTGGTCCCATCACTTCATGGGAAATAGATGGGGAAACAGTGTCAGACTTTATTTTGGGGGGCTCCAAAATCACTGCAGATGGTGACTGCAGCCATGAAATTAAAAAACACTTACTCCTTGGAAGGAAAGTTATGACCAACCTAGATAGCATATTGAAAAGCAGAGATGTTACTTTGCCAACAAAAGTCCATCTAGTTAAGGCTATGGTTTTTCCAGTGGTCATGTATGGATGTGAGTGTTGGACTGTGAAGAAAGTGAGTGCTGAAGAATTGATGCTTTTGAACTGTGGTGTTGGAGAAGACTCTTGAGAGTCCCTTGGACTGCAAGGAGATCCAACCAGTCCATTCTATAGGAGATCAACCCTGGGATTTCTTTGGAAGGAATGATGCTAAAGCTGAAACTCCAATACTTTGTCACCTCATACGAAGAGCTGGCTCATTGGAAAAGACTCTGATGCTGGGAGGGATTGGGGGCAGGAGGAGAAGGGGACAACCAAGAATGAGATGGCTGGATAGCATCACTGACTAGATGGGCATGAGTCTGAGTGACCTCCGGGAGTTGGTGATGGACAGGGAGGCCTGGTGTGCTGCAGTTCATGGGGTTGCAAAGAGTCGGACACGACTGAGTGACTGAACTGAACTGAACTGAACTGAATGAAAGGGACAGGTATAACGTTTAGGGAGAGTTTCCATTGTCTCCTCCTTGTACTTTGTGCCTTCCCAACAGAAGACTGCAAGTTCCTTGAGAGCAGATGTTCTCTTCACTTTCTTACTTTCTACCTCCAGATCCCAAGATTGTATTTCAAGATTTTTCTTCAAGATTCCCTGAAGTGGCACCAGCTGCTCCTGCACATGACAGTGGAGACAAAGAACTAACAAACTTCAAGAGTCAATGGACTTGATTTCGTTTGTCAGGTAAGTCTGCCCAATTCGATACCCTGTTCAGCTGGTTCACTTATTTTATTTGCCATTTTGTGGCAAAATCAACAGGCTCAGTTTTGGAGGGTAAATCACTCCAGTGTGCACACCGGCAGCATTTTTTCTTTCCCCTCAGTCTGAGTTTTTCCTTTACAGGACAAGCCAGTTTGGTTGGGTACTCATTTGTAGGTGAGAGGTGTTGTTGGACTCTACCCTGAACTGGTTCATTGGGAACTAGTTCTTATGGAGCAAGACCACCCTAGCTGGAATTAGCTCATTTGTAGGATAAATTTACCTGGGTTCCTCTTACCTTGATGGAGTAACAGGCAAATTTGACCTTGGAGTACAGAATGAAGCAGGCAAAGGCTAATAGAGTTTTGCCAAGAGAACACACTGGTCATAGCAAACACCCTCTTCCAACAACTCAAGAGAAGACTCTACACATGGACATCACCAGATGGTTAATGCTGAAATCAGATTGATTGTATTCTTTGCAGCCAAAGATGGAGAATCTCTATACAGTCAGCAAAAACAAGACCAGGAGTTGACTGTGGCTCAGATCACGAGCTCCTATTGCTAAATTCAGGCTTAAATTGAAGACAGTAGGGAAAACCACTAGACCATTCAGGTATGACCTAAATCAAATCCCTTGTGATTATACAGTGGAAGTGAGAAATAGATTTAAGGGACTAGATCTGATAGATAGAGTGCCTGATGAACTATGGACGGAGGTTCGTGACGTTTCGTGACGTTGTACAGGAGACAGGGATCAAGACCATCCCCGTGGCAAAGAAATGTAAAAAAGCAAAATGGCTGTCTGGGGAGGCCTTACAAATAGCTGTGAAAAGAAGGAGGTGAAAAGCAAAGGAGGAAAGGAAAGATATAAGCATCTGAATGCAGAGTTCCAAAGAATAGCAAGAAGAGATAAGAAAGCCTTCAGCAATCAATGCAAAGAAATAGAGGAAAAGAACAGAATGGGAAAGACTAGAGATCTCTTCAAGAAAATTAGAGATACCAAGGGAACATTTCATGCAAAGATGGGCTTGATAAAGAACAGAAATAGTATGGACCTAACAGAAGCAGAAGATATTAGGAAGAGGCGGCAAGAATACATGGAAGAACTGTACAAAAAACATCTTCATGACCCAGATAATCATCATGGTGTGATCACTAATCTAGAGTCAGACATCCTGGAATGTGAAGTCAAGTGGGCCTTAGACAGCATCACTATGAACAAAGCTAGTGGAGGTAATGGAATTCTAGTTGAGCTGTTTCAAATCCTGAAAGATGATGCTGTGAAAGTGTTACACTCAATATGCCAGCAAATTTAGAAAACTCAGCAGTGGCCACAGGACTGGAAAAGGTCAGTTTTCATTCCAATCCAAAGAAAGGCAATGCCAAAGAATGCTCAAACTACCACACAATTGCACTCATCTCACATGCTAGTAAAGTAATGCTCAAAATTCTCCAAGCCAGACTTCAGCAATATGTGAACCGTGAACTCCCTGATGTTCAAGCTGGTTTTAGAAAAGGCAGAGGAACCAGAGATCAAATTGCCAACATCCGCTGGATCATGGAAAAAGCAAGAGAGTTCCAGAAAAACATCTATTTCTGCTTTATTGACTATGCCAAAGCCTTTGACTGTGTGGATCACAGTAAACTGTGGAAAATTCTGAAAGAGATGGGAATACCAGACCACCTGACCTGCCTCTTGAGAAATCTGTATGCAGGTCAGGAAGCAACAGTTAGAACTGGACATGGAACAACAGACTGGTTCCAAATAGGAAAAGGAGTNGATGCTTGGGACTAATGCGTGGGGATAATCCAGAGAGAAGGTGTGGGGTGGGAGGGAGGAGGTGGGGGGTCGGGATTGGGAGTTCATGTACACTTGTGGCTGATTCATTTCAATGTATAGCAAAACGAATACAGTATTGTAAAGCAAAACAAACTAAAAAACAAAAATTAATTAAAAAAAGATTGTTAACTGTTTAAGAATACTGAGTATAATACAGAGTTTATAATGGGTGTAGGTGCAAAGTATATGAGAACAAGATGCTAAGGGTGGGAGGATCATCGTTGAAAGTGCATTGTTAGAATAATCTTGTGTTGTTTATGAAGCTGTAAATATTTTTCAAGGCAACTGGTGATAATTTAACAATGCATACATGGAGCCCCATATTATGAAAAGCTAGCACTAACTAAATCACACACAGTGGCATAACTATATAGTCAAGAAGAGGTAAAATGGAGTTTTTAAAAACAAAACAAAACAAAATTCTGACAATAGAAAAGAAACAAAGATTGTGACTAAAGGAAATTAAAGTGTAAGAAGACAGACTTCAACCTAAACATGTGAGCAACTATATTCAATGTGAATGGACTAAGCACCTTAACTAAAAGCCCTAGACTGTCAAACTTGATAAAACACAAAGCAGTTGATTGGACTAACTAACCAACTACATGCTTTTTATAAGAAATGCATTTTATAAGCACTGGCAGTTTTAAATGTGGAAAAAATATATGAGTTATATAAATATAAATAAATGTGTAATTAATCTGGCACAAAAAAATAAAGTAATTCAGGAGAAAAAATTTATAAAAATAGACCAAGGAAAAATATAAAAAGAAGAAGCGATCAAAAGTGAGGAGCAGACAAAATTTAAGTAGACATAGGTATAGATGTATAGATATATACATATAAAGCCAAATTTCTACAGAATTAAACTTGAACTGCAAATCCAGCTCAAATAAAACAGACTTTATCTGCATGACATATATTGTTTATCAGACCCACACACACTGATTTCTCAAAGGAAAATATCATTTCCTGCCGGGAGCCAACGTGAGGAATCCCACCCGTGACAGGGTCACGCGGCAGAGACTCAGATGGCAAGGCAATTCGAGTCTCAGGGTTTCCCCCTGGTATTTCCTGAGCATGTACCCCAAAAATAAGAATCTGCCTGCTTTTCCACTCTTCTGACTTTCTCGGGAAAAAGTTAACTCAGGGCTTTAGTCTTCTGCATTTGAAAGGAGTTTCAGCTCAGCCCCCTCTGACAACGCTCTAACTTAAATGCTCCAACTTGCCTAACAGGTTCCCTGGACCTTATAGCCCCCAACTGCAAGTAGCACAAAGCTTGAGTATCTTAAAGTTACAAAACCTTTTCTAAGAGCTAAAAATCCTATTGGTGACAGGATTTCACTGTTGACTCCATGATTGCTGCCAGACCTCCTTATTCTTTAGGCACCTGAGAGGATGTTACTCAATGTAAATGGGATGTGGAAAAAGATATATAGTAGTTTTGATGTTAGCAACACTAGACTTTTGAGTTAATTAACACAAAAAAGTCTTCTGGTTAACAAACCCTATCAGAAAAGAGCTGTAAAATGCTAATTGGCCTTTTGGCCAGAAGATGATGTAAATCACCTAAGACTTGTGTATACAACTAGATATGCAGAGAGAAAAGCCTGGTCTTGATAAGAGTCAGGGCTGCTGATGCTGCATAATTTTATATGTTATCCATTGATCTCTATGTAAGAAAAGGGTGTTAAAGACCTTGAAGAACAAAGGGAGCCAGAGCCAGTTCCTGGACTGGTTTCCCTCATGTCTCCTACTCTAATTTCAGGCTGAATTCCCATCTGGGGTGTGGAGGCTCGCCATGTCTACTTACTTGCCCCGGCTCTTAAGTTCTGCGCAAAAGGGAGCCCATGGCAGGGCACCCTTAGAGATTCAAGCAGGTGCCGGTGGCCCCACATAGATGGTGCAAGCTCCTTGTCTGGAACTTTATTGGCTTTCCACGTAAACCAAGTTATTCAGCCTTCTTTTCTCCATCTAAATTTTCCACTATACTATTATTTCCTAATCTAATGTTTCTAAATAAATAAGTGTTTTTCTCTCCACGCCATCCTCCGCTTCGAATTCCCTGGATCCACCAGGACTGGACCCCGACAATTTCCCAGGCTTTTGTTAAAGAAGAAATTCTAGACATGAGTCTTATCATGCAGCAAAATTGATGATATGAAAAACCTTGGTAGTTATAGTTCTTTAATAATGGAATAACAGAGCCTGTATAGATGGTTTGTTACAGCAATCTTCAATACTGGTCAATGTGATGGTGTTAAAGTTTAGGTCTATTATCACCCTTTTAGGGTGGGGTGCAGAACAGAGTGACCAAAGCACCCAGCTTTCTGATCATTTGGCTTGATTCAAGAAAATAACAAGAAGATATTGAGTAGATGAGCTGTGAATTGCAAGCTGCCTTATATCAATTCTTTCAACCTGACTTTTAACAAAAGTTAAAAATCAAGTGCTTTGAAATCACAATCTATGGCCTGGTTCTGTGTTGTTATTAAAGGGAATTTATATACTTTACAATTACACAGGTAAATAACAATGTCTATTATCCTCTTGCGGAAGTAGATAGTAGCTGCTGAGTTAGTGTTTAGCCGTTCTACCCCTAAAGAGGGCTGAAAATATTTTTTTCAAAACTCTGAACTTGTTCCCTCCACTGATTCCAATTGTATTTGACCTTATGTATTGGAACTCCACTCTGCTTATATTTTAATTGATTGTGTCTAAAATTGACAACATGTCTTTTTTAAAATATTGTCTAATTTGAAAGATATCTTCAGTTCAGTTCAGTTCAGTCACTCAGTTGTGTCTGACTCTTTGTGACCCCATGGACTGCAGTATGCCAGGATTCCCTGTCCATCACCAACTCCTGGAGCTTGCTCAAACTCATGACCATCAAGTCGGTGATGCCATCCAACCATCTCATCCTCTGTTATCCCTTTCTCCTGCTTTCAGTGTTTCCCAGCATCAAGATGTTTTCCAATGAGTCAGTTCTTTTTTTTTGAATAGGAACGCTTTTGACTTTATTTTTTTCTTTAATTAATTTTTATTTTTTAGTTTGTTTTGCTTTACAATAACGTATTCGTTTTGCTACACATCGACATGAATCAGCCACAGATGGCCACAGTATTGGAGCTTCAGCTTCAGCATCAGTCCTTTCAATGAATATTCAGGACTGATTTCCTTTAGGATGGACTGGTTGGCTCTCCTTGCAGTCCAAGAGACCCAAGAGTCTTCTCCAACACCACAGTTCAAAAGCATCAATTCTTCAGTGCTCAGCTTTCTTCATGGTCCAGATCTCATATCCATACATGACTATTGGAATATCATTATTAAGTTACCAGTGGGCATTTTGTTTTCCTCATTAATTTTCTGAAAATGTTACCTGAACAGTTTGTGACTTACCTGAAAATTTTATCTATAACCACATTTCAGTAATTTATTATTCAAATCTTTGCTTAAATGTCATTTCCTAACACAAAAGTTCATGAATTCCTTTGTTCAATGTATCTACCCATGCTTTCTCTATCCTCCCATTGGCTGTTATATTCCTCATAACACTTACTGTGTAGTCTCTCTCCCCCTAAGTAGAATGCAAAACCTGTGAGAGCAACAATCTTTAGAACCTAAAACAGACTCTGACACATAGTAGTGCATCAGTGAATATTTGTAAGATCAATAAATTTTAGAAAGCTAAATGAATAAGTGAAAAAATTGTTAATGTAAATAACATGTGCTGACTTCTTAATTATAATAGATAGTGAAGTCTCTCAGTCATGTCTGATTCTTTGAGACCCCATGGACAGTAGCCAACCAAGTTCCTCCGTCCATGGGATTTTCCAGGCAAGAATACTGGAGTGGGTTGCCATTTCCTTCTCCAGGGGGTCTTCCCAATCCAGGGATCAAACCCAGGTCTCCCACATTGTAGGCAGACACTTTACCATCTGAGCCACCAGGGAAGGCCATTATTAATTATAATAATGAATGGTAGCTGCAAGTAAACATATTTTAGCACACCAAAATATCTACCTCTGTTCCTCTAATAATTGTAAGATATGAACATTGGATTTTACCAGAATCTTAAGCATAAATAAATGCATTAATTATTTTATCTTACCTTTCAAAATCATATACTTTACTACTATATAGCCCAATTCTCCTTGTGTATTTGGATAAACCCTGAAGGTCATCTTTAAACATAGTCTTCATTTCTATATGCTATTATTTTATCAAGGGTGTTCACACCTACACTTCACAGTTTTTAATTTGTTTATATTAAAAATATATAGATTAATTAATTGCATACTTTTCAAAAGTATCAAAATTTTTATTTCTTGACCATTTTTTCTTTTACTTTGGGTATGAGCTATAAAATGGTCGATGAAATGGGTGATCTATTATATTTAGGCAATCAAAATGTTATCCCTTATATTAGCCAATTTGATTGACATCAGAGTTAATATAGATGATATATATAAAACATTTTTGAAATATCTGTTTTAGAAAATATTTAAATTTATAGAGAAAAGTTTAAATCTAATGGAAATTAGCTTTTTAACTGAAGAAATATTTTCCATGTTATTTGAAGCGAGTGTATGTATATGTGTCTCTTACATTACTTACCTTTCAATGTATCCAAGTAAAATTTGAGATATCTTTAACTACAGGAAAATTAAAATAATATATACTGAGATACGACTAGCACAACTATCTAATCTATAGTTATAACATTATAACTATATATAACATATATATATAACATATAACATTATATCTAATCTATAGTTATAACATAGATTCCTCAACCTGGAATGCACATTTCTTTGTACTAGACATAGTGTTATTTCTTCACGTTTGCCTTAATATGAAGAGAGCCTTAAGGACAAATGACATTTAAGTTATGCACCAAAAGAAAACAGTCACTCTATTTTTGTACTGGAGGATGACATGGCCCTTAGGTTTTAATATAAATATCTTATTTTTATATGTTCAATAGGCTCTATTTTATCTTTCCAACATGCCAATCTCTTGTATTGTGTTCATGCCAATAAGTTGCATAAATATGACAAAATATCTGGCGTACTTGACTGGGATAATAAAAATTTCCTCAGTTAAAAAAAAAATGTCTTCTCACTAGAGTTCAATAGATAGCCAGAGATATATACATATATGTCTTGTACTTGTTGATGTGCTGTAAATGAAAAGAAAAACTCTTTTTGAATATTGAAATTTGGAAATAATCTTTTATTACACACTGACTTGCCATATGAGTTTAAAGTGCAATTGAGAAAATTTTAAATGGCAGATATTCCTCTCCCATCCACTGAGCCTATTAATACACATATAGAAGTAGGGAGAATTAAAATGAGGCAGAAACTACTGGATATTTGTCTGCTTGCTGCTACTTTTGTAGATTGCATTGGAAAAAAAGAAGTTAACCCCTTTGCTTCCACTTCATTTTTTACTTATTGTAGTGATAGAAGCAATTAGCTGCTATTTGTAAACAACTTCGAAGCTGAAAACGTGTGAAACAAGACAAAGTGCTTCAGTTAGATTTCAGATGATGTAAACACAGCCCAGTGTAAATTATCTCCTCAAACACCTGCTCTCTCTTTCCAAATTAATGTGTTGGACATGAAGACATGAGCTCATTTGAATTCCTTTAAAAATATATGTTTCATATACCTATTTTTATTTTTTAATTTATTTATTTTAATCTATTTTTAGAGTTCTGTTCTATTGAAGAAATTTACTCATGTCTCATATATGTATGTTTTGTAATGACTGAACTTTCTTTTATAATTTGTCTCTCCACTCAAAGAATAAATAGCTAAAAGAATAGACTGTGAAACAACTGACAAAGCTAAGAAAGGGCAAACAAATGGAAGTATTGGTTAGCCTTAACTACATTGCCTTCTACACATGAAAAAATCTAATAAATAAACTTGCATAGTGTAATCTTTGAACTCTGAAATAATCACAAAATGTAAGTATAAACACAGAATTTACTGATTATACTGTGTAGCACAGGAAACTATATTTAATATCTTATAATAATCTATAGTGGAATCTGAAAAAGATGTGTGTGTGTGTGTGTGTGTGTGTGTGTGTGTCTGTGTGTAACTAAAGCACTTTGCTGTATATGTGAAACATTGTAAATCAACATATTTCAATTTTTTTAATTTATAATTTTTTTTTAAAAATGAAAAAAAAAACATTTACTGATTAAAATTCTCAAAAATCAGTGTTTCACTTTCTTCTTTATGAAGTGCATTAACTCCTTGGTATTATCAAGTTTCCAGTTTTAAAGTACAAAAGTAACTTCAAGTTTATGGGATGTTTGTTGTATTCTAAGGTAACTTGATCTTGCCCATTGTGAGGTTTGTGAACAAATTGAAAAAGCTTTCTTCTGCATTTGGAAAAAGTACATGTTTACCACTGTTTATTGAGTTCATAACAGCTTTTATTTTTAATGGAAAAGTAGCATAATCATGGGGCTTCCCTCATAGCTCAGTTGATAAAGAATCCACCTGCAATGCAGGAGACCCAGTTCAATTCCTGGGTTGGGAAAATCTGCTGGAGAAGGGATAGGCTACCCCCTCCATTATTCATGGGCTTCCCTTGTGGCTCAGCTGGTAAAGAATCCACCTGCAATGTGGGAGACCTCGGTTCAACTCCTTGGTTGGGAAGATCCCCTGGAGAAGGGAAAGGCTACCCACTCCAATGTTTTGGCCTGAAGAATTCACGGAGTGTATAGTCCATGGGGTCACAAAGAGTCAGATATGTCTGAGTGACTTTCACTCACTTATTCACTCATGTTGAATCTATGGTTCAATTTAAGGAATGCTTCAATCTTAATAGGGTTTTCTCAGGTGGTACCAGTGATAAAGAACCTGCCTGTCAATGCGGGAGATGTAAGAGGTCCTGTTCGATCCCTGGATGGGGAAAATTTCCCCCTCAGTTAGAAATGGCAACCTATTCTAGTATTCTTGCCTGGAAAATTCCATGGACAGAGGAGTCTGGAAGGCTACAACCCATGAGCCTGCAAAGAGTTGGACATGACTGAGTAACTAGGCACATATACACACATGCCATCTTAACATATTAAATATTTCAGTTCATAAATGTAGGAGGTGTTTCAATTTGGTTGCTCTTCAATTTATTTCAATAATATTTTATGATTTTCACAGTACAAATTTTGTACTTCTTCTATTTGTCCTAAATATTTTATTCTTTTTGGTATTATTGGAAATTGAAGTGCTATTTTAAAATTTCGTTTTTAGATTGCTATGGCTAGTGTGTAGATATACAATTATTCATTTTTGTACATTGATCTTGTACCCCGTAACTTTATGGAGTTCATTTTTTTCTAATAGTTTTTAGTGGACTCCTCAGGATTTTCTATATGCAATATAATATTATCTGTAAGTAGGACTTGCTTTGCTTCTTCCTATGCAATGTATCAGAGAAGGCAATGGCACCCCACTCCAGTACTCTTGCCTGGAAAATCCCATGGATGGAGGAGCCTGGTAGGCTGCAGTCCATGGAGTCGCTAAGAGTCAGACATGACTGAGCGACTTCACTTTGACTTTTCACTTTCATGCATTGGAGAAGGAAATGGCAACCCACTCCAGTGTTCTTGCCTGGACAATCCCAGGGACAGGGGAGCCTGGTGGGCCCCCATTTATGGGGTCATACAGAGTCAGACACGATTGAAGCGACTTAGCAGCAGCATGCAATGTATATGTCTTTTATTTGTTTTCTTGCCAAATTAGTCTGACTGGAAACGCTAGTATAATATTTGAAAAAAAAAAAAAAAGATGAGCAAAAGTGGAAAAAACAGAAATCCTTGTCTTCTTTTTGATTGCAGAAGGAAACTATTTGGTCTTTCACCATTAAGTATAGTGTTAGCTGTGTATTTTCATAAATGACCTTTATCATGTCGATACCCTCTCTCAGTTATACATACTTCCAATTTCTAATTTATTCATTTTTCACCATGAAAGAGTGTTAGCTTGTTTTGTTTTGTTTTGTTTCTCCATCCTTAGATGAGGAAATGGCAACCCACTCCAGTGTTCTTGCATGGAAAATCCCATGGGCAGAGAAGCCTGGCAGACTATAGTCATAGGGTCACAAAGAGTTGGATATGACTGAAGTGACTGAACATGAGCGTGAGCATTGAGTTGATCATGTAGCTTTTGTACTTTAATCCTCTGATGTCATATATAACATTCATTGGTTTCCTCTCTTAAAAGAACTTTACATTCTTGGGGTAAATCTTGTTTGCTCACAGTGTCTGATCTTTTTAATATGTTGCTGGATTTGGTATTTAGCTTTAGGATTTTGTCCGTATGTTTTTGAGATGTTGATAATTTTTTCCCCTGTGATGTATTTGTTACTGATGTTGAGAATGAATTGATAAATGTTTCCTTTTCTTTTATCTTGAGAGAATATGTAAAAATAATGGGATAAATTCTTATTTAAATATCTTGAAGATTTCCCCAGTGAAGTCATTCAGTCCTGTTCTTTTGGAACTTCACTTTGTGGGAAGCATTTTCATTACTGATTCAGTGTCCTTATTTGTTAAAAGTCCATTCAGATTTTCACTTCCCTTTTGAGTCAGTTTCAGTAACTTATGTCTTTGTAGAAATTTCTCTATTTTACATAATTATCTATTTTTTGACATCCAGTTGTTCATAGTAGTCCATTACGATTTTTTGTGTCTGGAAGATTAGTAGTAATGTCTTCTCTTTTATTCCCATTTTTAATAATCTGAGCCTTTTTTCTCAAGGTCAATCTAGATGAAAGTTTGTTAACTTGTTGATCTTTTCAAAGATCATGGTTTTTGTTTCATTAGTTTTTTCAAATGTTTTTGAATCTAGTTTTCACTCCAGTGTTATTACCTCCTTCTTTTATATTTAGCTTTATCTTCAGCACTCAATGTATCAAGATGAAAGGATAGGTGAGCAATTTGGGTCTTCTTAGTAAATACAGATATTTATAATTAAAAACTCTTTCCCAAGCACCACATTAGCTGCACACAATATGTTGGTTAAGTTTATCTTTTATTTTCATTCATCTCAATGTATTTTTAAGGTGTTTTGTAATTTCTTCTTTGACTTATTTGGAAATGTCTTGATTGTTTCCACATCTTTGCAAATTTCCTAAAGTTCCTTCTGTTACTGACCTCTAGTTTCATTCCAGGGTGGTCAGAGGACATACTTGACATGATATCAATCTTTTTAAATGAAATCACTTTTGTGGTCTTGTATACAGTCTACCTTGGAGAATATCCCCTATGCACTTGCAAATAATGTATATTAGGCTGTTGCTTTGTTTAGAGTTGTATAAAAATTTGTTAGGTCTAGTTGGTTTATAATGCTGTTCAAGTATGTCATTTATTTCTTATGTAGTTGTTCTATCCATTTGAGAGTAGGTTACTGAAATCTTGAGCCATTATTTGAAATACATATGTCTCAACAAGATTCTATTAATTTGTTTAAATATTTTAAGTCTCTGTTATACCAGCTTGATTAGAATTATATTTATAATTATTCAGTTCAGTTCAGTTCAATTCAATCACTCAGTTGTGTCCAACGCTTTGTGACCACATGGACTGCAGCACACAGGTCTCTCTGTCCATCACCAACTCCCTGAATTTAGTCAAAGTCATGTCCGCTGAGTCAGTGATGCCATCCAAACACCTCATCCTCTGTCATTCTCTTCTCCTGCTTTCAATCTTTCCCAACACCAAGGTCTTTTCAAATGAGTCAGTTCTTTGCATCAGGTGGCCAAAGTATTGGTGTTTCAGCTTCAACATCAGTCCTTCCAATGAGTATTCAGGACTGATTTTCTTTAGGATGGACTGGTTGGATCCCCTTCAAGAGTCATCTCTTGATGCTTCAAAAGCATCAGTACTTCACCACTCAGCTTTCCTTATATAGTTTCCTTATAGTTCAACTCTAACATCCATACGTGACTACTGGAAAAACCATAGCTTTGACTAGACGGACCTCTGTTGACAAAGTAATGTCTCTGCCTTTTAATATGCTGTCTAGGTTGGTCATAACTTTCCTTCCAAGGAGTAAGCATCTTTTAATTTCATGGCTGCAGTCACAATCTGCAGTGGTTTTGGAGCCCAAAAAATAAATTCTGCCAAAATCCACTTTTCTCCATCTATTTGTCATAAAGTGATGGGACTGTATGCCATGATTTTAGTTTTCTGAATGTGGAGTTTAAGTCAAATTTTTCACTCTCCTCTTTCATTTTCATCAAGAGATTCTTTAGTTCTTCACTTTCAGCCATGAGGGTGGTGTCATCTGCATATCTGAGGTTATTGATTTTTCTCCAGGCAGTCTGATTCCAGGTGTGCTTTATCCAGCCCAGTGTTTCTCATGATATATTCTGCATAAAAGTTAAATAAGCAGGGTGACAATATCCAGCCTTGATTAACTGATTTTCCTATTTGAAACCAGTCTGGTGTACCATGTCCAAGCAACTAACTGTTGCTTTCTGACCTGCATACAGATTTCTCAGGAGGCAGGTGAGATGGTCTGGTATTCCCATCTCTTTCAGAATTTTCCACAGTTTATTGTGATCCACACAGTCAAAAGCTTTGGCATAGTCAATAAAGCAGAAGTAGATGTTTTTCAGGAACTCTGTTGCTTTTTTGATGATCCAATGGATGTTGTCAATTTTATCTCTGGTTCCTCTGCCTTTTCTAAAACTAGTTTAAACATCTGGCAGTTCATAGTTTATGTATTGCTGAAGACTGGCTTGGAGAATTTTGAACATTACTTTGCTAGTGTGTGAGAGTAGTGCAATTATGTGGTAGTTTGAGCATTCTTTGGCATTGCCTTTCTTTGGGATTGGAATGAAAACTGACCTTTTCCATTCTAACTCCAAAACTGCTAAGTTTTTCAAATTTCCTGGCAAATTTAGTGTGGCACATTCACAGCATCATCTTTTAGGATTTGAAATAGCTCAACTGGAATTTCATCACCTCCAGTAGCTTTGTTTTTTGTGATGATTCTTAAGGCCTACTTGGCTTCACATTCCAGGATGTCTGGCTCTATCTAGGTGAGTGATCACACCATCGAGATAATCTGGGTCATGAAGATCTTTTTTATATAGTTCTTCTGTGTATTCTCTCCACCTCTTAGTATCTTTTGCTTCTGATAGATCCATACTTTCTGCCCTTTATTGAACCCATCTTTGCATGAAATATTTCCTTGGTATCTCTAATTTTCTTGGAGAGATCTCTAGTCTTTTCAATTCTGTTGTTTTCCTCTATTTCTTTGAACTTATCACTGAGGAAGGCTTTCTTATCTCTCCTTGCTATTCTTTGGAACTCTGCATTCAAATCTTTCCTTTTCTTCTTTGCTTTTTGCTTCTCTTCTTTTCACAGCTATTTGTAAGACCTCCTCACATAGCCACTTTGGTTTTTTTTTTTCATATTTTGGGGGGATGGTCTTGATCCTTGTTCCTGTACAATGTCACCACCCCCATCCATAGTTCATCAGGCACTCTATCAGATCTAGTCCTTTAAATATATCTCTCACTTCCATTGTATAATCGTAAGGCATTTGATTTAGGTCATACTTGAATGGTCTAGTGGTTTTACCTACTTTCTTAAATTTAAGTCTGAATTTGGCAACAAGGAGCTTATGATCTGAGCCACAGTCAGCCCCAGTCTTGTTTTTGCTGACTGTATAGAGCTTCTGCATCTTTGACTGCAATGAATATAATCAATCTGATTTCGATGTTGACCATCTGGTGATGTCCATGTGAAGAGTCTTCTCTTGTGTTGTTGGAAGAGGGTGTTTGCTATGACCAGTGGGTTCTCTTGGCAAAACTCTATTAGCCTTTTCCCTGCTTCATTCTGTACTCCAAGGCCAAATTTGCCTGTTAATCCAGATGTTTCTTGAATTCCTGCTTTTGCATTCAAGTCCCCTGTAATGAAAAGGACATCTCTTTTGGGTGTTAGTTCTAGAAGGTCTTGTAGGTCTTTATAGAACCACTCAGCTTCAGCCTCTTCAACATTACTGGTCAGGTCATAGGCTTGGATTACTTTGATATTGAATGGTTTGCCTTGGAAACAAATAGAGATCATTCTGTCATTTTTGAAACTGCATCCAAACACTGCATTTCAGACTCTTTTGTAGACTATGATGGCTACTCCATTTCTTCTAAGGGATTCTTCCCCACAGTATAGATATGGTTATCATCTGAGTTTATAATTGTTAACTGTTTATATGTATAATTATAAATAGCACTGTATAATGTATTTGTCATATATTAACCTATTTATTATTATTAAATTCTCTTTATAACTATAACATTTATTTATTTTAACATCATTTTGGCTGGTATCAGCAATGCCTTTTCACCCATATAGTTGCTGTTTCCATAGTATATTTTTATTCATCTTTTTATTTTCAACATACTTGTATCTTTGAATAATAAGCATGTCTCTTACAGACAGTATTTTGGGCCTGTATTGTGCATTTTGCCATAAGGGTGGTGTCATCTGCATATCTGAGGTTATTGATATTTCTCCCAGCAACCTTGATTCCAGCTTGTGTTTTTTCCAGTCCAGCATTTCTCATGATGTACTCTGCATATAGTTAAATAAACAGGCTGACAGTATATAGCCTTGACGTACTCCTTTTCCTATTGGAAGCAGTCTGTTGTTTCATGTCCAGTTCTAACTGTTGCTTCCTGACCTGCATACAAATTTCTCAAGAGGCAGAAAGTGAAGAGGAACTCAAAAGCCTCTTGATGATAGTGAAAGAGGAGAGTGAAAAAGTTAGGTTAAAGCTCAACATTCAGAAAACGAAGATCATGTCATCTGGTCCCATCACTTCATGGGAAATAGATGGGGAAACAGTGGAAACAGTGTCAGACTTTATTTTGGGGGGCTCCAAAATCACTGCAGATGGTGACTGCAGCCATGAAATTGAAAGATGCTTACTCCTTGGAAGAAAAGTTATGACCAACCTAGATAGAATATTCAAAAGCAGAGAGATTATTTGCCAACTAAGATGGCATCACGGACTCAATGGACGTGAGTTTGAGTGAACTCCGGGAGTTGGTGATGGACAGGGAGGTCTGGGTACTGCAATTCATGGGGTCGCAAAGAGTTGGACACGACTGAGCGGCTGAATTGAACTGAAGGTCTGTGAAGAAGGCTAAGTGCCAAAGAATTGATGCTTTTGAACTGTGGTGTTGGAGAGACTCTTGAGAGTCCCTTGGACTGCAAGGAGATCCAACCAGTCCATTCTGAAGGAGATCAGCTGTGGGATTTCTTTGAAGGAATGATGCTAAAGCTGAAACTCCAGTACTTTGGCCACCTCATGTGAAGAGTTGACTCATTGGAAAAGACCCTGATGCTGGGAGGGATTGGGGGCAGGAGGAGAAGGGGACAACTGAGGATGAGATGGCTGGATGGCATCACTAACTCGATGGACATGAGTCTGAGTGAACTCCAGGGGTTGATGATAGACAGAGAGGCCTGGCGTGCTGCCATTCATGAGGTTGCAAAGAGTCGGACATGACTGAGTGACTGAACTGAACTGAACTGTGTATTTTTTTTTAATTCAATCAGAATTTCTTTGCTTTGGATTATTTAAACCATTCATTTGTTGAATTCCCTTCTTCTCCTTTGTGTTTTAGCTAGATGGTATTTATTTTTGTTCCTCTTTTATGTTGGCTTTTGTTTTCTTTTCCATCAATGGAGTATCTTTTAGTCTAATACTTTAATCTCTAATGATTTATGCCATATTATTTTTTTTTAGTATTTTGCTCTAAGCCCTACATTATTATTCTTAGTTTATTAGAATCTATTTCATATTTACATCACCTTTATGCCAATGAGATATAGAAGCAGTATTCGTAAAGTTCTGTTATCTCATCCACATTTTTGTGCCATTATTGTTATTCACATGAAAAGTATTTATATTCCAACCCAACAATGCCTATAGTCATAATTACTGCTTTCTATAAAAGAAAGGATAGAAAGTATACATTTTAGGTGTTATTATATTTCCTTTGTAGTTAGAATTCTGGCTTCTTTTCACTTTCTATTTCAGATTTAATGTCCAGTGTTTGGATAGCACAACTTTAATGCTGACTATAATCTCCCCACAATGACTCTCTTATGTTTTATTCTGTGTTGAAGAAGAGTTGCATAAGTATTTTTTAATTCCACATGAATAAAAATATTAATGAGAATATATAATTTAGAGCACAATACATATTTTTATTGATAAAATACATTGATTTGTCCTTTTACCAGAGACAATATATGTTTTATCAAGGTTCATCTTACAATGAATTCATGTTACTCTTCAATAATTCATCTGAGGAAATCCTGTGTGTGAGATGTACATAGCATATCATGTATAGAATCTGAGTCATCTCATCAGAATTCATTTTTCACGTTTCTATTTGGATTGGCTGTGACTTGGATTTATTGTTTCTAACATATAATCCATTTGGACTTTTGATAATGCAGCAACCCCTCTCAAACAAATGGGACACAGGAAAATATAGCTGGCGAAAGAACAGAGCAACTTTAATACTCAACACAAACACAAAGATCATGTAATGCATGTTTATATTACAATAACATGTTACTAAACATATTAGGAACTTCAGCAAATCAAAGAAACCTGAAATTGCAGAACACCAGGTGGTTTGGCCATTATGCTAGTGACATCCATTTCCTTCACTGCTCTAACCACATTTCTTCTGCAAAGAGGAAACAGTAGGATGCTGATTGCTTCTCATACTTTCTGGCCTTGTATCATGCTTTCAAAGAAAATGGTCCTTTTAACTGTAATTTATAATGCACTATGTAATTTACTGCTACAGTGAGCATGCAAAAAGTATTTGTTTAATTTGGAATTTGGGGACTGCTGAGCTTTGACCAATTAGTGTGGCAAAGCAGAAACCTTTTACTTTTGTTGAAATTCCACATCCCACTCTCAATACTTGAGCAAATAGTTTCAGTATGCAATTTAACCATATGTCATTTTCTCCATAAGTTGAATCTATTAATCACAGTTTTGATTCCTATTCATGAAAACAAGCTCTTTATGATGACTCACATATATCTCAACTTGTGCTCCATGTATTCCATAATAATTAGCTATTTTCTTTTTTACAGAAGATGAAAAATTTAATGACATTGATCAATGGTTTTGGTTTTCCTACATTCTAAACTAATAAATGATAATAGGGGTGCTATATATTTGTGTGTGTGTTTATGCAAGTATGTGTTTCTCTATCTTTCTATGAGTATATGTGTATATATATGTATATGTATGATATATATGAAAATACTTGTATCAATATATTCATATAGTCTGTGAGTGATAATTAATCCTATTTTAAGCTGACTGTACCTAAGGGATGTTTCTGAGGCTTTATCTTATTTGCTCCTGATTAACATGTGAAGCCACGAAATTTAAATTACCAGTAATTTACAAAGGATTGAAAAACACTATTTGAGACCTACTAATAACCCAGACCTCAAGTATCAATATCAAGGGAAGTAATACTGAAAACCTCAAGATTCAAAATCATTAGTAGCAAATCAAGATTGCCGTTAAGGATTGCTGTTCCCCAGTTTTCCTCCAGCAAGTCAGGCCCCCTGCATATATTTCAGATTTTGTGTACTACTCAGCATTAGGGAGCTCTAGTCATTCCAGTCTGTGGACATCAATCACCTTCATTTAACCCCATTTGTGACCCTTGGCCCTCAGAAAAGCCAGCAAACCAGCTTCAGGCTGGGTTAATTCCATTTCTCTGATAGGATTTGTTTTATGCAGAATAGACACATGCTCTTTCCTCCCCTTTTCTACTTCTATCTCCTCTTCTGATGATTTCCTGCTTTATCTCCATGTTCAGTATTTCTCAATCATCACGTTTCTCACCTGAGTTAGGTTTCTATTTTATTTTTTTTAATCACCATCTTATAATCAGACTTCCCTGATGGCTCCGATAGTAAAAGCATCTGCCCGCAATGCTGGAGACCCAGGCTTGTTCCCTGGGTCAAGGAGATCCCCTGGAGAAGGAAATGGCAACCCACTCCAGTACTCTTGCCTGGAAAATTCCATGGACTGGAGCCTGCTGTTCATGGGGTAGCAGAGTCCGACATAACTGAGTGACTTCACTTTCATTTTCAGTTTATAATTGGTAGGGATATCAGAGATTTCTTAACCATGAAGTAAGGGATGTTTAGTCTGTCTTCAACAGTTTTCTTTCTTTTTTTTTTTTAGTTTTTTTTAAATTAATTTTTATTTTTTAGTTTGTTTTGCTTTACAATACTGTATTTGTTTTGCTATACATCGACATGAATCAGCCACGAGTGTACATGAACTCCCAATCCTACCCCACACCATCTCTCTGGATTATCTCCGTGCATCAGTCCCAAGCATCCTGCATCCCTCATCGAACCTAGACTGGCGATTCGTTTCATTTATGATATCATACATGTTACATTGTCATTCCCCAAGTCACCCCACCCTCTCCTCTCCCACAGAGTCCAAAAGGCTGTTCTATACATCTGTGTCTCTTTTGCTGTCTGGCATGCAGGGTTACCATTACCATCTTTCTAAATTCCATATATATGTGCAAGTTTACTTATTGGTGTTTTTCTTTCTGGCTTACTTCACTCTGTATAATCGGCTCCAGCTTCATCCACCTCATTAGAACTGATTCAGTTTTCTTTAAGATGTTTGTCTAATTTAACCCTGGAGCCTGTTCCCTTCTGACTGGTGAAGATAAGTCTTTCCTGTTCCTGGTAAATTTTTCACTTTTTACCAGTGTTATCTACCTTACTTTCACTTCTCTGAATGCTCATTTTTTTTTACTCAGACTGAGCAAAATATAGAAGCATATAACTTAAATATACCTTCTAAAACCCATGAGGGATAAATATTATTATATCAATTTTACAAATTTTATAATTCACTTAGAGACAGGCTATTAATAAATGATGGAATTCTAGACATATTCTATTTTATTTCAGTATCTAAACTCTTTCTGCTAGTTAATTTCTCAAGATTTGATTTAGTGTTCTTAATTCTCCCCTTCCATCTCACTAACTCACACTTTTGAATTTGTTGCCAATCTTTCATAGTAGTATCTAGATGTAATATATTTTTCTTTGAAGAATATGTGATATCATCAGTTTTCTTAAATTGTGTATATACACCATGTTTTGTTTTCTAGGAGGGTTCTATTATAAAAACTCAGGAGTCAGTAGCATCTAAAACATTTTTTAATTAGTAAGATTTACAACAGTACCATGATAGGTGAGCACAAAGGGTGATTTTATGATCCTGATTTTCATCAGGAGATATCATTTCAGAAACAAAGTCTGATTGACTGACCCATTTTGCTTGCATATCAGTGTTGCTGTTCTTGACGAAAACCCACTTTAAACCCTGAGTCCTTGAGTAAAATTGTAGCCTCTTTCTTACAGTTTAGAGCTTTCAAGTTAAGGCATTTATAGAAATGAGAAATTTAAAATCTTCACAAATAAAATATACTCAGATGAAAAAATCACTTATATGAAGATTTGAAGGCACCTCTGCTTTAAGAGTTCATTTGCTTTCCTGATGGCTCAGAGGGTAAAGAATCTACCTACAATACAAGAGACCCAGGAAGACACCCTGGAGGAGGGAATGGCAACCCACTCCCAATATTCTTGCCTGGAGAATTCCATGAACAGAGGAGCCTGGTGAGTTACAGTCCATGGAGTCACAAAGAATCAGACATGACTGAGGGATTAACACTTTCACTCTCTTTATTCTGTTTGCTAGAAGAAATTGTTACAGAAAATCAGAATCTTTGGAACAATAGCTGAGTTCATATCTCATTTAGGAAGTGTATTGTTACTCCATGTTCATTATAGCATTATTCACAAAGACCAAGATATGGAAACAGCCTAAATGTCCTTTGATGGATAAATGGACATCTATCTATCTATCTAGTTATAAATATAAAAGACAATATCATTCAGCTGTATGAAACAAGGAAATCCTGCCATTTGCAACAACATGATTGAAACTGGAGGGCATTATGCTAACTGGAATAAACCAGATACTGTATGATATCACTCTTATGTGAGATCTATTTAAAAAAAAAAAGAGGCAAATTTCATAGAATAGAGAATAGAATGATGGATGATGATTGGGGGGAAGAGGGAAGGGGAATTTGTAGGTCTTAAAATGTACAAGTTTTCAGTAATAAGTTATAAGGATCTAATGCACTACATGGTGACTATAGTTAATGATACAGTATTATAAATTTGAAAGATGCTGAGACTACAAATTAAGCATCCTCACCACAGACAAAAACTATGTAAAGTTAACTATATGAGGTGGTAATTGTGTTAATTATCTTAATTGCAGTCATTATTCCACAACATATACATATATCAAATCAACACATCGTATACCTTCAGTTCAGTTCAGTTCAGTCGCTCAGTCGTGTCCGACTCTTTGTGACCCCATAAACTGCAGCACGCCAGGCCTCCCTGTCCATCACGAACTCCCAGAGTTCACCCAATTGATGTCTATAGAGTCGGTGATGCCATCCAGCCATCTCATCCTCTGTCGTCCCCTTCTCCTCTTGCCCTCGATCCCTCCCAGCTTCAGAGTTTTTTCCAGTGAGTCAACTCTTGGCATGAGATGGCCAAAATATTAGAGTTTCAGCTTTAGCATCAGTCATTCCAAAGAACTCTCAGGGCTAATCTCCTTTAGAATGGACTAGTTGGATCTCCTTGCAGTCCAAGGGATTCTCAAGAGTCTTCTCCAATATTACAGTTCAAAAGAGTCAGTTCTTCAGCACTCAGCCTTCTTCACAGTCCAACTTTCACATCCATACATGACCACTGGGAAAACCATAGCCTTGACTAGATGGACCTTTGTTGGCAAAGTAATGTCTCTGCTTTTGAATATGCTATCTAGGTTGGTCATAACTTTCCTTCAAGGAGTAAGTGTCTTTTAAATTGATGGCTGCAATCACCAATTGCAGTGATTTTGGAGCCCCAAACAAAGTCTGACACTGTTTCTACTGTTTCCCCATCTATTTCCCATGAAATGATGGGGCCAGATGTCATGATCTTCATTTTCTGAATGTTGAGCTTTAAGCCAACTTTTTCACTCTCCTCTTTCACTTTCATCAAGAGGCTTTTTAGTTCCTCTTCACTTTCTGCCATAAGGGTGGTGTCATCTGCATATCTGAGGTTATTGATATTTCTCCCAGCAATCTTGATTCCAGCTTGTGCTTCTTTCAGTCCAGCGTTTCTCATGATGTACTCTGCATATAAGTTAAATGCAGATCACGCGGCAGAAGTGCACCGGTTGTGACGGCCACACTTGTGGACCACACAGAAGCATGGCCAAGAGGAGCTACCCCTTGCCCAAGGTCAGGGGCGGCGGCCAAGAGAAGCTACCCAACGTCCGAGGTCAGGGGCCACAGCCGAGAGGAGCTACCCCACGTCCAAGGAGCGGTGGCTGCATGGGCACAGGAAGGCAGAAAGGAGCTACTCCATGTTCAAGAACAGGAGGGGCGGCTGTGAGGTACCCTCATCCAAGGTAAGGAGTAGTGGCTGTGCTTTGCTTGAGCAGCCATGAAGAGATACCCCAATCCAAGGTAAGAGAAACCCAAATAAGATGGTAGGTGTTGTGAGAGGCATCAGAGGGCAGACACACAAACATAATCACAAGAAACTAGTCAATCTAATCACACAGACCACAGCGTTGTCTAACTCAATTGTATACCTTATCCTTCCCTGGTGGCTCAGATAGTAAAACGTATGCCTGCAATGCAGGAGACCTGGGTTCTATCCCTGAGTCAGGAAGATCCCCTGGAGAAGTAAATGGCAACCCACTCCAGTACTCTTGCCTGGAAAATTCCATGGACTGAGGAGCCAGACAGACTACAGCGCTGTCTAACTCAATTGTATACCTTAAGTATATTTAATTATATTTGTCATTTTGTTTCTCAGTAAACTTGTGAAAGAAAGGGAGGAAAGGAGAGAAAAAACAGACATATGCCAATATAACTGAAAGCCAAACAGAACAGCCCACAGAGCTTATGTCAGTTAATTTGAATATCAATATAATGTCAAATAGACATTTTGGGGAAATAAATTTTATGGTTATTAACCCAAGAAATCTAAAAATATAAAAATCAAGTTAACTGAAATGTCAATTAAAGATCTATCTTTAATATTCAAAGAACAAGTAGTTAATGTACTCTGTCTCTTAGAGAAAAAAATTGGAAAACTACAAATTAATTTTATGAAACTTAATTATGTTGATAATACAATGATTAATGTTAGCCCCCAGAAAAACTGTTTTAGGGGATGCACATATGGAGTATTACATTAAGAATATGCAGATTCTGATTTGCCTGATTAGGAGGCACAAGCCACCCACACATGGTAAGCAAGTAGCTCACTCTGTTTCCAAGCTTCCCCTGTGGGGAAATGAAACCCATGGGATCATTTTGATGCAAGTCACATTTTCAGTGTATCCACATGAAGGAAAAAGTCACAAGATCCTCTTCATGAGCTGAGGTTTTCCTCCAGGGTCAGAAGTGAGCAAAGACAGAGAACAGAGAAGGAGGCAAAGATGGTGAGCGGAAAGGTCACTAACTTTTCCCTTGCTTAACTATGAATGGATACAATTTGCAAAAGTGCCCAGGAAAAAAGAAAGCAAGAATTTATGATGGGCATCCTAAATTCAAATTCTTATCTAAATGTCCAGACTCTAGGGGTGAGTAGGGTTATCATATTGTAAAATGCTTAGGCAGCAACTCAGAAAAACAAAAGTTGTTGTTCTTCACATTTATTTTCCTCACCACAAAAACTTTGTTCTAATTATATTTACTAAATTGAACTAAAAAAAATTGTAAATAAGATGTTAGCAAATAATATTCAACAATACTTTATCCTATCTTAGAAGGCATTATCGCCCCAAAATTTGCAAAGATGGTACAAATTAAGAATTATTTTTATGATTTTCCATGTTGTCAAATGCAGTTATTTGAAAGGTTGTGACTTTCCCAAGTCACTTCGAACAGAAAGCAATGTGGTATTCTAACATATGTGTACACTGCAAAATGATAACAACAAGCAAATGAATTAACATATCCATACCATTCTGTAGTTACCCTTTTTATCTTCTATCACATCATTTGCTATTTCCTGAAACTGGTTGGTTCCTCTATATTTTTATACCTTTTTCGGTTGTCCTTCTCTTACCCTCATCTTTTCTGTGTTCCCTCTGAAATCATGTACTAAGATTTAATGCAAGCCTAACAATTCAATAAAAATATTTTCTGATAAGTTTTAGCTCCTGCCAGATCCACCCTACTATATTAGGAACTGCTTGGTGGTAAATATTAAACCATACATGTACCTCCAAGAAAGAAAAGAGCAAATATTTTAAATGATTAAAAGAATAATATCACACTCAGATTTTAAATATAGAGTGCACTAGTTCTCAATACCATGAAACTTCGATTTTGAAGAAACTTGGCAAGCCACAAATTAATCTTCATACGTTCTTCTTGGAATGCATATTCATACTGAATCCAGGGTAAAACCTCAGCATTACATAGGTTTTGAGATAAATTTGAAAAGTAATTCTAACATTAATATTTTGTGACATATGTCTTTCCAATAAAAGAAACCATAGCAAATATTCTGCAAAAATGCTTTGGTTCAAAGTGTCATTTTAGATCATCTTTTCCTAGACAAAGATCAACATTATTCTTACAGTGTTTGGCCAGTAAATGTGTTTTCATTGATATAGGTTGACATTTTCCTTTTGTAAACTAAAATTAATAATTTGAGGGATTGAAAAGACTTGTAAGTGATATGGTATCTAAGAAAAGAGACATATATAACATCATCTGAAAGAGTTGATTTTCATAATATGTTTCTTCTTGGTATGCAACCAGAAAAATGAATTTTAATGTTCATAGCATAACAAGCTCTTTTTCCCCTTCTTGATGTTAAATAAAAAAGTAAAATAATAGATTCTCCTTTGGGGTGTTATCCCTGATGTAGGCAATCAAATAGATATCAATGTATATTGATTTTGTTGTTATTGTTATTTTAGTTACTAAGTTGTATCCAACTCTTTTGTGACCCCATGGGCTGTAATCCACCAGACTTCTCTCTTAATGGGATTTTCCAGGCAAGAATACTGGAGTGAGTTTGCATTTCCTTCTCCAGGGGATCTTTCTGACCCAGGGATTAAACCTGCATCTCCTACATTGGGAGGTGGGTTCTTTACCATTGAGCCACCAGAGAAGCTCTTTATTGCAATCATCAGAAATGGACTTTGCTTAAGTATAAGAGAAAAATTTTGGAAGAATATCAGGTCTTACAGAATTACATTGTAGGCTAGGTCATCAGATCTAAAAAATGAGAAAAATTCACCACCAATCTCTAGATTACTGATACTGACACACTTTAGACACTGATGTCAATGATTTTTCAACTTGATATACCTTGGACTCAGTTCTGAAGACTTCAATTCTCCAGTTTATCCTGCCTGATGAGGAGAAAGGATTGAAAACCTTTGGCCTCTTTTTCTCTTGTTGAAAGAGGTGGGATCAACGTTAAGGAAGATTTGCCAAACAAAAAATGTGTTGAGAAAAAAAGCGTATTGAGTGTTTATAATAGCCAGGACATGGAAGCAACCTAGATGTCCATCAGTAGATGAATGGATAAGAAAGTTGTGGTATATATACAAAATGGAGTATTACTCAGCCATTAAAAAGAATACATTTGAATCAGTTCTAATGAGGTGGATGAAACTGAAGCCTATTATACAGAGTGAAGTAAGCCAGAAAGAAAAACACCAATGCAGTATACTAACACATATATATGGGATTTAGAAAGATGGTAACAATAACCCTGTATGCGAGACAACAAAAGAGACACAGGTGTATAGAACAGTCTTTTGGACTCTGTGGGAGAGGGCAAGGGTGGGATGATTTGGGGAAATGGCATTAAAATATGTATAATATCATATGTGAAACAAAAAAAAAAAGAAAGAAAGAGGTGGGACCAACGTTAAGGAAGATTTGCCAAAACAAAAAATGCGTTGAGAAAAAAAGCGTATTGAGTGTAACCTTCACATGTACAATGATTTGGTATACATTTTTTAATACATCAGAGATATAACATATTGCATATTTTGGTTCTTTACAAGCTCAATATTTGGCAGTCTCTGTGTTAATCTGATATAAAAACTGATGATTTTGAAGGGCCTCATTCTTTTATATTTGAACTTAATTTTCATAATATATTTCTATATATCATGGAAATAAAAAGATAAAAATATATTTCTGTAGAGTATGGAATTGTCACATATTAATCAGACTTTTTGCATAGGATAAACCTAACAATTATAGAGTTAACATAAAATAATCATCCCCAGAAGTAAGATTTTTGTCTTAGTGCCTTTAAACTGAGTCATTTACAGACTAGGTGGAGACTGCAGAGAAGATTATGTCATTTGTTTAATGAAAGATTAAAACCCTGCACTCTGGTTCTGTGTCGGCTCTTATTTTTAATGTGACAATAACAAAGTAAATGTCAATAGTTATAATTCAGAATACAAAGACATTTCTTACGGAACTGCTGAAGGCAAATAAATCACCAGAATAGTATCAAGTGGTGTCAACAGAATGGAGATTATTAAGGAGCATGATAATACTAATAAAGTGTCTTCACTGCAGTTCCAGTGGCATGATAATTCTTGAAATGGTGAACAAGCCATGAATAATATAAATCACCACTGCTATTAAAATGCCATTAGGCATCTGGTCCCATCACTTCATGGGAAATAGATGGGGAAACAATGGAAACAGTATCAGACTTTACTTGTTTGGGCTCCAAAATCACTGCAGATGGTGACTGCAGCCATGAAATTAAAAGACGCTTACTCCTTGGAAGGAAAGTTATGACCAACCTAGATAGCATATTCGAAAGCAGAGACATTACTTTGCCAACAAAGATCCGTCTAGTCAAGGCTATGGTTTTTCCAGTGGTCATTTATGGATGTTAAAGTTGGACTGAAGAATTGATGCTTTTGAACTGTGGTGTTGGAGAAGACTCTTGAGAGACCCTTGGACTGCAAGGAGATCCATTCTAAAGGAGATCAGTCCTGGGTGTTCTTTGGAAGGAATGATGTTAAAGCTGAAACTCCAATACTTTGGCCACCTCATGCAAAGAGTTGACTCACTGGAAAAGACTCTGAAGCTAAGAGGGATTTGGAGGCAGGAGGAGAAGGGGACGACAGAGGATGAGATGGCTGGATGGCATCACTGACTTGCTGGACATGAGTTTGGGTGAACTCTGGGAGTTGGTGATGGCAGGGAGGCCTGGCATGCTGGAATTCATGGGGTCGCAAAGAGTTGGACATGACTGAGCAACTGAATTCAACTGAGTCTAGATTGGGAAGAACTATCTAAATTTAGAAGTAGCAGAAGAAGTTATAAACAGAGATGTACATGCTCAATTGCTTCAGTCATGTCCAAATCTCTGCAACCCTATGGACTGTAGCCTGCCAGGCTCCTCTGTCCATGGGACTGTCTAAGCAAGGATACTGAAGTGGATTTCTGTGCCCTCCTCCAGAGGATCTTCCAATCCCAAGAATCACCACCTGGGAAGCCCGTGAACAGAGGTATAGGCATATTACATAAACAACATTTGAAACTGATATATATCAAAGTAAACATTATGTAAAAATTAAAGGCAAATAATGTGTTATTTAAAATATTTTCAATAAATATGACAAAGGATTAATATTCTTAAGGTATCAAAAATGCTTTCAAATTAATAGCCTTTTAATATGTCAATATATAGATGGGTAAAGAGTATAATAGTTAGAATCAAGAAAAAAGATGCTGAAATAGCTTGTACAAATAGAAATGTAGATACACATTCCCAAACATGTTTGTAATAAAATAAATGCAATTATAAGAATCATATTTCACTTGGAAAGACATGAAATTTTTAAAAGATATTGTGAATTGTTCAAAAAATCCAAAAGTAAAAGGGTGCTTTTATTCACTCTCCTAGAACCCTAAGGTATAACAAGCTTTTTGAAAAGCAATATGACTTTAGGTATCAAAGTAATAATATGCATAAACTTGAACTAAGTAATTTAAATTATAAGGATTTAAGTCAAGTTACAACATAAAAATGCTATTAATCTCTTAATTATTTCTCATTAGGAAACAAAAACTAAATGCTTAATAAGTAAAACAATTAAACTACTCAGATAAAATAGTTTAACCATTAAAAAATATTTATGAGGCATTTTTAGCTCCAAAGAAATAGTCACTCCCATCATTACAACAGTAATTTAAAAATACCTCTTGATCTCATCAGAGAACTGAGGTTGCAGCACATGTTATTTTCATGAAATCTGGAGAGACAGGTGAATCCAGGGAAATCACATCTAAGTACATAGATTAAAGTCATTGGAGCCATAATATGGTAGAAGCATTGAATGGTAAGTTTGACTAATTGCTTTAGATTGAATACAGACTAGCATGAGAGGAAGAAACTCCTGGAAGCCACAGTGTGGGTGGAATGCAGGCAGCAAAATGTTCATGAGATTTACCTCTAGGAACTCTACTAGGTTCTTATGGCTGAAAAACTAAGAAAGGGCACCTGTTCATTCAATCAATAGAAAGAAAGAAAAACCATTTGGAAATACTATAATATGATCACATTCTATATAACAAAGGCCTACCCTCTGGGATAAACACTTTACCAGAATTGTGTTCCAGAGTCATTGAGGACGGGTGTTCCTCTCACTGCACCACCTTCTATCCTTTCCATTTTACCTAAATTCAAGACCAGGGTGGGATATTCTATAAGAATAAATATTTGTAAAGGTCACAGATATGAACACAATAAAAACCAGATTAACCTAGAATGCTTCCAACTCCCTCATTTTATCACTTTACCACCATACTGAGAGTGCTCCATTGTAATAGAGGATTATAGCTATTATCTCTGAGGAAGAGTATATAAGACCAAAGTCAAGACAGGAGACAAAAGCAAAAACAATAGAGGATTTTGAAATCTCTAGGAGGTACAGCTGAGCTTCCCAGGCGGCCCTAATAGTAAAGAACCTACCTGCCAATGCAGGAGACGTAAGAGTGGCAGGTTCGATCCCTGGATTAGGATGACCCCCTGGAGGAAGGCATGGCAACCTACTCCAGTATTCTTGCCTGGAGAACCCATGGACAGAGGAAACTGGTGAGCTACAGTCTGTAAGTTCACAAAGAGTCAGGCTTGACTGAAATGACTTAGCTCGCATGCAGGAGGTACAGCTACTGCAAGCATTAAACATGGCACAGCTCTTAGCCAGATTTTGCTAGAAATAAGAACTGTCTACTAGAAATGAAAGCAACATTTGATAGGCTCATTAGTTGACTTAGTATGGTTGAAGAAAGAATCAGTAAACGAGATAAATCAATAGAAATTTTCCAGACTTAAATGCAAAAAAAAAAAAAAAAAAAAAAAGGGAGGGACTGACAAATGCATAACTGGAATGCTAGAAAGAGAAGAGAGAACAAACAAAATAAATATTTATAGTAATATTAGCCAATGACTATGCAAAATTAATGGCAGACACCAAACCACAGATCTAGAAAGCTCAGAAAACACTAAACAAGATAAATGCTAAAATATAAGTATACATTATCTTATTTACATTATAGAAAATTAAAGACAAAGGAAAAATTATTGAAAGAAGCAAGAAGTTAAGAATAAGGATAAGAATTAAAGTGGATTTTTCATCAGAAACCATGATAGCTAGAAGAGTTGTGTGAAAGGTGCTAAAAGAAAAAGCTGTACCAGAGAAGAATTCTATATCCAATAAAATTATTTTTCAAAAATAAAAAGCAGGTATTTTCTCAGACAGACCAAAACTAAGGAAACTATTCACCAGATCTTTCCTGCAACGAATATTAAAAGAACGTGTTTGGAAAAAAAAAAAAAAAGATCTTAAGGGTTTACATAAAGTTTTGGTGCTTCTCTTCTCTTCCAGTGACATCACTATCATTCCTTTTACTTATCATATGCTGTAATCACTGAACAAAATATTGCTACTTTAAAATTTAGACAGTTATGCCCAATTCCTTGCGACTCCCTGGAGCTCCCTGCAGCCCACTAGGCTCCTCTGTTCATGGGGTTTTCCAGGAAAGAATGCTGGAATGGGTTGCCATTTCCTTCTCCAGGGGATCTTCCTGACCCAGGGATCAAATCCAGGTCTCCTGCACTGCAGGCAGATTCTTTACCGACTGAGCTACAAGGGAAGCTACAAGGGAAGAAAAGAAAAGTGAAACTCAAATCTAAATAAAGGGAAAGCAGTAAAGAATAAATGAAGATAAACTCATTATTTTTCTTATTCATAGTTAGTCTGAAAGATAACTGTCTAAATTTTAAAGTAGCAATATTTTGTTCAGTGATTACAGCATATGATAAGTAAAAGGAATGATAGTGATGTCACTGGAAGAGAAGAGAAGCACCAAAACTTTAGGTAAAGTGGTAAAATGTTATTGCAAGATGGACTTATATTAGTTACAATGTGCACTGGAAAACCTAGGGCAATCATTAAAGCATTTTTTAAAGTATATTTGCTAATACTAAGAGAAGTGAAAGGAATAAAATGCTTGATAAAAATGCTCATATAAAAGCAGAGAAAGAAGGAAAAAGAAAACAAGAACAAAGGCAATGATTAAAAACCAGTCATGAAAAGGATACATATTAATCCTACTATTTATGAATAATCACTTTTTCTATGATACCTGTATGAAACGAGTTTATTCTGCAAGACCAATGCAAAATGTGTGTATATTTCAAGGAGGTGGCATTGCATTAAGATTTGGAACAAAATAGAGGCAGGAAGTCCATTCTAAAGGAGATCAGCCCTGGGTGTTCTTTGGAAGGAATGATGCTAAAGCTGAAACTCCAGTACTTTGGCCACCTCATGCAAAGAGTTGACTCACTGGAAAAGACCCTGATGCTGGGAGGGACTGGGGGCAAGAGAAGAAGGGGACGACAGAGGATGAGATGGCTGGATGGCATCACCAACTCGATGGACGTGAGTTTGAGTGAACTCCAGGAGATGGTGATGGACAGGGAGGCCTGGCGTGCTGTGATTCATGGGGTCACAAAGGGTTGGACACGACTGAGCGACTGAACTGAACTGAACTGAAGAGGCAGGAACAAAAATGTCCTAATTTCTATGAGGACAATATTGCCCTAGTTGAATGCCATTAAAACTAGATAAAACCATTACAAGAAAGGAAAACCACAGACAAATATCTCTAGTGGATAGACAAAAAATGATTCTTAATAATATATTGAAAAATGAACTCCAAAAATATATAAAAGGAATTATACTTCATATCTGACCACTTCTATTGTTTTAAGAGAAAAAAATCATATGCTCATATACACTACTCCCTCAAGGAGATGGAACATAAATCTCCACATCTTAAATGGTAGCTACATAAAGTGATTTTCTTCCAAAGAGTACAGTTTGGAAAGCGAGGGAAGGGAAGTAACTATATAATGGAAATTTTGATAAATACTACCTCAGTCAGGTGGTCAGGATTAACAACAACAGATATAAGTCACATTGATAGAAATGTTTTCACAGATTTTGGTGGAGATAATTATTATGTTTATTCAAACAAATATATCTATTGATAAATAGCTTATTTTCAAAATTAAAACTAGACCCTCTGTTTAGTCTACTTAATACTAAACTGAATTAAACAAGTGAAGCACTTTAACAATTGCTGAAGACTAGAAACCAAATCAATTTCTGCACTATACTTTAAAATGCAAACTTACTGAGCATTAAACTTTCCCTGGGAATGAGTTCAAAGACTGTAGAATCAAAGATGAACTAAGGTCATTTTTCCAAAATGCAGTGTTTAGAAGTTTTATTATAAATAGAAACAAAATTAAGTTTGAGTAGTAGCTTATGTTTAACAACCATCATAAATCAAAGATTTATTTGATTAAAACATGCCAAGCTTTGTCTTGGATTAAAACATGTCAAGCTGCCTCTAGGAGGCAGAATTGGGGATGTTTTCTATCTGAACTGAACAAGGGAAGGATAGAGTGCATTCAAGTCATACAGAGTACATCATGTGAAATACTGAACAGAATGAATCACAAGCTGGAATCAAGATTGCTGGCAGAAATATCAACAAACTCAGATATGCAGATGATGTCACTATAATTAAAGAAAGCAAATAGGAATTAAAGAGTCTCTTGATGAGGGTGAAAGAGGAGAGTGAAAAGCTGGCTTAAAACTCAACATTCAAAATAGAAAATCATGGCATCTGGTCCCATCACTTCATGGCAAACAGATGGGAAACAGTGGGAAAGTGACAGATTTTATTTTCTTGGGCTCCAAAGTCACTGCGTACAGTTTTGCAGCCCTGAAATTAATGTTATGGCATCCTAGATGGTGCATTAAAAAGCAGAGACATCACATTGCCAACAAAGGCCTGGATAGTTAAAGCTATGGTTTTTCCAGTAGTCGTGTACAGATGTGAGAGTTGGACCATAAAGAAGGCTGTGCACCAAAGAACTGATGCTTTTGAATTGTGGTCCTGGAGATGATTCTTTAGAGTCACTTGGACTTCAGGGATATCAAACCAATCAACCCTAAAGACAATCAACCCTGAGCATTCCCTGGAAGAAATGATGTTAAAGTTGAAGCTCCAATACTCTGGCTACCTGATTAAAGATCCAGCTCTTTGGAAAAGACCCTGACACTGGGAAAGATTGAGGTCAGGAGGAGAAGGGAGTGACAGAAGATGAGATGGCTGGAATGGCATCACTGATTCAATGGATGAGTCTGAGCAAACTCTGTGAGATAATGAAGGACAGGGAAGCCTGGCATGCTACAGTTCATGGGGTCACGAAGAGTTAGGCATGATTAAATGACTGAACAGCAAACAAGTCTGATATGATGACTTGTAAAGTGATAAATCGGAGAAGGCAATGGCACCCCACTCCGGTACTCTTGCCTGGAAAATCCCATGGGCGGAGGAGCCTGCTAGGCTGCAGTCCATGGGGTCGCTAAGAGTCGGACACGACTGAGCGACTTCACTTTTACTTCTCACTTTCATGCATTGGAGAAGGAAATGGCAACCCACTCCAGTGTTCTTGCCTGGAGAATCTCAGGGACCGGGGAGCCTGGTGGGCTACCGTCTATGGGGTTGCACAGAGTCGGACACGACTGAAGCGACTTAGCAGCAAAGTGATAAATTGGCTGACGAGTTTCATATAGTGCTCTACAAATTTATATTGTACTAAATACCTGGGGCTTCCCTGGTGGCTCAGAGGTTAAAGTGTCTGCCTCCAAAGCGGGAGACCCGGGTTCGATCCCTGGGTCGGGAAGATCCCCTGGAGAAGGAAATGGCAATCCACTCCAGTATTCTTGCCTGGAGAATCCCATGGACGGAGAAGCCTAGTACGTTACAGTCCACGGGGTCGCAAAGAGTTGGACACGACTGAGTGACTTCACCTCACCTCACCTCAAATACCTGGGTGGGATAGGTGAGGATGACTTTCATATTAGGTAGACAAGAGCCAGAGCTTCGCAGGTGGCGCTAGTGGTAAAGAACCTGCCTGCCAATGCAGGAGACGCGGAAGACGCAGGAGAGGAAGGTTCATCCCCTGGGTCAGGAAGATCCCCTGTAGGAGGGCATGGCAACTCACTCCAGTATTCTGGCCTGGAGAATCCCATGGACAGAGGAGCCGGCAGGCTACAGTCTATAGGGTCACGCAGAGTCAGACAGACTGAAGTGACTTAGCATGCACAACATGCAGACAAAAGCCAGTTGGGATTGTCTTCATTTCTAAAAAGATCCCATCTCTTGGGACTGCATGTGACTTTCTTATGTACATTTGGTGGGACCATGATTTTGATTTGTCCTTTCTGACTATGAGAATTTAAATACACTCAGAAACAACATAAACACATGTCTTAAATTAAAAAGAAAGGTGATAATAATGGGAACTCTATTCTCTTTGAATTTACAAAAAGTGAAAATGGCATTTGATAGTTTGTGAGAAAACTACTCAAAAGAAGTTTAAATGCTAAAGTTGCTTGAACATGTCATTTATATATGTGAGTCACTCAGTCGTGTCCAACTCTTTGTGACCCCATGGACTACATAGTCCACGGAATTCTCGAAGCTAAGATACCAGAGTGGGTAGCCTTTCCCTTCTCCAGGGGATCTCCCCTACCCATGGATTGAACCCAGGTCTCCCGCATTGCAGGCATGTTCTTTACCAGCTGAGGCACAAGGAAAGCCCAAGAATACTGGAGTGGGTAGCCTATCCCTTCTCCAGGGGAGCTTCCTGACCCAGGAATCAAACTGGGGTCTTCTGCATTGCAAGCAGATTCTTTACCAACTAAGCTATCACAGAAGGCCATCATTTAGAAGAAAATAAGGAAAAAGCATTTTCACAAAAACTATATGAGAAATGTTTCAGGGTAGAAAAAGTTGAAATGATTTTGAGAGGCTGAGTCAGCTCTGGACCTTATTATTTTAGGTTAGATGAAAGTGGGGTTCAGCTGCTCTATGGGATTTACCCTGTGGATATGAATTATATGCCCAACCAGACTGGGTCCTCTAAGCCTTTTGTGTCTTACATTATTCATTTGTTTGCTTATGTTATTTATCAATTTTTTTCCTATTCTATTAATGACTTTAAGCTTGGAACTATAGAAAGTCACAATGAGAGTTAAACGTTTCCATGCTTAAACAAATGCTTTTCTCTGACTGTATTTTTTTTTCATTTTTAACCTTTCCAACATGAAAGTAAATATTAAAGTATGTGTATTTTATTTCACTAGAAACTCAGTGGTAGTTTTATAATTTAGCCCATTTTAGAATCTGGAAGCATGAAGCTGTCTTTCTTCAGAAGTATTCAATTTTGTGTACTAGTAGTTTAACATAAAGAACTTTAGGAACTTTCTAAAATCATGAGGTTTTTGATTTCCAAAGTGTTTTTTTTTTTCTGTAGTTCACAAAATCAAGTTTAGTGAGCTATAATTCATTTACAGTAAAGTACAATCTTAAAAATGCTAGTTTTGACATATTTATATTCTTAGGTAATCACCACTTTAATTAAGCACAGTATTTCCATCTACCCAAAATGTTAGCTTCTGCTCTATCCCAGGCAATCACCTCCTCCCAACAGTGGCTCCAGGCAACCACTGGTCAGTGGTCTATCTGTCTATACTTTCAAGATATGTTTTCTAGAGTTTCGTGTGAGTGGAATTATACAGTGCTTACTTTTTTGGATTCTGACTTCTTTCTGTCATAACTGTTTGTAATATTTACAATCCTTTTGTGTTCTTCAGTAGTTTTTTTCATGTTATTTCAAGAAGTAATCTGTTCTTTGTATATGCCACAATTTGTTTATTCATATAACTGTTTGTGGGTTTGAGCTATTTACAGTTTGGAACTATAACTAAATCTGCTAGGAAGAATCATATGAAGTCTTTGTGTAGATGTATAACTTAATTTCTCAGAAACATAACTAGGAGTGAAGTTGCTGGGATATATTTTGAGAGTAGGTTTAAATTAATAAGAAACCTCAAACTATTTTCCAAAGTGATTGTATCATTTTGCATTACTACCAGCAGTGTATAGGAATTAAAGTTGCTTATATCCTGTCCAAAAGATGGTATAACCAGTTCTTGTAACTTTAGCCCTTCTATATAGCATTATCTGCTTGTGATTTAATTTGAATTTCCTTCATGTTTTTGTCTACACAATCGTCTTTTGTGAATGTTTGGTTTAAACAGTTTGTCCATTTTTTAGTCTTATTATTGAACTGTTAGTGTTCTTTATTGGAGAAGGAAATGGCAATGCACTCCAGTATTCTTGCCAGGAAAATTCCATGGAGAGAGGAGTTTGGCAGGCTACAGTCCCTGGGGTCACAAAGTTGGACACAGTTGAGTGACTAAACAGTAACAGTGTTCTTTATGCATTCAGCATACAAGTTCTTTTATCAAGTAAATATTAGTTTAATTCATTCATTTGAATTACATCTGAATATATGTATTCATATGTCATAGATATTTCTTTGAAGTCTATTATTTACTTTTTATTTTTATTACTATATTTAAAAAATAGAAAATTTTAATTTTTATAAAGTCAAACTATCAGTTTTTCATATTATGTGTGTACTTTGTATGGTCTTAAAATTTGATGATATTATGTTCTCCAATGTTGTTATTTTCTTTTTAAATTCTTTATTGGTCCTTTGCATTTTCACATAAATTTTAGAATTGTCTTGTCAATTCCAACCAGATAAACATGCTGGGATTTTGATCAAGATTACACTAATTCATAGATTTAAATGGGGAGAATCTTAAAAAAATAACTGAGTCTTCTAGTCCACAAACATGCATTATTTCCTCATTTATTATATATTCTTTGCTTTCTCTGAAAGTTTTTTTAGATTTTTCATTGAATAGGACTTGAAATATTTGGCTTCAGTTTTCAATTGTTTATTGCTGCTGCTGCTGCTGCTGCTGCTAAGTCGCTTCAGTCGTGTCCAACTCTGTGTGACCCCATAGACTGCAGCCTACCAGGCTCCCCGTCCCTGGGATTCTCCAGGCAAGAACACTGGAGTGGGTTGCCATTTCCTTCTCCAATGCATGTAAGTGAAAAGTGAAAGTGAAGTTGCTCAGTCGTGTCTGACTGACCCTCAGCGACCCCATGGACTGCAGCCCACCAGGCTCCTCTGCCCATGGGATTTTCCAGGCAAGAGTACTGCAGTGGGGTGCCATTGCCTTCTAGGCAATAGAAACGAAATGCATTTTGTATATTGACTTTGCCTCTGGGAAACTTAGTAACCTCACTTTTTCTAATATTTTTTGGCAAATGTTGTCATATTTTTACCATATGAAATGATGTCACCCACCAGAAAAGACAATTTTACTTCTTCGTGTCCAGTCTGTATGCCTGTTATTTCTTGTTTGTATTCACTGACTAGGACTAATAAGACATTGAATAGAAATGGGAAGAATTAGCTTCCTTTCACTTTGCAAATGTTACCATGGAAGGTTTCATTAAATATTATATTAGTCGTCATGTTTTTATTGATGTTCATTTTCAGAGTGAAAAAAAATCCCTTTCAAGCCAAGTTTGCTGAATGTTTTTATCGTGAATGAATTTTTCAAGTGCTTTTTTACTGCAATAATTATCAAACAAATAATTATTAAGGTGGTCCACTGGCAAAACTGGAAGTACTAATCAAACTTTTATTCCCTTACAGAGAATAAGAGAGGTTACAGGAAGCTCAGGGTCCCTGCCCAATGCTTTGTTTTCCCATGGAATAGTACCAGGAGTGGGTGGGTCAGATGGATGCAGAGCAAAAAGGAGCAATTGTCTCTGAAGAGAGACTTAACAAAGGCTCTTTCCTCTTTATGGACTATGGACTGGGCGTAGGGAAAGAAAGAAGGGGTAGGAGTGAGAAAGTACTGGGTTCAAGGAAACTGACTCATCCATGGGCCCTGAGAAGGATACCTCAAAATAAGTAGTCAGGGTTAGGAAGGCCAGTATGCCTATGAACTTGCTGGTGAGTGGTGCTGGGGAAAGCTGAGTCCTTGACTGCAACTTCCTTCAGAAAACTGCAGTGCAATATTGTGCACCAAGTCCAGTGAGGGGGAGAAGCTGTAGCTCATGAAGCCTGTCAAGCACAGCCTAGTAATAGCCTGCAATTCAGCCCAGTGAACCCACATAGAATTGGGGGTAGAGCCAGACTTCTCACTCATAGGTTTTTCTCCTTTATTCTCTTGCTAAAGACAAGGCTTTGACATTATTCTCTTTCCTAATATATGCATTTGGAGTTTTAAGTCTCTCTCAAAGGACTACATTGGTTGCATATACTTTTATTAGCTTGCCTTATCTTTTTCTCTTTTTTTGGTGGTAGTTACTCATGGGTTGACATTATGAATCTTTAAATTTTCCAATCTGCCTTCAAATAATATTGAACCACTTCACACAGACGGAGAAGGCAATGGCACCCCACTCCAGTACTCTTGCCTGGAAAATCCCATGGACGGAGGAGCCTGCTAGGCTGCAGTCCATGGGGTCGCTAAGAGTCGGACACGACTGAGCGACTTTACTTTTACTTCTCACTTTCATGCACTGGAGAAGGAAATGGCAACCCACTCCAGTGTTCTTGCCTGGAGAATTCCAGGGACGGGAGAGCCTGGTGGGCTGCCGTCTATGGGGTCGCAGAGTCGGACACGACTGAAGCGACTTAGCAGCAGCAGCACTTCACATATAATCATAAGAAATGCTGGAATGATGATAGGAACCTGTGATGTATTTTTTTTTCTAATCAAGATACTTTTTAGCTGGCTTGCTGATAAATGAAATTAGGATAAATTAAATGTGGAGGTCAAAGTTTGATGTGTAATAATTGATCTGAAGTTATGAAGGAAGGATTCAGGAAGGCACCACATGCCCAACTGAATTTGAATAACACAAATTTGTATTGTGTAAGTCTGTATGGTTTTCTCCAATATTTCAGCTGTTACATGAGTAACATAGGTGGAGAAACCTGGGTTGGAGTTGAGTAGAGCTGATGTGGGATAATGAAAACACTCAGATATTGATGATGAAATTAATTGACCAGAATAACATATCACCTTACTTAAACTGGATATTAAAAAACTAAATAAACTGATAAGGTGGGTGAAAGATTAGGAAACAAGGAAGTTCCATATTCAGCCTAACACTGCATTTTCATCCTGGGATAAGATGAGAAGAAAATTTACCAGAGAAAGAGAGCTAAGTAGAAGCATGAGAAAAAATTTTAATGTAGTAGAATTTAACAATGTATAAAATCTTTATATTTCTTTCCTTGATATATATATAAAAGCTGGGATGGTAAGCATCCATTTGCTCCATCAGATCCAATTTATACCATACTTCATTGTGTTCTTTGCCATAACAAGGAGAGCCTTCATGGAATTATATCACAGATTTCCTTCACCACAAGCTTCTCTAGGTCTGAACTTTGAGAGGTACTAACATGAGATTAGAAGACAAGACAATTCAAGGTAGTTATTCTTCTTGATCCCTCTTTGCCAAGCCACAGCTCCTGCCAGGATAGCTATTACATATAGTTCCTGTCTACAGATTCAAATATTTGTTTCCTTTCTTTGTCCCTTAAGAAGTAGAGTAGTAGCCATTTCAGGTGTTATATTATTCCACCAAAGCTTACACCTTTATAAAACAACTCCTTATTAAATTGACACTAAACTTCCCAATTTGAGTGTGCCATCTGTTTCGTGTAGGACCCACGCTAACACGCATGCACACACATACACAGTAATAGCCAGTGTTTTCAAATTTCCTTCGGGTATTAACCTTCCTCATGAAAATCAGTATTTCTCTTGGATTTGTTATACAAGTTCATATACTATTCATTATAAGTGGAGGGTATGAACTTGAGTAAACAAACTGATCCTTATGTCCCATTTATTTTAATATCTAAAAATCATATTTTTAACCACTCTAAAACAAGGTTGTGAATCCTGAAAAATCTTACCACAAAAAATATTTATTTAAGTGTTTAGTATATGTCTGGCATTGACCTGATAAATGAATATAAGATTCAACATGTGTCAGGAAATCAAAGTTCCAAAACTGTTAAATAAGAAATCTGAATCTGTATGCCAATATTTTGACTCCAAACAGTTTACACAACTAATATCTTTACTATCTTATATTTCCACCTTTTTAGAAATTGCTGTTTAGAAGAGTTGAAGATATTATTATATCAGTTCTTCCAATATCTTCCAATATATCGGTTCTTCCAGTATCACCAATTTGGTGATAAAGATACAAGTGAACTATAATGGAGGTTTGTGACATTGTACTGGAGACAGGGAGCAAGATCATCCCCAAGAAAAAGAAGTACAAAAAAGCAAAATCGCTGTCTGAGGAGGCCTTACAAATAGCTGTGAAAAGAAGAGAAGTGAAAAGCAAAGGAGAAAAGGAAAGATATACTCATTTGAATTCAGAGTTCCAAAGAAGAGCAAGGAGAGATAAGAAAGCCTTCCTCAGTGATCAGTGCAAAGAAATAGAGGAAAACAATAGAATGGGAAGACTAGAGATCTCTCCAAGAAAATAGACACCATGCAGAGATGGGCTCAATAAAGGACAGAAATAGTATGGACCTAAAAGAAGCAAAAGATATTAAGAAAAGGTGGCAAGAATACACAGAAGAACATTACAAAAAAAGATCTTCATGACTCAGATAATCATGAAGGTGTGATCACTCCCACTCAACTAGAGCCAGACATTCTGGAATGTGAAGTCAGGTGGGCCTTAGGAAGCATCACTATGAACAAAGCCAGTGGAAGCGATGGAATTCCAGTTGAGTTTTTTCAAATTCTAAAAGATGATGCTGTGAAAGTGCTGCACTCAATATGCCAGCAAATTTGGAAAACTCAGCAGTGGCCACAGGACTGGAAAAGGTCAGTTTTCATTCCAATCCCAAAGAAAGGTAATGTCAAAGAATGCTCAAACTACCGCACAATTGCTCTCATCTCACATGTTAGTAAAGAAATGCTCAAAATTCTCCAAGCCAGGCTTCAGCAATACGTGAACCATGAACTTCCAGATGTTCAAGCTGGTTTTAGAAAAGGCAGAGGAACCAGACATCAAATTGCCAACATCCTCTGGATCATGAAAAAAGCAAGAGAGTTCCAGAAAAACATCTATTTCTGTTTTATTGACTATGCCAAAGCCTTTGACTGTGTGGGTCACAACAAACTGTGGAAAATTCTGAAAAAGATGGTAATACCAGACCACCTGACCTGCCTCTTGAGAAAACTATATGCATATCAGGAAGCAACAGTTAGAACTGGACATGGAAAACATACTGGTTCCAAATAGGAAAAGGAGTACCTCACGGCTGTGTATTGTCACCCTGCTTATTTAAATTATATGCAGAGTACATCATGAGAAATGCTGGGCTGGAGGAAGCACAAGCTGGAATCAAGGTTGCAGGAAGAAATATCAATAACCTCAGATATGCAGGTGACACCAATTTTATGGCAGAAAGTGAAGAAGAGCTAAAGAGCCTCTTGATGAAAGTGAAAGAAGAGAGTGATAAAGTTGGCTTAAAGCTCAACATTCAGAAAACTAAGATCATGGCATTTGGTCCCATCAATTCATGGCAAATAAATGGGGAAACAGTGGAAACCATGGCTGACTTTATTTTTCTGGGCTCCAAAATCACTGCAGATGGTGATTGCAGCCACAAAATTAAAAGATGCTTGCTTCTTTGAAGGAAAGTTATGACAATCCTAGACAGCATATTCAACAGCAGAGACATTACTTTGCCAACAAATGTTCGTCTAGTCAAGGCTGTGGTTTTTCCAGTGATCATGTATGGATGTGAGATTTCGACTGTAAACAAAACTGAGTGCCAAAGAATTGATGCTTTTGAACTATGGTGTTGGAGAAAACTTTTGAGAGTTCCTTGGACTGCAAGGGGATCCAACTAGTCCATCCTAAAGGAGATCAGTCCTGGGTGTTCATTGGAGGGACTTATAGTCCTGGGCATTCATTGGAGTGACTAATGTTGAAGCTGAAATTCCAATACTTTGGCCACCTGATGCAGAGAGCTGACTCATTTGCAAAGACCCTGATGTTGAGAAAGATGGAGGGCAGGAGGAAAAGTTGACGACTGAGGATGAGATGGTTGGATGGCATCACCGACTCAATGGACATTGGTTTGGGTGGACTCTAGGTGTTGGTGATGGACAGGGATGCCCAGCATATTGTGGTTCATGGGAACACAAAGAGTCAGATATGACTGAGCAACTGAAATGAACTGAACTGAACTGAATAATACAGATATCCAGCAGTTAATTAGCAGGAAGAATTAATGTTATATAATGATGTGTGTATTAAATGTTCATTCATGTCCAACTGTTTGCAACCCCATGGACTGTAATCTGCCAGGGTCTTCTGTCCATGAAATTCTCCAGGCAAGAATACTGGAGTGACTATCCATTCTCTTCTCCAGGGGATCTTCCTGACCCAGAGATCCAACCCATGTCTCCTGTACTGTGGGCAGATTCTTTACCATCTGAGACACCAGGGAAGTCAATAATAATGGTAGTTAACTAAAAACTGAACATTTTGTAGGAGTTAAGTACGTGTAGAGAGAGTGGAGGAGTATTTCTAACAGAGAGAACAAAATAGGTGAAGATTTTTTTTTTAATTTTTATTTTTTAGTTTGTTTTGCTTTAAAATACTGTATTTGTTTTGCTATACATTGACATGATTCAGCCACAAGTGTACATGAACTCCCAATCCCGACCCCCAACCTCCCCACTCCTGCCCCACACCTTCTTTCTGGATTATCCCCGTGCATCTGTCCCAAGCATCCTGCATCCTGCATCAAACCTAGACTGGTGATTCATTTCACTTATGATATCATACATGTTACACTGACACTCTGCCAACTCATCCCACCCTCTCCCTCTCCCACAGAGTCCAAAAGGCTGTTCTATACATCTGTGTCTCTTTTGCTGTCTTGTGTACAGGTTTATCATTACCATCTTTCTAAATTCCATATATATGTGTAAGTATACTGTATTGGTGTTTTTCTTTCTGGCTTACTTCACTCTGTATAATCGGCTCCAGCGTCATCCACCTCATTAGAACTGATTCAAATGTATTCTTTTTAATAGCTGAGTAATACTCCATTGTGTATATGTACCACAGCTTTCTTATCCATTCATCTGCTGATGGACATCTAGGTTGCTTCCATGTCCTGGCTATTATAAACAGTGCCGCAATGAACATTGGGGTACACGTGTCTCTTTCAATTCTGGTTTCCTTGGTGTGTATGCCCAGCAGTGGGATCGCTGGATCATAAGGCAGTTCTATTTGCAATTTTTTAAGGAATCTCCACACTGTTCTCCATAGTGGCTGTACTAATTTGCATTCCCACCAACAGTGTAAGAGGGTTCCCTTTTCTCCACACCCTCTCCAGCATTTATTGCTTGTTGACTTTTGGATCGCAGCCATTCTGACTGGTGTGAAATGGTACCTCATTGTGGTTTTGATTTGCATTTCTCTGATAATGAGTGATGTTGAGCATCTTTTCATGTGTTTGTTAGCCATTCGTATGTCTTCTTTGGAGAAGTGTCTATTTAGTTCTTTGGCCCATTTTTTGATTGGGTCATTTATTTTTCTGGAGTTGAGCTGCATAAGCTGCTTGTATATTTTTGAGATTAGTTGTTTGTCAGTTGCTTCATTTGCTATTATTTTCTCCCATTCAGAAGGCTGTCTTTTCACCTTGTTTATAGTTTCCTTTGTTGTGCAGAAGCTTTTAATTTTAATTAGATCCCACTTTAAATCAGGAAATAATTTGGAATACCTAGAAAAGAGTTAGGGGAAATGAGGCACAGAATATATCCAGTTAGATAGACATGGTTGTATAGGGGTTCAAAATTGCACATAGTGGCTATCTTTAGCAATTCTGGGTGGCATGAGACAGCAGAATGGATTTGGGATAAAGATTCCCCAAATGAAAAGTTCCATTAACAACACTAAGTAAACAGATGCTAAGGTTGCTGTAACAACCTTAGCATCATAACAACATAAATACGATCATAACAACATAAATGCATCATTTCACAGTTCCGAAAGGTAAAATTCTGAGATCAAGTTGTTGCCAGATTTCCTCCTTGTTAGGACTAAGAGGAGAATCTGTTCCAACTTCTCCTCTAGCTTCTGGTATATTATTGGCACCATTTGGCTTGTTGATGCCTCCTCTCAATCTCTGTATTTATGTTCAGTTGTCATTTTTCCACTGTGTATGTCTGTTTCAAAATTTTTCCTTTTTATAAGGATATCTGTCATGTTCGATTAGGGGCCAACCCTACTCCAGTATGATTTCAGCTTAAACACTTACATTTGCAAGGACTCTATTTCCAAAAAGGTCAATTCTCAGGTACTGTGGGGTAGAATTCAACATATGAATTTGAGGAGGACATAATTAAATCCATAACAATAAACTATTGCATCATTTTCAAAGTGCCTCAGGAGGACCCAAACTCTGAGACTTAATATATTTATCTTGATAAAATACCGATAAGAAACAGGTTAGGGATATCTTGCTAATCATAAGGACTAATTTTATTTTCTGTACTCTTGATAACAATATATGGAGGCTGACTAGAAGTGCCTCAGGAGTGACTCTAAAAGACTGTCTTTCAAGTTTAGAGTGTGAAAGGTGGAGTATTAAATCCCAACTGTATGCACTTGCTGATAGATGAATTATTTGATCCATTTTCTCATAAGAGAATTTAGGGTAAGAACTGAGTATATACAAGTACAGTACATACTCTTTCACCCTCTTCTCTCTAGTTCTTCAGTTTCACTTTCTATTTCTTTGTATAAAAGACTTTGGATAATCCAAGAGTATAGTAGGTGTTTATGGTGTGTTTCGGATCAAAGAGATATCTAGTCAGCAAAAAGTTAAAGATCACAGGAGCAAATTTTTCAGGTCTGAGATGTAACCTGAGCTCTATCTTTTTTCCAAAAGAGACAATTGACCTTCTCAATAAATCATAACTTAGGTGCTATATACAGATGTATCAAGGGCCTTGAAAGCACAACATGTTCAATACAAAAAAATAATATTCTACTATCTATAATAATTAACTAAAAATAATAGAATAGTATAATTGAGTTTAATTTAGTCTAATCTTTATGTTAAAAACAGTGTATTCTAAAGAGCACAAATTATTTTTCCCTTAGTAGGTGAAAAGGTTTAGCAAGAGATATAGCAAAAGTTAGATAATAGTAAGTATAATTTTTTACCATTTCTTTTGTTTTTGAAAATATGTTGCATTCAGTATATAAAGGGGAAATAAGTGATAAGAAAAAAGAGTACATTAGGCTTGAAGAAATAAGTCTGATGTGAGACGCATAAAATAAGTTTCAGATCAAGGAACAAACAATTCTAACTAAAATATACTCTGAAGAATAAATGTAATAATAAAGGCAACTTTAATCTGTGCTCCTATATGGAGCTTAAATCCATATTAAATCTCCTAGTACTGGGGAAAAAAAAAGATGTTAAGAAAGGGCAAAGGAAGAGATTATTGGAAGCTGCATAAATTATTTGATAAGGACTCATGCATAGAAGCTTTCCAAAGTATAAAATAGATACTCTGTATATGTATGAGCGAGTTTACTTCAGATAATTGTGACTTGCAAGATAATTGAGGGTATGAGAGGAGGAAAATGTATCTGGGAATATCTACCACATAGTTGACATATCAGTTGAGTTCAGTCTCTGCGTCTTGTTCAACTCTGTGATCCCATTGACTGCAGCACACCAGGCTTCTCTGTCCTTCACCAACTCCCAGAGTTTGCTCAAACTCATGTCCATTAAGTCAGTGATCCCATCCAACCATCTCATCCTCTGTCGTCCCCTTTTCCATTGGCCTCAAGCTTTCCCAGCATCAAGGTCTTTTCCAATGAGTCAGTTCTTTGCATCAGGTAGTCAAAGTATTGATACTTCAGGATCAGTTGTTCCAAAGAATATTCAGGACTAATTTCCTTTAGGATGGACTGGTTGGAGCTCCTTGCTGTAGAAAGGACTCTCAAGAGTCTTCTCCAACACCACAGTTCAAAGCATCAGTTCTTTGATGATCAACTTTCATATGGTTCAGCTTTCACAGCCATACATGACTACTGGAAAAAAACATAGTTTTGACTATATGGACTTTGTTGGTAGAATAAAGTCTCTGCTTTTTAATATGCTATCTATGTTTATCATAGCCTTTCTTCCAATGAGTAAGTTTCTTTTAATATCATGGCTTTAGTCACCATCTGCAGTGATTTTGGAGCCCAATAAAATAAAATCTGTCATTGTTTCCATTGTTTTGCCATCTATTTGCCATGAAGTGATGGGATCAGATGCCATGATCTTAGATTTTGAATCTTGAGTTTTAAGCCAGCTTTTTCACTCTCTCTTTCATTTAATCAAGAAGTTCTTTATTTCCTTTTCACTATCTGCCGTAAGTGTAGTATCATCTGCATATCTGAGGTTATTGATGTTTCTCCCTGAAATCTTGATTCCAGCTTGTGTTTCATGCAGCCTCGCATTTCACATGATGTACTCTGCATAGAAGTTAAATAAGCACGGTGACAATATACAGCCTTGACATTGGTAACAGTCCATTGTTCCATGCCCAGTTCTAACTGTTGTTTCTTGACCTGCATATAGAATTCTCAGCAAGAGGTAAGGTGGTCTGATATTCCCCTCTCTAAAAATTTTCCAGTTTATTGGCTCCACATAGTCAAAGGCATTAGCATAGTCAATGAAACAGAAGTAGATGTTTCTCTGGAATTCTCTTGCTTTTTCTATGAGCCAATGGATATTGACAATTTGATCTCTGGTTCCTCTACCTTTTCTAAAACCAGCTTGAATATCTGGAAGTTCTCAGCTCACATATTGCTGAAGCCTAGCTTGCAGAATTCTGAGCATTACTTTGCTATCGTGTGAGATAAGTGCGATTGTGTGGTAGTTTGAACATTCTTTGGCATTACCTTTCTTTGGGGTTAGAATGAAAACTGGCCTTTTCCAGTCCTGTTGCCACTGCTGAGTTTTCCAAACGTGTTGACATATTGAGTGCAGCACTTTCACAGCATCATCTTTTAGGATTTGAAATAGCTCCACTGGAATTCCATCACATCCATTAACTTTGTTCATAGTGATGCTTCCTAAGGCCCACTGGACTTCACATGCCAGGATATTTGGCTCTAGGTGAGTGATCACACCATTGTGATTATCTAAGTCATTAAGACCTTTTTTTATGTAGTTCTTCTGTATATTCTTGCCATATTTTCTTAATATCTTCTGCTTCTGTTAGGTCTATACCATTTCTGTCCTTTATTGTGCCCATCTTTGCATGAAATATTCCCTCGGTATCTCTAATTTCCTTGAAGAGTCTCTAGTCTTTCCCATTCTATTGTTTTTCTCTATTTCTTTCATTGATCACTGTGGAAGGCTTTCATATCATTCCTTGGTATTCTTTGTAACTCTGCATTCAGATGGGTATATCTTTCCTTTACTCCTCTGCCTTTCACTTCTCTTCTTTTCTCAGTTACTTGTAGGCCTCCTCAGACAACCATTTTCTTTCTTGTATTTATTCTTTTAGAGATGGTTTTGATCACCACATTCAGTACAATGTTATGAACCTCTGTCCAAAGTTCTTAGGCACCCTATCTATGAGATCTAATCCCTTGAATCTATTTGTCACTTCCACTGTATAAGCATAAGTGATCTGATTTAGGTCATACCTGAATGTGTTCTAATGGTTTCCCCTACTTTCTTCAATTTAAGTCTGAATTTTGCAAAAAGGAGCTCATTCTCTGAGCCACAGTCAGCTCCAAGTCTTGAATTTGCTTACAGTATAGAGCTTCTCCATCTTCAGCTGCAAAGAATATAATCAATCTGACTTGCGTATTGACCCTTTGATGATGTCCATGTATACAGTCATCTTTTACGTTGATGGAAGAGGGCATTTGCTATGACCAGTGTGTTCTCTTGACAAAACTCTGTTAGCCTTGGCCCTTCATTTTGTACTCCAAGGCCAAAATTGCCTGTTACTCCATGTGTCTCTTGACTTCCTACTTTTGCATCCCAGTCCCCTACCATGAAAGGACATCTTTTGGAGTATTAGTTCCAGATCTTGTAGGTCTTCCAAGAACCATTCAACTTCAGCTTCTTTGGCATTAATGTTTGGGTCATAGACTTGGATTGCTGTGATATTGAATGGTTTGCCTTGGAAACAAACAGAGATCATTTTGTTGTTTTTGAGATTGCATCCCAGTTCTGCATTTCAGACTCTTTTGTAAGCTATGAGGGCTACTCCATTTTTTCTAAGGATTCTTGCCCACAGTAGTAGATATAATGGTTATCTGAGTTAAATTCACCCATTCCATTCCATTTTAGTTCACATAGTGAACTCTGGGAGTTGGTGATGGACAGGGAGGCCTGGCGTGCTGTGATCATGGGGTCTCAAAGAGTCAGACACGACTGAGCGACTGAACTGAACTGAACTGAACATTCCTAAAATGTTGATGTTCACTCTTGCCATCTACTGTTTGATCACTTCCAATTTACCTTGTTTCATAGACCTAACATTCCAAGTTCTTATGAAATATTGCTCTTTACAGCATCAGGCTTTATTTTCATCACCAGTCACATCCACAATTGGGCATTGCTTCTGCTTTGGCTCAGCCTCTTCATTTTTTCTGGAGCTATTTCTCCACTCTTCTCCTATAGCATATACAGCACCTATCAATCTGGGGAGTTCATCTTCAGTGTCATCTTTTTGCCTTTTCATACTGCTCATAGGGTTATCAAGACTAGAATACAGAAGTGGTTTGCCATTCCTTTCTCCAGTGGATCATGTTTTTCCAGAACTCTCCACATGATTCGTCTGTCTTGGGTGGCCCTACATGACACGGCTGATAGTTTCATTGCATTAGACAAGGCTGTGATCCAAGTGATCAGTTTGGTTAGTCTTCTGTAATTGTGGTTTCCCTTCTGCCCTCTGATGGATAAGGATAAGAGGCTTGTGGAGCTTCCTGATGGGAGGGACTGGTTGTGGGGGAATCTGAGTCTTGCTCTGATGGGTGGGGCTGTGCTCAAGGTCTTTAATCCAATTTTCTTTTATTTTTCTTTAATTAATTTTTATTTTTTAGTTTGTTTTGCTTTACAATACTGTATTCATTTTGCTACACATTGATATGAATCAGCCACGAGTGTACATGAACTCCCAATCCCGACCCCCACCTCCCTCCTCCCACCCCACACCCTCTGTTGATGCAGGACTGACTGTGTTACCTCCCTGTAGTTTTTCCTGAGGCCAAGCTATGGTAGGGTAATGGAGGTAATGGTGACCTCCTTCAAAAGGACTTCTGCCAGGACTGTTGTTTAGGATTAAAATTATTTTTTAATTTATTTATTTTTATCAGAGGATAATTTCTTTATAATGTTTTGTTGGTTTCTGCCATATGTCAACATGATAAGCCATAGGTATACATATGTCCCCTCCTTTTTAAACCTCCCTCCCACTTTCCACCCCATCCCACCCCTCTCAGTTGTCATAGAGCATGTATTTGAGCTCTCTGTGCCATACAGCAAATTAGAAATCCATTTCTGGTGTTGGTTTCATTAGTAAGTAAGTAAGTAAAGTCACTCAGTCGTGTCCGACTCTTTGTGACCCCATGGACTGCAGCCCACCAGGCTCCTCAGTCCATGAGATTCTCCAAGCAAGAATACTGGAGTGGGTTGCCATTTCCTTCTCCAGGGGATCTTCCCGACCCAGGGATCGAACCCAGGTCTCCCGCATTGGAGGCAGACGCTTTAACCTCTGAGCCACCAGGGAAGTCCATTAGTTGGTTTCATTAGTATTAACAGAAAAAAATTCATATTGATTAAATGAATTGCTCTTTTATATTCAAAAGCTAGAAAAAAGTAACCTACAAAGTAACATTAAACAGGAAAAAAGTAGGATGATAGAGCAACTTCCTCCCTAAAATTGTTAAATCTTGAAAAAGAATATTGTTTGTTGTTGTTGCTGCTGGTGTGTGTCTATGGTTTAGGAAAACAACAGTTTATATTAGCAGAAGATGGTTATGTTGGGCAGAGGCTATGAGAGGATAAATGACATCAGAGTATTTCATTTTTATTGTCTGGAATTTTTTCTCTGGAATTGAGTGTCAAAAATGGAATCCTTTCCCCTCGAGGTTTTCTCTTCATAAATATTTTGGAAAAAAAAATTTATTTTAAAGGACTTTTTTCTATGATGAGTTAAAATAACTGCAGAGGACTCCAGATAGGCAACAGGGAGATTGAAGTAGGAGGATGATATGATCCAGAAAAACTATTTCCAAGAAAATCCAATCCCTGAAAAATCACATGAAGTGTTTGATGATATAGAAAGGAGTTTTAGAGTTCTTTATATTTTTGGTTTCTTTAGCAGAAATGATAGGTAAGCATCTAATGAGGCTTTAATCACTGCAGTGAAAGGACAGGAGATGTGTAGGAAGGAAATGTACTTAATACAGTATATATCTCAATAATAAATAATACTATGATTTACTATGTATTTCATAATAATAATATATAATACAATTTATCCCCAAATTTTGATATGAATACATTGGAAGAATTCCTTAAAGGTAGAAGAAGCTTTGATTTAGGGGAAGTTTTATAAGAGTGCTAAACATTTTAATGATTAGGAAGGCACATGTACTAGGTGTAACTAAAAATAAATATACTGTATTATGTGTGTAATTTAAACATATATTACAAATACCTCCCAAAATAGGTATACATTTATAAATATGCTTCGTGTTGTTGTTGTTCAGTTGCTGTCATGTCTCACTCCTTGCTACTCTGTGGACTGCAGCACATCTGACCTCCCTATCTCACTGTCTTCCAGAGTTTGCTCAAATGCATATCCATTGAGTTGGTGATGCCATCCAACCATCTCATTCTCTGTTATCCTCTTCTGTTTCTGCCCTCAGTATTTCCCAGCATCAGGGTCTTTTCCAGTGAGTCAGCTCTTTGCATCAGGTGGACAAAGTATTGGAGCTTAGCTTTAGCACCTGTCCTTCCAATAACTATTCAGGGTTGATTTTCTTTAGGACTGATTGGTTTTATCTCCTTGCTGCCCAAGGGACTTTCAAGATTCTTCTCCAGCACCACAGTTTATAGGCATCAGTTCTTTGGCTTTCAGACTTCTTTATGGTCCAACTTTCACATCCATACATGACTACTGGAAAAACCATAACTTTGACTATATAGACCTTTGTTGGAAAAGTGATGTCTCTGCTTGTTAATACATAGCTTATCATAGCTTTTCTTCCAAGGAGCAATCATCTTAATTTTATGGCTGCAGTCAATGTCCATAGTTATTTTGGAGCTCAAGAAAATAAAGTCTGTCGCTGTTTCCATTTTTTCCCCATCTATTTGCCATGAAGTGATGGGAGAGAATACCATGATCTTCATTTTTTGAATGTTGAGCTTTAAGCCAGCTTTTTCACTCTATTCTTTCACTTTAACAAGAGACTCTTTAGTTCCTCTTCACTTTTTGCCATTAGGTGGTATCGTCTGCATATCTGAGGTTGTTGATATTTCTCCCCAAAATCTTGATTCCACCTTGTGATTCATCCAGTCCAGCATTTAGCGTGATGTACTCTACATATAAGTTAAAGAAACAGGGTAACAAAATACATCCTTTACATACTCCTTTCTCAATTTTGAACCAGTCAGTTATTCCATTGTCCAGGTCTAACTGTTGCTTCTTCTTTTTTTTTTTTTTATTTTTACTTTATTTTACTTTACATTACTGTATTGGTTTTGCCATACATTGACATGAATCCGTCTCGGGTGTACATGAGTTTTCAATCCTGAACCCCCCTCCCCCCACCTCCCATCCCATATCAACTCTCTGGATCATCCCCGTGCACCAGTCCCAAGCATCCTGTATCCTGTAACGAACATAGACTGGCAATTCGTTTCTTACATGATAGTATACATGTTTCAGTGCCATTCTCCCAAATCATCCCACCCTCTCCCTCTCCCTCAGAGTCCAAAAGTCCGTTCTACTGTTGCGTCTTGTCCTGCATACAGATTTTCTTAGGAAGCAGGTGAGGTGCTCTGGTACTCCCATCTAATTCAGAATTTTCCACAGGATTTTTGTGATCCACACAGTCAAAGGCTTAATGAAGTCAATGAAGCAGAAGTAAACTTTTTTTTTCTGGAATTCTCTTGGTTTTTCTAAGATCCAGTGGATCTTGGCAATTTGATCTCTGGTTCCTCTGCCTTTTCTAAACCCATCTAGTACATCTGGAAGTTCTTGGTTCACAAACTGTTGAAGTCTAACTTGAAAGATTTTGAGCATTACCTTGCTATCACATGAAATGAGTACAATTGTATGGTGGTTTGAACATCCTTAGGCATTACTTTTCTTTGGGATTGGAATGAAAACTGACCTTTTCCATTTCTATGGTCATTGCAGAGTTTTACAGTTTTGCTGACATTTTGAATGCAGAACTTTAACAGCAACATATTTTACAATTTTAATAGCTCAGCTGGAATTCTATCATCTTCACTAGCTTTGTTTTTAGTAATGATTCCCAAGGCTCCCTTGACTTCACACTCTGAGGTGTCTGGCTCTAGGTAAGTGACCATACCATTGTGGTTATTTGGGTCATTAAGACCTTTTGCTATATAGGTCTTCTGTGTATTCTTACCACCTCTTCTCAATCTCTTCTGCTTCTCTTAGATCCTTACCATTTCTGTCCTTAATTGTGCCCATTTTTGCATGAAATGTTCCCTTAGTTACTCTAATTTTCTTGAAGAGATCTCTGCTGCTGCTACTGCTGCTAAGTCACTTCAGTCGTGTCCGACTCTGTGTGACCCCATAGACGGCAGCCCACCAGGCTCCCTCGTCCCTGGGATTCTCCAGGCAAGAACACTGGAGTGAGTTGCCATTTCCTTCTCCAATGCGTGAAAGTGAAGTCGCTCAGTCGTGTCCGACTCTTTGCGACCCCATGGACAGCAGCCCACGAGGCTCCTCCATCCATGGGATTCTCCAGGCAAGAGTACTGGGGTGGGGTGCCATTGCCTTCTCCGAAGAGATCTCTAGTCTTTCCCATTCCATTGTTTTCCTCTATTTCTTTGCATTGTTCATTTAAGAAGACTTTCTCATCTGTTCTTGCTATTCTTTCAAACTCTGTGTTCAGTTGGCTCTATCATTCCCTTCCTCCTTACCTTTTGCTTCTCTGTGTGAGTGAGAATAGTCAATTGGAGGGTGACAGTTAGGAGCAGCTGAATTATGTCATCTCTTACAATGAATCTAAACAATAAAAACATATATTTTAAAGAAAGAAATGGTAAACATAATATTTAAAATTTATCTAGTATTTTACCATAATCCTAGAATACTGTTTTGACACTGTGACTAAATTTAAAAATAAGTTGTTTCAAAAATAAAGCCTCTACTTCTCTGTATCATACATAAGACAGTGGGAAGAAAGACAAAGAATGTGAAATAAAGACCAGGTTGCATTTGTGCATATGAATGTGATACAGCACTTACTTTGTCAGTACATATGTAGTGAAAATCCATGTGCTTCAGTCGTGTCCAGCTGCTGTGACCCTGCCAGGCTCCTCTATGCATGAGATTCTCCAGGCAAGAATACTGGAGTGTGTTGACATCCTTTCCTCCAGGGGTTCTTCCTGACCCAGGGATTGAATCTACATCTCTTATGTTTCCTCCATTAGCAGGTGTGTTCTTTACCACAAGCACCACCTGGAAAGCCCAGCAAAAATGCACACACACCTCTAAAGATACTAAGCATTCCTATTGTTGTGTGTGTATGTAACATATTCATGCTAAAGTTAATTGATGTGTTATCATTCTGTCAATAAATACCAGATTTTACCTTATGTGTTTCCTTTGTCCAGGCTTTAGACCCTACTGTTCTATTTATCCCTTTAACCAATTCCTTTTCAGAGGAGTATGCAATTTGGTTTGGCTATTAACATCATACGGCTTCCCTGATAGCTCAGTTGGTAAAGAATCTGCCTGCAATTCAGGAGACCCCAGTTTTATTAACATCATAAAGAGCTTCAGTTCAGTTCAGTTCCATCAGTCACTCAGTCATGTCTGACTCTTTGCCACCCCATGAATTGCAGCACACCAGGCCTCCCTGTCCATCACCAACTCCTGGAGTTCACCCAGACTCATGTCCATCGAGTCATTGATGCCATCCAGCCATCTCATCCTTGGTCATCCCCTTTTCCTCCTGCCCCCAGTCCCTCCCAGCATCAGAGTCTTTTCCAGTGAGTCAATTCTTCACATGAGGTGGCCAAAGTACTGGAGCTTCAGCTTTAGCATCATTCCTTCCAAAGAAATTCCAGGGCTGATCTCCTTCAGAATGGACTGGTTGGATCTCCTTGCAGTCCAAGGGACTCTCAAGAGTCTTCTCCAACACCACAGTTCAAAAGCATCAATTCTTCGGCACTCAGCTTTCTTCACAGTCCAACTCTCCCACCCATACATGACTCCTGGAAAAACCATAGCTTTGACTAGATGGACCTTTGTTGGCAAAGGAATGTCTTGCTTTTGAACATGCTATCTGTTGGTCATAACTTTCCTTCCAAGGAGTAAGCATCTTTTAATTTTATGGCTGCAATCACCACCACCATATACAGTGATTTAGGAGCTTAAGTGACATTTATTCAAAATTGTTTAGCCTTGAAGAGAGGCCTTCTCATAGAATAACCTTTCTTATATCTTCTTCAAAGAAATAATACCATGGAATTATTTTCTTCTCCAGGAGTTTTCTTCTCTCTGGTCAGGAATAGAACCTTGGTCTCCTCATTGCAGGCAGGTTCTTTACCATCTGAGCCACAAGGTACCATTAGCAAATACAGATTGCCTGATCACAGTCACCAACCTCTGTCTAAAGTCATCTGGTAATTTTTCACTAGTTTTTTTAGTGTTTAAAAACTCCTACTTTTTGTTTCAATAATGATGAGTTCAGTTATTTCCCTTATTTGAATAATCCTGAATAAAATTCCCCTTGCCAATTTAACTCCATCTGTTGCAGTATTTCTTTGGCAATATTGATAAAATACATTTTATACTAAATGTTTTCAGGAATACTGCAGAAAGGAAACCACCTATTTCACGTTCTTAACCCTTATGGCTGGAGAAGGCAATGGCACCCCACTCTAGTACTCTTGCCTGGAAAATCCCATGGACAGAGGAGCCTGGTAGGCTGCAGTCCATGAGGTCGCTAAGAGTCAGACACGACTGAGAGACTTCACTTTCACTTTTTACTTTCATGCATTGGAGAAGGAAATGGCAACCCACTCCAGTGTTCTTGCCTAGAGAATCCCAGTGATGGGGAGCCTGGTGGGGTGCTGTCTATGGGTCGCACAGAGTCGGACACGACTGAAGCGACTTAGCAGCAGCAACAGCAACCCTTTTGGCAGAAAGTGAAGAGGAACTAAAAAGCCTCCTCATGAAAGTGAAAGAGGAGAGTGAAAACGTTGGCTTAAAGCTCAACATTCAGAAAACTAACATCATGGTATCCGGTCTCATCACTGCATAGCAAATAGATGGGGAAACAGTGGAACAGTGTCAGACTTTATTTTGGGGGGCTCCAAAATCACTGCAGATGGTGACTGCAGCCATGAAATTAAAAGAAGCTTACTCCTTAGAAGGAAAGTTATGACCAACCTAGATAGTATATTGAAAAGCAAAGACATTACTTTGCCAACAAAGGTCCATCTAGTCAAGGCTATGGTTTTTCCAGGAGTCATGTATGAGAGATAAAGTCCACCTTTTATATTAACGTGAAATTTTGCATGCACATAGGTATAATAAGACTGAGCAAGTCCTCCATGTATGCATGTCACATTGTCAAAGGTGGGTATATGGCAGATTTCCTCGCATTTACTTTAGTTAACATGGACCCCTTTTTTCATTGTCCTACAATCAATCTGATGAAATACACAGATTTTCCAGTTAGTTTTTAAGGGACTTTGTTACCAATTTGTCATTACATTATAGATAAGAATGATACCAAGTAAAACCATCACTGACTGAAATCCGAATTTTTAGCCAGTTGAGGACTGTTGACTGAAATACTCATTCCCATTTTCTTAGTAAAATGAATGAGAGGAAATGAAATCCAAATGCTTACTGGATTTTTTTTTTCTTTTTTTCTGTATCCTTCTTCTAGAAATTAGTCAACAAGCAAACCATTTGTCACAGATTGCTTGGGGTAAATTTTGCTCTGAGGCAGAGAATTGTCTCCATGAGAACCATTAGAATTCTTGACAGACATGGATTCTGTCTGGAGAAACATCTTTGAACATGGAAGTGGAAGATCCTATTTATAAATATACATCTTTTTCACATTTTTGTAAATATATCTTTTCTGCTTTTCTATTTCCCTTTGTGTTTAGAAGGTACTTTGTGCACTGATTTACAAACAATCACAGACCCCACTTAGGTTAATGAATAGGTGGAACCAAATATGTTGATGTCACAAAGACACTGATTGGCAGTGATTGTGCCGGCAAAACATTTTCTTCTCTAAATTCTTTATAATACCATTTGCGGTTCAATTAGTCACATAACTGTGTGAAGGAAAACCTTCTCAGTTTCTAATTGCACTTGCTATTTACTGTAAATTACTCTTATGAAAATATTCCCATGTATTTGCCTGTGCAACTGTGCATGTAATTGTATTTTGGCAAAAGTGCAAAAATACATCAGCTTTGAAAATGAAGTTTAAGGGGGTGCTTTTTACAAATGATGACATTTTCAGCTTGACTCTTAGTTGCAATTTCTTTTGTACTCCTACAGCTGACAAGCTGACAGTCTTGTCACCTCTACTTCTCTAGCCACGATAGGTACAAAGCAGATGCTTCTAGGTTTTTTTTCTGACACTGAACCTTTCTTGGACATGCTACTTCTAAGGTTAAAGAGAAATCTCTTGTAAGCTCTCACATTTTGCTGTGGGCGTGCTTATGTACCTCTCAAAGCCCATCAACCAACCCATCAGTATGCAAACATATTCCAAAAGGTGTCATTGCTGTTGTAATAGGGAGGTTACATCTTTTAGAATTGGAGGTTTTTCTAGAATAATGGTATAAAACTGAGCTGAAGGATTACTGTCTGCTTCTACTTATCAATAACCTATCAAAAGATGGCGATGCTGTCAGCCAGCTCACTCATGAGCAGATGACAGCTGACTGAAATTTCATATCATAATTACTGAAAAGGAAAATTTACGAAGTTAAAAAGTAGGTTTCATAAATATATAGTCACCACAAAAGTACAAAAAAAAAGTATCTTTTTATAAAAGTATCATTAATACACTAAACATGTTTCTTCTTAGAATAAGAAGTAACTATCATGAGGGCTTTGTATAATCTGTTTTCATGTACTGATCATTAGGAATTTTAAGGTTTAAGCAAAGTGACCTTGCAATAGTAAATGGAAATAGTAGTGAAAGAAGAAAAATGGGAAAATTACATGGTGTGTCTCCTTTTCTTCTTTCTTCCTTAATCTTCATCATGCTTTTGATACTCGTGAGCACCCCCCCTCACCCCACAATCCAATCCCAAATTACCTTGACAAATTTTTCCACCATAATGTTCTGATCTAGCAAACATATTATAAATACAACTTTATTCTAAGTGTTTCTCTTTCTATTCTATGTGACTTTATTTATCTTGCACTCTCATAGCCCTTCTCATTGCATGAAAGTTGACTGTAATTATCCGCAGAGAACTCCTTCTTAGTGACTCCTGGTGCATTCTCAGTTTGTGCTTATATCTGATTGACTGAACGTCTTTCACTCTCATCTAACAGTCCATAAGTAAACCACTCAAGCTTTTCAGAAGGTGGTTTCCAGACTTAAGATTCTTTACATTCTCTGTTATGCTTTGTATAAAAGAAGACATCCATATTTCTCAGTAAAGCATTTTATAATAGGTTACTGGCAGTGCGATTTAATAGGTAACTATTAGGAGGATTCTTCTATCTGATTAAAACTCATGGCCACCCATTATCACTGTCAAAGAGGGATTAAAATAAAAGGCTATACTTGCTGATGCTAGAAAAAGCAAGGCATTTGGGAGGAAACGATATGGGAGAACTGTTTTAGCATATAGAATAATGACATCATGGATCAGTTTAAGGGGTTCTGGCAACTAGGGCAGTAGTTATAAAATGGGACAATCAGTTTCAGAATCAAAGTAGATATTATTTTGATGCACATGTCTTTTTCTCCTTGCAAATTTTTTTCATATTGGGAAGAAGATTGGAGGTAAGTGGAGTAAGCATGTGCTATTGACAAATATCCTCAAATGATTTATAAATAGCTGTTATATATTTTCTACAACAGGTAAGAAAACAATAACATAAGGGTGTGTGCATGCATGCTCAGTGGCTCAGTTGTGTCCAATCCTTTGGGACCTCATGGACTGTAGCATGCTCACCAGGCTCCCCTGTCCATGTGATTTTCCAGGGAAAAATATTGGAGTGGGTTGCAGTTTACTCCTCCAGGTGATCTTCCCAACCCAGAGATCAAATCTACATCTCCTTCGTCTCCTGCACTGGCAGGCAGTTCTTCACCACTGACTCACCTGGGAAACCAGTATAAGGGTAGAGAGCCATAAAAGAACAATATACACCCAAAACTTCATCTTTTTAGTTCCTGGGCTTAGCACAGTGTATGTCATAGAATACGTGTATAGCATGTTTGTCTTGTTAAAAAGAAAGAGAGATACCTCTACTTCCACAGTGGTGCTGTATACCTACAAATAGTTCTGTAGTCAGATGTGCTTGGGAAATTCTAGATTAAATTAAGTTTGACCAAGTCATTCCTAAAATCTTCTCACAAATGTAAACATGTTTTGTACAATAAGTTTCAAACTATGTTACCCAAACTGACTTAACTAAAGGATCCTATCCTTATGTTTTTCCAGAGTCTTTAATGAGGCTCTGATTCCATGGAATAAACTACTGGAAACACTGAATAATTTTTTTTTAAAAATTTAAAATATATGTTGTTGTTCAGTCGCTAGGTCGTCTCCAATTCTTGAGACTCCATGGACTGTAGCATGCCAGGCTTCCCTGTCCTTCACTATCTCCTGGAGTTTGTTCAAACTCATGTTAATTGAGTTAATGATACAATTCAACCATCTCATTCTCTGTTGCTCCCTTCTCCTCCTGCCCTCAATCTTTCCCAGCATCAGGGTCTTTTCCAGTGAATCATATCTTCACATCATGTGGTCAAAATATTGAAGCTTCAATTAATATAAAAAATGAAGTCAAACCAGTAGGTCATTTCTGGCATTCTTTTTTTTTTTTTTTTTGCTTTTATTTATTTATTTTAATTGGAGGCTAATTACTTTACAATATTTTAGTGGTTATGTCATATGAATGAATCATTTTGACATGAATCAACCATGGGTGTACATGTGTTCCCCATCCTGAACCCCCCTCCCACCTCCTTCCCCATCCCTCATCCCACTGCACCAGCCCTGAGCACCCTGTCTCATGCATTGAACATGACTGGCGATCTCTCTCACATATGGTAATGTACATGTTTCAATGCTATTCTCTCAAATCATCCCACCCCTGCCTTCTCCCACAAGTCCAAAAGATTGTTCTATACATATGTGTCTCTTTTGCTGTCTCACATAAGGATTATCGTTACTTACAGGTCTGTTTTCAGATAGAGCAATTCACTCCATTAAATTATGGAAAGAGGGATTTTTTTTTTTCAGCTACATGTATCAAAGAGGAGAGAAAAAATACTGATAGACATTTTAATGCCTTGACAGACATTTTAATAGTTTCCTATAGAAACAAACCATTGCTTTGAAGTCCCAAAAGCTTATTAAATATTTAAATAATAGAGTCTGTCAAAAATCAGATCTATGAAAACAGCTCTTTCTCTTCAAAAGAGACACATACACTTCACGTGGTTTTCCATATTTTGAAAATCATTATGAATTCATGAATTTCTTAATGAAAAAAGGTAAATACATGAAAGTGAAGTGAACAGTAGAACACAGCTTCATGTACTGCAGACTTCACTTTATCAGCACCAACACAAATATGATTCTGTACCGCAAACATACCTTCCCACTACTGAATTCTTTCTAAGAAGAAAATCTCAAACATTATATTTTTATTCATAAATACTTTAGTACTTTATATACTTTCAAACAATATATGTGTTGAAATAAATGTAATCAGTATTATCTTAATAGCATTATTTTCCTTTCTAGTTTAGTTCTAATGAGACCCTCGACCCTTGGCTGATTCCAGAGTCTTAAAATATCTCCTGTCTACTTTCTCCTGCTGCTGCTGCTAAGTCGCTTCAGTCGTGTCGGACTCTGCGCGACCCCATAGACGGCAGCCCCCCAGGCTCCCCCGTCCCCGGGAGTCTCCAGGCAAGAACACTGGAGTGGGTGGCCATTTCCTTCTTCAACGTATGAAAGTGAAAAGTGAAAGTGAAGTCGCTCAGTCGTGTCCGACTCCCAGCGACCATGTTATTTCCTATTAGGATGACAATTTCTTATTATCTTTGTCTTTTTAATTGAATTGTTTTAGTTTTACACAGAAATTTCTCTTAGTTTCTTGGTAATGGAAAATATTATTATCTTTGTAGGCACTCTGGGTAAGGAATGTATAGAAACCTCTGCTTACGCTTCTTCTTGTACAAAATTCAGATCCTGATGGTTAAAAATGACTTGATTATCATTATTTATATTTTATATTATTTGAACTAAATCAGTATGACAGAGGGTCCTGCGTATTTTTTGAAAGTAGTTCTTGCACCAAGTCTTTAATCTGAGAGTTGGTTATTTAAGGGTTTTTCCTGTCTTTTCTAGTAAAACCTATATCTCAAGGTAACCAAATAACATATGTGATAAGAAAAAACCCTCTTTATAAAAGAACCCCATCTAATAAATATACAGTGGAATTTCTTTTTAACTCACCACTATTCTTATTAAATAATTTCCTCAAGCTAACAATGGCACCTCACTCCAGTCCTCTTGCCTGGAGAATCCCATGGAAGGAGGAGCCTGGTAGGCTGCAGTTCATGGGGTCGCTAAGAGTCGGACACGACTGAGCGACTTCACTTTCACTTTTCACTTTCACGCATTGGAGAAGGAAATGGCAACCCACTCCAGTGTTCTTGCCTGGAGAATCCCAGGGATGGGGGAGCCTGGTGGGCTGCCGTCTATGGGGTCGCACAGAGTCAGATATGACCGAAGTGACTTAGCAGCAGCAGCAATACCATTATATTGAAAGTAAATATTTTCTTCCCTGGTGGCTCAGTGGTAAAGAATCTGAACTGCCAAAGTATGAGACATAGGTTCAAGCCCTGAGTCAGAAGATAAGGAAATGGAAACCCAGTCCAACTTCCTTGCCTGAGAAATCCTATAAACAGAGGAGCCTGACAGGCTACAGTCCAGCCCATGGGATCACAAAAGAGTTGGGGATAACTTGATGACTAAACATCACCACCATTATATTTTTTAAAAATGTTTATGAATAGATTATTTATAGTGTCCAAAGTGTCATCTAGAGTAATATAATAATTTTCAATGGAAAAATTAAAGTATATTCCCATGAAACTCAAAGTTAATGTTCATCCAAACTAATAGAAAGATAAATTTGATACATGTGTATACTGATGTTAACCTGATGTAATATACAGCTTTATCTCTAAAGATTCTTGTCTAATTTTTAAAGCTGAATTCAATCAAGTCCAAAGATGTAAAGTTCTCTTTATAATAAATGTAGAGAATAGACAGATATGTAAAAGCGATGATCAGGTGCATTAGATAAACCCTAGAAGAAAGCTGATTTTCTCCCAAGTTCATGGAATAAAATATAAAAGGAGATCTGTGGCCTTTCTAGGTTTAAAGAGACACAAGAGACATAATAGCCAACCCTCAACAATTCACCATAGAGAGGTATTTCAGAGACAGTTAAGGAAATATGAGCATGAATCAAATACCAGATGATACCAAGGCACTACTGTGATTTTGAGATATTTTTGAGATATGATCATGATACTGCTGTGAGAAAAACTGATAATGCCTTTGGAGATATACACTAAAGCAGTGGTGAAATACAGTATAAATAATTATAATATATGTAATAAATGTATAAATAATTTTCTTTTACCTAATAAGTTGCCAGTACCCACTTCAAGTCAACCCGTTCTTCCACAGAAACAACTGCCATTCTAATTCTTATTATCATAGATAAATTCTGCTTGTTCTTTGGATTCTTATAAGAGATGTCAAATGTATGTAATCTTTGTATGTGGCTTCACTCAATATACTATTTTCATGTTCTTTTTTATAGCTATGTTTCTTCATTTCTTGCCATATTCCATTGTGTGACTATGCCAAAAATATTTTTCATTTGCTAAGAGATTTTATTTTATAGGGAGGTAGATTTTATTATATGTATTTTATGCATCTGGTTAGATGACTTTTTTTCTTAAGATGATGAATTATCATTCATCACCATCACTTTTCCCTTTGCTGCCTTTATTCTTTTTCAATCTGATAAAATGAGCTGGGAAATAGTCTTTTTTCTTCACTTTTATAGAACTGCTTATATGGAATCAGTATTCTTTCTTTCTTAATTATTGATTGAATTTTCCAATGAGGGCATTTGTGCCAGGAATTTTCATGTTAGGAAAATTTTTAACTATAAAGTTAATTTCTTTAGGACATAAAGAATCTTCACATTATAAATTTTTCTTGATTGACTCTACGTCTTTTGAATTTTCATATAAATTTTAGGATCAGCCTGTCAGCTTCTACAAAAATCTACCTGAGGTTTTAAATGTGATTTAATCAATCTGAAAAGAATTGACACCACAGTGTTAAGCCTTCTGATCCACAAACAAGATATATACCTCTCCATTCAGTGGCATCTTTAGTTGCTCTCAGCAACATTTTGTAGTTTTCAGCATACAAATCCTTCATACCTTTTGTTAGATTTATTTATAAACATTTCATATTTTGGTGGTGGTATAATATTTCATTTCAACTTAGATGGAAACACAGTGTATTTTTTTATTTTCATGTTGTATCTTCCAATATTGGTAAACACTCTTAATATCTCTTGTGGCTATTTTATAGATTTTGTCTAATTTTATTCATAAATTTTAGTGTCATCTATAGACAAAGATTATTTTACTTCTTGCTTTCCAATCACGATGTGTTTCATATATTTTTCTACCTGATTGCGTAGACTGGAAACTCCAGCAAAATGATGAATACAAGTGGCAAGAATAGATATTCTTGTTTTGTTTTTGATCTTAGAGGGAAATCACTGAGTTTTTCTATCACTATTATTTTAGTTAAAGGATTTTTAAAGATACCCATATTTCAGGTTGAAGAAGTTGCTTTCTATTCCTAAGTTGCTAAGAATAAGTTTTGTTTGTTTTATCACAAAGGAATGATGGATTTATCTAAAGTTCAATCTGCATTTACCAAGTTAGTCTTATAATTATTTCTGCTTTGCTAATATGGTAAATTATCTTGATTGAATTTTGAATATTAAAAAAAGTATGTTCCTTGGTGAATCTTCCACTTGGAGATTTACTTATCATTCATGATACATTGTTCTTTTTAAATATTATCAATTTGTTCAAATGTTATTTTTAGTATTTTTATCTATGTTCATAAAAATATAAATTTGAACTTTTCCCTTTCCAGTCTTTATTCTTTTTCAAATTGATAGAATGAGCTGGAAACATTCCTCCTTCTTCCGTTTTATAGAACTACTTGTGTAGAATCAGTACTCTTTCTTTCTTAAGTATTGACTGAATTTTCCAATGAAGGCATTTGTGTCAGGAATTTTTGTTTTAGGAATTTTTTTAACTATAAAATTAATTTCTATAGGATAAAGGAATCTTCACATGATGAATTTTTCTTGTGTGAACCTTGACACCTTGTGTCTTTTAAATAAAACCTATTCATTTCACCTAAGTCTTCAAATTTATTGACAAAAAGTTGACCATTTTATTTATTCATTTTCCTTTTGATAATTGGTTACTGTCTCACCTTTTTCATCCCTGCTAATTGTGATCTGTGTCTTTTTTCTTTCTTTCTCTTTTTTCTTGTCTACCTGGCTTGATGTTTATAAACCAGTTTTTATGCTTTAACAATTTCTATTGATTCTGCTTTATATTTTATTAAATTCTTACCTCACTCATTTTTGTTGTTGTTGTTGTTGCATAATTTGGTTTTATTTACTCTTATAGAAGAGTTTCTTAAGGTAGAAGTGAAATTTTTTGTTTTGAGATCTTTCTTCTTCTCCAGTATTTAATACAATAGGCACAAACTGATGTTCCCTAAGTATTACTCTAGTGGCAACACACAAATTTTCATATGATATGTTTTATTTTCATTCAATTTAATATATTTTCTAATTTCCTTCTGTATTTCTTTTTTGACTGTGCTATTTTGAATGTTGCATTTTTTTCTAAATATTTGAGCATTTTCCACAGATCTTTCTATTGATTTTCAATTTAATGTCATTGTTTTCAGAAACAGAATTTTTTTACAGGTCAGGAATACTTTAAAATTGATTGAGATTTGTTTTATGGCCCAGGATATGTTCTGTATGTGTGTAGGAATTGCATTCTGCTGTTTGGGGGTCAGAAGAAAATATAAAAATGTTAATATACCAGTATTTTTCTTAATATTTTTATTGATTTTCTCCACAGTTTTCTGGGCCCCATAGTCTCTATAGTGTTTCTCTAGAAACATGTGGTTTCTTGTAACTACTTCTAAGGGGAAAGAAGAAAATAATAGAATGGGAAGGACTAGAGACCTCTTCAAGAAGATTAGAGAAACCAAGGGAACATTTCACTTAAAGATGGGCACAATAAAGGACAGAAACTTCAAGGACATAAGAGGAGTTGAAGAGATTGAGAAGAAGTCCCAAGAATACACAGAAAAACTATGCAAAAAAGATCTTAATGACCCCAACAAGCATGATGATGTGGTCACTTATATAGAGCCAGACACCCCAGAGTGTGAAGTCAAGTGGGCCTTAGGAAGCATTACTGTGAACAAAGCTAGTGGAGGTGATGCCATGTGAGCTATTTCAAATCCTAAAAAAAGATGCTGTTAAAGTGCTGCACTCAGTATGTCAGCAAACTCAGCAGTGGCCATGAGACTGGAAAAGGTCAATTTTCATTCCAATCCCAAAGAAAGGTAATACTAAAGAATTACAAAACTATCATATAATGGTGCTCATTTAAAAGGCTAGCAAAGTAATGCTAAAAATCTTTCAAGCTAGGATTCAGCAATACATGAACTGAGAACTTCCAGATGTACAAATGGGTTAAAAAAGTAGAGGAACCAGAGATCAAATTGCCAAGATCCTTTGGATCATAGAAAAAACAAGGGAATGGCAAAAAACATCTGCTTCATTGGCTACACTAAAGCCCTTACTGTGTGGATCACAACAAACTGGAAAACTCTTCAAGAAATGGGAATACCAAGCCATCTTTCCTGCCTCCCGAGAAACCTGTGTACAGGTCAAGAAGCAACAGAACCAGAAATGGAACAATGGACTGGTTTAAAATTAGGAAAGGAGTACATCAAAGCTGTATATTGCCAACCTGCTTATTTAACATACATGCATAGCATATAATATAAAATGTCAGGCTGAATTAATCACAAACTGGAATCAAGATTGCCAGGAGAAATATCACCAACCTCAGACATGCAGATGATACAAACCTAATGGCAGAAAGCAAAGAGGAACTAAAGAGCCTTTTGATGGGGTGAAAGAGGAGAGTGAAAAACTGGCTTAAAACTCAACATTCTAAAAAATAAGGTCATGGCATCTGGTCCCATTACTTCATGGCAATTAGATGGGTAAAAAGTGGAAACAATGGCAGATTTTGCTTTCTTGGAATTGAAAATCATTGTGGTCATTGACTGCAGCCATGAGATTAAAAGACCCTTGCTCCTTGGAAGAAAAACTATGACAAATCAGACACTGTAGTAAAAAGTAGAGATGTCATTTTGCCAACAAAGGTCCAGATAGTCAAAGCTATGTTTTTGTTGTTTTTTTTTTTTTTCCAGTATTACAACCAGGTGTGAGAGCTGGACTCTAAAGAAGGTTCAGCACCAAAAATATTATGCTTTTGAATTGTGATGCTGGAGAAGACTCTTGACAGTCTCTTGAACAGCAAGGAGATAAACCAGTCAGTCCTAAAGGAAATCAGTCCTGAATAGTCATTGGAAGGACTGATGCTGAAGCTGAAGCTCCAATACTTTGGTCACTTGATATGAAGAGCCAACTCTTTGGAAAAGACCCTGATGCTGAGAAAGATTGAAGGCAGGAGGAGAAGGGGATGACAGAAGATGAGATGGTTGAGTGGCATCACCAACTCAATGAGCATGAATTTGAGCAACCTCTGAGAGACGGTGAAGGACATGGAAGCCTGGCATGCTGCAGTCCATGAGGTCACAAAGAGTTGGACAGGACTTAGCAAATGAACAACAAACAACAAGAGGCAAGTCACTATATTTTCAGGAGTGAGGCAGCCCAATATCTGGTCTTCTGTCCCATATAATTCCAGGGATAGAAGGTGTTTTGTTTAAATATATATATATATATATATATATATATATAGTTTATAATTTTAGGGGCCAGCAGATCCTTCGGTCAGCAGATTTACTGGCTCCTGAGGGACCATCCACAGAGCCTCCCAAACAGCTGATAAACTTTAACGTTCCTCTTCTGCAGTGCATCATGCAGCAAATTCAGATCACATCTGGCCCACAGCACCTCACTTGTGCGGTTTTGGTCATGAAGAGCTCATGAAATATTCACAGGAAACATGAGAAACCCTCAGTGCACTCTTCTGACTGTTGGCAATGAACGGCCTATTCTTTTGACCCAGGGACCTTTTGTTCTGTCAGTATTCATTACCCCGCAAGTAAAGTAAAATGTCAGACCCTTCAATTTCTTATGTAAAGGAGTTTCTTATGTTAGGATTCCTAGAAATGAGTTTTGTTCATCAGTTAGTATGTTTTTCAAATGTTATTTTTTCTAATACTTTTCATTCTCTTCTAGGAGTCTAATCACATGCATATTAGGTCACTTTAACCTGATAATCGATTTTTTTATCATCATCATTATGTCATTCTATTTTGTCTATTTTATTTTGAATAATTTCTGATTTTTTTTTTGAAATTTACATATCTCTTTTTCTGAAATGTCTATTTATAAGTTAATCTTATCTAGTGTATCTTTTATCTCACACATTAGTTTTCACATTTACAACTTAAATCTTTGATCTGATGTATACAGTCTATGGGGAGAGACAATTCTTTATAGACTGATTCTGTATATCTTGCTAGTAGAAGAACTGACTGTCATTATGTTTTTGAGAATGGTTGTAGAGCAGACAGCCTTAGAAAATAGAGATAGTGTCTCCCTCTAGAGTAAGAGCAGGATTACTTATTTTTAATATAGTAAACATAAGATTTTTCCTCTGAGACAAAGGGGGAATTTATTTGAGCTTTATTTTAAAAGGTTTTAATTATATTTAAGGCTTGGCATCTGGCCCCATCACTTCATGGGAAACAGATGGGGAAACAGTATAAACAGTGTCAGACTTTGTATTTTTGGGCTCCAAAATCACTGCAGATGGTGAGTGCAGCCATGAAATTAAAAGGCGCTTACTCCTTGGAAGAAAAGTTATGACCAACCTAGATAGCATATTCAAAAGCAGAGACATTACTTTGCCGACTAAGGTCCGTCTAGTCAAGTCTACGTTTTTTTCTGTGGTCATGTATGGATGTGAGAGTTGGATGTGAAGAAGGCTGAGTGCAGAAGAATTGATGCTTTTGAACTGTGGTGTTGGAGAAGACTCTTGAGAGTCCCTTGGACTGCAAGGAGATCCAACCAGTCCATTCTGAAGGAGATCAACCCTGGGATTTCTTTGGAAGGAATGATGCTAAAACTGAAGCTTCAGTACTTTGGCCACCTTATGCGAAGAGTTGACTCATTGGAAAAGACCCTGATGCTGGGAGGGATTGGGGGCAGGAGGAGAAGGGGACGACCGAGGACGAGATGACTGGATGGCATCATGGACTCAATGGACGTGAGTCTGAGTGAACTCCGGAGATGATGATGGACAGGGACGCCTGGCGTACTGCGATTCATGGGGTCGCAAAGAGTCGGACACGACTGTGCCACTGAACTGAACTGAACTGAACTGAAGGCTTCTCAGCTGTGATAAAACCCACCAATGGTATAGCATTCACCTAGGCTGAACAATACAGTTTTGGGTTTGTTTGTTTGTTTGTTCCTCATTGGTTTTATGTCCCAAATATATGCTCTTTTTCTGCAATAATTATAAAAAAGAGATGAAGGAGGGCTATGCTATGGGAATTCTCTCCTTAAGCTTTCAAGAAATAATGGTAGGAATAGTTTTCTGTTGTATTAAATTTTCTTTAACAAAGAAATGGCAAATATTTTAATAAAACCAATCTGAACAACAACACCTATTGCAAATGTCAGAAACAATTTCACAAGTAACAAATAAATTTTATTCAATTTTTTAGAAAAGATGGCATTTAGGTATTCGAATTGATTTTCTTATTTCTACTCTCTTTCTAGTATTTATCAGAAACAAAGTAGAATCTAATAAATCATTGCTTTCAAAAGTAGTCATTATCTAAATAAACACAAGAAAAACTATATTAAAAATATTAAACATCACTTTTTTTTTAAGACACCAATCCTCCATCTTCAATGAGACTTCTTTCTATATATATTTCCTTGAAATTTCCAGGCATTTTCAAAATCTTTCCTGCTAACATTTATGTGTTCTCTTAGAATGATTTTTCAATTAATGAAACATGCACACAAAAATTAAACCAAAGTCATTTCTGTATTCTTCTACTATTGAAGTAAATGTCAAGGTTGTCACTATGTTTTTGGAATGATGCAATATTAAGGAAACAAGCCAAGGTTTCTTCAATTGTATAAATATGTTTTATACTCTTATAGGGTTTAACTGACATTATTATTCATCATTTTATGTAACATTAATGTTTTCCCCATTTAATTATTTTATTAGAGTAGAATGATTATATTTTTATATAGTGCATGGCTTTTTATTGCTTCACATGTTATCAGGAAGGTGAGAGTTAAATTTTATTGAACTCTAAGATACATTTCTAAGAGGTAGAAGCATAGCATAAACACAAGAAAAGCTCGATATAGTAGGGCCTGTGCAGGATTTAATATGACCAGATCATAATTCCTGACTTCTCAATACTCATAATCCAATTCGAGTGAACAAATACTTGTATACATAATTTAATAGTAGGATCCGTTCCGTTCCGTTCAATCACTCAGTCGTGTCCGACTCTTTGCGACCCCATGAATCGCAGCACGCCATGCCTCCCTGTCCATCACCAACTCCCGGAGTTCACTCAGACTCACGTCCATTGAGTCCGTGATGCCGTCCAGCCATCTCATCCCCAGTCTTCCCCTTCTCCCCCTGCCCCCAATCCCTCCCAGCATCAGGGTCTTTTCCAATGAGTCAACTCTTCACATGAGGTGGCCAAAGTGCTGGAGCTTCAGTTTTAGCATCATTCCTTTCAAAGAAATCCCAGGGCTGATCTCCTTCAGAATGGACTGGTTGGATCTCCTTGCAGTCCAAGGGACTCTCAAGAGTCTTCTCCAACACCACAGTTCAAAAGCATCAATTCTGCGCTCAGTCTTCTTCACAGTCCAACTCTCACATCCATACATGACCACAGGAAAAACCATAGCCTTGACTAGACGGACCTTAGTCGGCAAAGTAATGTCTCTCCTTTTGAATATACTATCTAGGTTAGTCATAACTTTTCTTCCAAGGAGTAAGTGTCTTTTAATTTCATGGCTGCAGTCACCATCTGCAGTGATTTTGGAGCCCCAAAAAATAAAGTCTGATACTGTTTCTACTGTTTCCCCATCTATTTCCCATGAAGTGATGGGGCCAGATGCCATGATCTTCGTTTTCTGAATGTTGAGCTCTAAGCCAACTTTTTCACTCTCCTCTTTCACTTTCAACAAGAGGCTTTTTAGCTCCTCTTCACTTTCTGCCATAAGGGTGGTGTCATCTGCATAGCTGAGGTTATTGATATTTCTCCTGGCAATCTTGATTACAGCTTGTGTTTCTATAAATGCTCAATAAAAGTGTATTTTCATTCAACAGAAGTTTGGAGTGATGGGGACAGTTTTGAATCAAGGGGTCTAGAAGACATCTCAAGGGAACTATAGATGTTCTTTCTCTGGAATTATAGATAAGAAATTTATAAGCAGAAAAAGTAGTTGAAAGAGATTGAGGAAGATTTTAAGCAGACTGAACTAACATATATAAGCAGAGTAATCAAATTAACAATGTTTCTCTTTATCTAATAGTATTTATTCATCTCCAACTGTGTATTTAAGATTTGTTGTTTAACTTCTATGAGCTCCTCTAGGACTTTTCCTCCTATTACTTTGAGAGTAAAGGGTGATTTCACATAAAGTAGTTAGCACAGTGACTGGCATATGATCAGTACTCAATAAACATTTACTTGTATTTATCATGGCTATTATTTAGTTCAATTCAAAATATAATAATGCCAAAACTTTTGGGCTTCTTTGGTGGCTCAGACAGTAAAAAATCTGTTTGCAATGCAGGAAACCCAGGTTCAATCCCTGGGTCAGGAAGATCCCATGGAGAAGGGAATGGCTACCCATTCCAATATTCTTGCCTAGAGAATACCATGGACAGAGGAGCGTGTTTTATGGAAGTAAATACTATGAGGATTTTAATATTTGGTAGAGGAAATTTTTAGTTAAACTTGTACTAATCTTATGTACATTATTACCACTTTTTCTTTATTCAGTAAAATATGGTAGGTGACATATTTCTCTTATTGAGTTCTTCCTTTCTCAGTATTGAATGTCCAACATTCCCACATAGTTTTAATTTTAATGTTAATTTGCTATGAAAGTATATCGAATCAGTGGGTTAGATAAGGAATTAATAAAAGCCAAAAATATGGTGTTTGAATAAATTGTCATGACATAGAACATATTTTTAAAATAAATCAGTTATTAACCAAAAACATGCATCATAACATTGTTAAACTGCATTATGGGGAACTTCAGTGTCTGAAATTGTACCAGGGGATGAAAATGCCTAAGAATAATTTATGGGATAATTTAAACTGCCCAGGTTATATTGATTATCTCTACACTAGCGAAGTGAGATACAGACTTCCAGTGCTCTTATTCATATCAGCCATCCTTGACTGGAAAGAAAATAATAAATTTCCTATATGTTTGCTGAAATAATCCTAAATTGTTTCTATTAAAGTCTCTTTCTAGAGAGATTAGGTAAGAGACAGTATTTATAAAACTATTGTCATCTTTTGTCGTGGGATTTGTTATAATAACTCAGCCTGCTAGTTCATAAATTGTCTCCTGAACTAGTGTTATCTTTGTTCTCTGTCTCTGCAAATGAAAACTCTTTTTACATTGAAATCCTCTGGAAGGGGTAGGGATAAATTGTAAGATTGGAACTGACATGCACATGTTATTTTATATAAAATAGATTACTAATAAGGACCTACTTTATAGCATAGGAACTCAATACTCTATAATGGCCTATATGGGAAATAGTCTAAAAAAGAGTGGATATATGTATAATTAATTCACTTTGCTATACACCAGAAACTAACACAATTTATACTTCAATAAAAAAAATTTTTTTTAAAGAAAGCCTCTGGAAATTGACATTAAATGAAAAATGACAAAATCAATGTAATCTTGGAAACTTATTTACACATTCTCTGAAGTAGTAGCATTTATGATTTACGAGTCATTTGGCAATTTAGGCAGTATTACATTTATTGTGTTTTGCTCTGTATAGGTTATTAGCATTTCATATATAAAAATCCTTTCTCTCCAATCTAGAATAAATATAGTAAGACAAGTGCAAGAAAAACATCAACACAGGCAAAACCAATGGAGGGCAAAAACTATGCATTATTCTTTAGATCAGATGGGCTCGATAAAGTACAGAAATGGTCTGGACCTAACAGAAGCAGAAGATATTAAGAACAGGTGGCAAGAATACACAGAAGAATGGTGCAAAACAGATCTTCATGACCCAGACGATCATGATGATGTGATCACTAATATAGAGCCAGACATCTTGGAATGTGAAGCCAAGTGGGTCTTAGAAAGCATCACTATGAACAAAACTAGTGGAGGTGATGGAATTCCAGTTGAGCTGTTTCAAATCCTGAAAGATGATGCTGTGAAAGTGCTGCACTCAATATGCCAGCAAATTTAGAAA
>SJXQ01010182.1:0-40567 GCA_006408695.1 Aepyceros melampus | reverse complement strand
CTCCAAAATCACTGCAGATGGTGACTGCAGCCATGAAATTAAAAGGTGCTTACTCCTTGGAAGAAAGTTATGACCAACCTAGATAGTATATTCAAAAGCAGAGACATTACTTTGCCGACTAAGGTCCGTCTAGTCAAGGCTATGGTTTTTCCTGTGGTCATGTATGGATGTGAGAGTTGGACTGTGAAGAAGGCTGAGCGCTGAAGAATTGATGCTTTTGAACTGTGGTGTTGGAGAAGACTCTTGAGAGTCCCTTGGACTGCAAGGAGATCCAACCAGTCCATTCTGAAGGAGATCAACCCTGGGATTTCTTTGGAAGGAATGATGCTGAAGCTAAAGCTCCAGTATTTTGGCCACCTCATGCAAAGAGTTGACTCATTGGAAAAACCCCTGATGCTGGGAGGGATTGGGGGCAGGAGGAGAAGGGGACGACCGAGGATGAGATGGCTGGATGGCATCACGGACTCAATGGGCGTGAGTCTGAGTGAACTCCAGATGTTGGTGATGGACAGGGAGGCCTGGCGTGCTGCAATTCATGGGATCGCAAAGAGTCGGACAAGACTGAGTGACTGAACTGAACTGAATTGAACTGATTCTTTAGATCACACTTATAGGATGAGTAACATCTTCTTTATACCTTAACATGCAGATATCAATCCAATGAAATCAAAGAGCTATTCATTGTATTTATAAAGTTAGGATTACCACCCCCATACACTTTTATTTCTTTCTATTCCAAAACAACTTGACACAATTTTAGGGATATGATTTGATTTCTCTGACAGTCCTATAATTCTTGTTTGATAGTCATAACAAGTATACACTTTACTTTTATTTCCAAAGAGAAGCTGTGTTTAGGGCTATTACAGAGAACCTCACACAAATATCTAAATTGTTTTCCTTAACCTCCTCAAAAGCTCAAAAACTGGGTTGCTTGCATATAAATGCGAGACTCTCTAACAAGAATTTTTGAAGCTGTTGACTCTTCTTTAGTACATGGATAATTGATATGATAAACTATAATAGCCCAATTATATAAATGCATGTTTATGAACTTTTTAGAATGCATACTTTGTACACAATGTACTCTTAAGAGCTCCTTCAAAGTTGTTAAGATCTATTGTTTTACAGACTATCTGAGGGTGCTTCCTAACACATAAATCTTCAACTCTTTAACACTGATATTGGTGACAAAAATGGAACATAAAACTTTTTTGCCATTGCAGTTATAGCTTATAACGAAAATGATTTATACCTTATATGTATATCACTAATTTGTGGCTTCTCTTTTGTAGTCTTTAAGTGTGTATGTATGTACACAGAGATTGAAGTGCCAGCAAACAAAATAAAATTAAGCACCTATTCATAACTCTCAAGTATTGTATTGAACACATTTTTATACAGTATGATCGTTTAGCAATCTGGTTTAAATTTACTTTAATCAAAGGCATATGGCTTTTAATTTAAGCTTAATAAAAATATAATTATTTTAAAATATTTATATAGTTATTTGGCAGTAATATTGTTAAAGATTATTATATAATTTACATTATTTATGTAAAATTTAAGCCATCTGTAAAAGTAAAGATGAAACAAAAGTTACACTTGACAAGATAGTTTAAGAAGCGTACTTATATAGCAGTCAAATTCCAGATCCACTTAAGAAGTTGTCATTGGAGTGTCCTCATCTAGTGATTAGTTTTGTCACTTTAGTTGAACTCAACAGAGATTTGAGATATGAATCCACATTGCTTGTGGATCTTACTCTTAAACATAGCTGTTTACTTAATTTACAGAGGTTCACATCATCTAGGAAATAGACTATCCATCAATTGTCTCTACATTTCATGTGTTAGCCTGACAATACAATGTTCTTCCTAGCAAAGTGGTTGCACTTGCATTATAAAGATGTTTAAATTGTTTTCTTAATTTCTTAATTATATTACCTACCCTCTCTTCCCACCACTTTCTACCATTCCTTACCACTTTGAAACCAAAATATACCCATTAATAGTATATTTATCCTTTACCATATGCAGTTTATTTAACGAACTTCTGTTTGACCCCCAAATCAAATATTGTCTCGATGAGATTTCATTATTCAGCTACAAACTTGAGGGGTTCCTATGACCATAGTTCCAAAGAGGGGTTTTGTAAATTGACAAGCTTGGATTTTAATCTCAGTTCTGCCACAGAGAAGTTATTTATCTTTAAATTTACTGTTTGAATCTGTAAAATGTAGAAAAATTTACCTGTTATATCAAGAGGTTGTGAGAATTCACTGAAATCACTTTACTGAATCCTAATCTTTACTGAAATAAGTAAAACCTAACTCTATGTTGCTATGTGTGGGAAAACATCCTCAATTGGGAAAACACTCTTTATATTTCACTTAAATGTTGGTATTTAGATATAACATCTCAAGCTACACTACTATGCAACTCCTGTATTTGTGGGTTTGTTTGCTTGTTCAAGGATGCCAAATCATGTGGCTTGCATAAACACTCTTTCCACAAGACAGCATGCTTTGTAGTAGCAGAAGATTTTTCTATGCCTCCTCAGAGAAGCTCAGACATTTTTCCTTTTATTGAGAAATAAATAAATGATAGAGTTTCATCCCAAAATAAGGCTTTCTTGTTAAAAATCTCTCATTTAGAGGTTCAGTTCAGTTCAGTTCAGTCGCTCAGTCATGCCCGACTCTTTGTGACCCCATGAATCGCAGCACGCCAGGCCTCCCTGTCCATCACCAACTCCCAGAGTTCGCTCAAACTCATGTGCATTGAGTCCGTGATGCCATCCAGCCATCTAATCCTCTGATGTACCCTTCTCCTCCTGCCCTTAATCCTTCCCAGCATCAGGGTCTTTTCAAATAAGTTAACTGTTTGCATGAGGTGGCCAAAGTATTGGAATTTCAGCCTCAGCATCAGTCCTTCCAATGAACACCCAGGACTGGTCTCCTTTAGAATGGACTGGTTGGATCTCCTTGCAGTCCAAGGGACTCTCAAGAGTCTTCTCCAACACCACAGTTCAAAAACATCAATTCTTCAGCGCTCAGCCTTCTTCACAGTCCAACTCTCACATCCATACATGACCACAGGAAAAACCGTAGACTTGACTAGACGGACCTTAGTCGGCAAAGTAATGTCTCTGCTTTTGAATATACTCTCTAGGTTGGTCATAACTTTCCTCCCAAGGAATAAGCATCTTTTAATTTCATGTCTGAAATCAACATCTGCAGTGATTTTGGAGTCCCCAAATATAAAGTCTGACACTGTTTCCACTGTTTCCCCATCTATTTCCCATGAAGTGATGGGACTGGATGCCATGATCTTCTTTTTCTGAATGTGGAGCTTTAAGCCAACTTTTTCACTCTCCTCTTTCACTTTCATCAAAAGGCTTTTTAGTTCCTCTTCACTTTCTGCCATAAGGGTGGCATCATCTGCATATCTGAGGTTATTGATATTTCTCACAGCAATCTTGATTCCAGCTTGTGCTTCCTCCATCCCAGCATTTCTCATGATGTACTTTGCATATAAGTTAAATAAGCAGGGTGACAATATACAGCCTTGACATACTCCTTTTCCTGTTTGGAACCAGTCTGTTGTTCTATGTCTTGTTTCCCCATCTATTTCCCATGAAGTGATGGGACTGGATGCCATGATCTTCTTTTTCTGAATGTGGAGCTTTAAGCCAACTTTTTCACTCTCCTCTTTCACTTTCATCAAAAGGCTTTTTAGTTCCTCTTCACTTTCTGCCATAAGGGTGGCATCATCTGCATATCTGAGGTTATTGATATTTCTCACAGCAATCTTGATTCCAGCTTGTGCTTCCTCCATCCCAGCATTTCTCATGATGTACTTTGCATATAAGTTAAATAAGCAGGGTGACAATATACAGCCTTGACATACTCCTTTTCCTGTTTGGAACCAGTCTGTTGTTCTATGTCCAGTTCTAACTGTTGCTTCCTGACCTGCATATAGGTTTCTCAAGAGGCAGGTTATGTGGTCTGGTATTCCCATCTCTTTCAGAATTTTCCACAGTTTATTGTGATGCACACAGTCAAAGGCTTTGGCATAGTCAATAAAGCAGAAATAGATGTATTTTGGGAACTCTCTAGCTTTTTCCATGATACAGCGGATGTTGGCAATTTGATCTCTGGTTCCTCTGCCTTTTCTAAAACCAGCTTGAACATCTGGAAATTCATGGTTCACATATTACTGAAGCCTGGGTTGGAGAATTTTTAGCATTACTTTACTAGCGTGTGAGATGAGTGCAATTGTGCGGTAGTTTGAGCATTTTTTGGCATTGCCTTTCTTTGTGTGTTAATTGGAATTTTTATTCCATTGACTCAAAAATCACAACACATTATTCTGTCATCCTACCACTGTTCTTTTGTTTCACAGCTTAATATCAGAGTAAGAAGGGCCCTTAAATACATAGCCCTGGATCCATATTTTGCAGGTGAGAAAAATTCAGAAAACGGAAAGGAACATAATCTAAGCACACTGGAAGTGACATAAACAGATTTGAACTAGGTGATGCCTCACTTAATGCATTTTGTCTACCATACAACTTAGTATCAGTGAAAAAATTTTCTATTTTATGAATAAATAATGCCATCCCAAGCACACTCATGCCCTACTCCATCCTCCTGCTAAGAAAGAAGCTTCTGAAACCTCAAGATCAAATGTGTATGAAAAGACAAAATAAACAAGCAAAAAAAAAAACAAAAAAAGGAAAGCCATGCCATACATGTCTACTGCAGACCTTCTGGCATTCCTTTGGATAAGATCTAGCCCAAGTGAAGAATGAATCCAACAGCCACAGTCCGTACAGGGCCATACTCTCCCTTAATGGTTGAGGTATTTGAATGTCAATATAGCTGAACATTTTACTGCCAATATCTAATCTCATGATCAATAATAGGGACAAATTATGATTGATGTCATTATGCTTCCAAATTGACAGTTTGGGAACCTTTCTCTCAAATGGAAACTTTAAGAGGGCTATTTATTTTCTCTCTGTTTCTATAAAAAAACAAACACAACAACTTTGTACATTTACAGTGACTTATAATAAGTTCTTTTTCTTCTGAAATTGTTACTTCCTTTCTGCCTAATGAATATTTACATGAATTAAAGACAGAAGACAAACAAAGACATAAAGTCTCTGCATCTCCCCCAGAATTATTAAGTTAGGGGGAAAACTAAGTACTGGGCATGGAGTACTATACTCTTTCTACAGAACTATACTTTCTAAACACCATTTTTGTTACTTTAATTTTCCATTAGAGACATTCATTGTACCCAAGTATACTTTTTTATGCTTAGTTGGAATGGTGATATTGGTTGGTAGTGACATCAGAACTGCATAATATCCCTCAAACAACTCATTTTTATTTATGTGTTCAAACAAGGTTGATGAAGTTATTTAACGAAAGGCCAGGCAATAACTATTTTAAAGTTATGGACCATGTGGTCTCTATCAAACTATTCAACTTAAGGTTTTACCATAAAAATCATCAATAAACAATGTCTAATGTGGCTCAAGGCCTTCCTTGGTAGTTCAGATGGTAAAGAATCCACCTGCAATGTGGGAGACCTGGGTTGATCTCTTGGTTGGGAAGATCCCCTGGAGGAGGGCATGACAACCTACTCCAGTATTCTTGCCTTGGGAATCCCCATGGACAGAGGAGCCTGGCAGGCTACAGTTCATAGTGTCGCAAAGAGTTGAACATGACTGAGCAAATAAGTGCAATGTGGCTCAGATGGTAAAGAATCTTCCTGCAATTTAGGAGACCCAGGTTTGATCCCTGGGTTGGGAAGATCCCCTGGAGAAGGGAATGGACTCCAATATTCTTGCCTGGGGGATAGCATAGACAGAGGAGCTGGCAGGCTACAGTCCCAAAGAGTCAGATATGACTGAGCCCTGAACACTTTCACTACCAATGAGCATTGTTATAAACCAAAGTCTTTATTTGTGGACAATGAAATTCAAATGTCACTTAATTTTCACATGTCATGAAATATTCCTTTTTGGAATTATTTTATCACTTAGAAATGTAAAAATGACTCTTAGCTTATGGACTGTATCAAAAAGTTGATGAATTTAATTTGGTCTACAGGCAATAGTCCATTCCTGCCTTAGAGCTGCTTAAGGAGCACCTGTTGACTAAGGGAGCATTTCTCAAAAGATTGCTTTACAACAATAGTGCCCTATCAGCTGTTATCTTACATTGCTAAAAAGAGATTCCGTCCGGATAAATTATTTGAAGATTTCATCTACAAGTTTATACGTTGATAAAGGTCTAGTGCCTCACGCCTGGAAGGGGAGGGTACTTCCCTCGCCCGCTTCCCTCCGTCAACCCGCCGATCAGCCCCACCGGTGCTTTCCCCGCCACAGCCTCACAGCGCGCAGGGCCGCTCCCTGATGTTCAAGCTGGTTTTAGAAAAGGCAGAGGTATCAGAGATCAAATTGCCAGCAACCGCTGGATCATGGAAAAAGCAAGAGAGTTCCAGAAAAACATCTATTTCTGCTTTATTGACTATGCCAAAGCCTTTGACTGTGTGCATCACAATAAACTGTGGAAAATTCTGAAAGAGATGGGAATACCAGACCACATAACCTGCCTCTTGAGAAATCTGTATGCAGGTCAGGAAGCAACAGTTAGAACTGGACATGGAACCACAGACTGGTTCCAAATAGGAAAAGGAGTATGTCAAGGCTGTATATTGTCACCGTGCTTATTTAACTTATATGCAGAGTACATCATGAGAAACGCTGGGCTGGAAGAAGCACAAGCTGAAATCAAGATTGCCGGGAGAAATATCAATAACCTCAGATATGCAGATGACACCACCCTTATGGCAGAAAGTGAGGAGGAGCTAAAAAGCCTCTTGTTGAAAGTGAAAGAGGAGAGTGGAAAAGTTGGCTTGAAGCTCAACATTCAGAAAACGAAGATCATGGCATCTGGCCCCATCACTTCATGGGAAATAGATGGGGAAACAGTAGAAACAGTGTCAGACTTTGTTTTTTTGGGGGCTCCAAAATCACTGCAGATGGTGACTGGAGCCATGAAATTAAAAGGTGCTTACTCCTTGGAAGAAAGTTATGACCAACCTAGATAGTATATTCAAAAGAAGAGACATTACTTTGCCGACTAAGGTCCGTCTAGTCAAGTCTACAGTTTTTCCTGTGGTCATGTATGGATGTGAGAGTTGGACTGTGAAGAAGGCTGAGCGCAGAAGAATTGATGCTTTTGAACTGTGGTGTTGGAGAAGACTCTTGAGAGTCCCTTGGACTGCAAGGAGATCCAACCAGTCCACTCTGAGGGAGATCAACCCTGGGATTTCTTTGGAAGGAATGATGCTAAAGCTGAAACTCCAGTACTTTGGCCACCTTATGCGAAGAGTTGACTCATTGGAAAAGACCCTGATGCTGGGACGATTGGGGGCAGGAGGAGAAGGGGACGACCGAGAATGAGATGGCTGGATGGCATCACAGACTCAATGGACGTGAGTCTGAGTGAACTCCGGGAGTTGGTGATGGACAGGGAGGCCTGGCGTGCTGCGATTCATGGGGTCGCAAAGAGTCAGACACGACTGAGCGACTGAACTGAACTGAACCGAAAGGTCTAGTATACTAGATACTCCAAATATATTCCAAGAAAATACAATTTTGATTTATAAATCATAAGTCATCCTTCAACATTTACTTATTCCATATTTGTTCCTTACTTAATAAGTGCCAGACTAATTCTGGGATAAGCAAGTAACAAGAGAAAAACAATTGCTCTTGGGGGTATTGAAGTCTGCTACTGCTGCTGCTAAGTCGTCTCAGTCGTGTCCGACTCTGTGTGACCCCATAGACGGCAGCCCACCAGGCTCCCCCGTCCCTGGGGTTCTCCAGGCAAGAACACTGGAGTGGGTTGCCATTTTCTTCTCCAATGCATGAAAGTGAAAAGTGAAAGTGAAGTCGCTCAGTCCTGTTCGACTCTTGGCGACCCCATGGACTGCAGCCTACCAGGCTCCTCCATCCATGGGATTTTCCAGGCAAGAGTACTGGAGTGGGGTCCCATTGCCTTCTCCAGACAATGTATAGTTTGGCCTTTTAAAAGTGTATTTTGATAAAATTTGTCTTTTAACTGTTTGCTTAGGCCATTCACATGTAAATTTATTGTTGCTGTATTTAAGTTAATATCAACCATGTCTGCAACTGCTTTATATTATTGCCAGAGGCTTCTTTTTCTGCTTTCTCTGGTTTTCCTGAGCATTCTGTGTGATTTCATTTTATCTCCTCTCTTGGTATATCAATTATATTCCTTTTAAAAAATAGTGGTTTCGCTAGAGTTTACCATATACATTTAAAAATAATCTAATTCCATCTTCAAAAAATACTGTGACACTTCATGTATAGTACATATACCTAATAAGAGAGTATTCCCAACACTCCCTTTACCCCTTCTGATCTTGCTGTCATTTTTTTAACTTATCCATATGCTTAATACTTTTTGCCCAAACTTCCCCTTGTTTTATAGGTATATTGCTTGGTTAGTTTTTTAAATTTCCTAAACTCTTTGTGATTTCATATTTTTTCACTTGATGAACTATTTCCTCTAGTGCACTCTTTGCTTCCTCTTAGTCTGGTAGAATATTCATTCTTAGCATTTATCTTAAATATCACTCCTTACCATATCAGAAAGCTTTCCTGACCCTCCAGACTATCCTAGATCAACTTTTTATATACACTTATAACACTTTCTTACTCCTGTCGTTATGACTCTTATTGAAATTGTAATCAATTAAGTATTTATTTATCTAACAGTAGACTTCACTTTCACTTTTCACTTTCCTGCATTGGAGAAGGAAATGGCAACCCACTCCAGTGTTCTTGCCTGGAGAATCCCAGGGATGGGGGAGCCTGGTGGGCTGCCGTCTATGGGGTCGCACAGAGTCGGACACGACTGAAGTGACTTAGCAGTAGCATACATTGTCTACAAGAAACTTAATTTAAATATAAAGTCCCTGATACATAAAAATAAAGAGATGGGAAGACATCACACTAACTGTAAACAAAAGCCAATGAAATAGCTTTATTAATTTCAGACAAAACATAATTCAGAATGAGTAAAATTATAAAGGAGAAAGAATGGTACTATTTTAAAGGACTCAATTCTCAGAGAGACATAAACATCCAAAACACAGGTGTACCTAATGATATGGTGTAATAATGCATAAGGCAAAAACTGATAGATCTCTGAAGAAAAAAAGACAAATTCACTGTTATTAATTGACAGATCAAGCAGGAAATAATTCAATAACCATAACATGACCTGACCAACAATAATAATCAAATTGGTATAATTATCATATAAGTGCTAATTTGCTTCAGTCCTGTCTGACTGTTTGCAACCCTTTGAACTGTAGCCTGCCAGGCTCCTCTGTCCATGGGGTTCTCCAGGCAAGAATACTGGAGTGGGTTGCCATGCCCTCCTCCAGGGAATCTCTCCAACCCAGGGACTGAACCCACATCTTTTAAATCTCCTGCATTGGCAGGCAGTTTCTTTACCGTTAGTGCCACCTGGGAAGCCCCATCCGTATGGAGTACTCCGTCCATTTAAAGCAGGGTGTACATTCGTCTGCAGCTTGTATGAAGCATTCACCAAGGCAGAACATATTCTGGGTCATAAGCCACAGATTCACATAAAAGAATATAAATAATACAAAATATATTCTCATACTATAGCTGAATTAAACTAAAAATCAGTAACAGAAATAGAGCTGGGAAACTCCAAATATTTGAAAATAAATGACACTCATCTAATCTGAACCAGTGGGTAAAACAAATCTCAAGAATTTAAAAAAATATTTTCAATTAAATGCTTGCAGTATGATTCATCAAAATTTGTGGGATGAAGTAAAGGGAGTGCTGAGCTTCCCAGGTGGCTCAATAGTAAAGAATCTGCTTCCAAATGCAGACATGCTAGAGACACCAGTTTGACCCCTGGGTCAGGAAGACTCCCTGCAGTAGGAAATGGCAACCCAATCCAGTATTCTTGTCTGAAAAATTTCATAGATAGAGGAGTATGGTGGGCTACAGTCCTCGGGGTTGTAGCACACATAAAATACGTATAATCTGATAATATACACAAAATAAAATAATTGTTTGGAAAACACACCTAAATAATTTTGTAATCTCCATATAAGAAGTCACCATGTCCATAGGACTTTTATAACTGTTAAATTCTGTCAAACAATAAACGAAGACATGAAGACATGATACCAAATTTTTCCATTTCTTCCATGACTGAGCAACTGAGCATACACAGCACAAAAACAAGTTAATATTTTCAGATATACAAATCAGAAATGAAGTAAAAGTTAAATCAATAATGAAAATTTCTACATTAAAAAGCTAGAGAGAAAAGAGCAAATTAAGAAGAAAAATAATGCTATAGCAGAAATTATTGAAATTGGAAAAAAGAAAAATATACAAAAATCAAGACACCAAAATCTAGTTCTGTGAAAGAATTAACAAAGTTGAGATTTTAGCCAGGCTAAACATAAGAAAAGAGAATACAGAAACATTTAAAATATCATAAATGGAAAAGGGGGCATTTTATGTCCTATTCCAGTGGACATTAAAACAATAATAAGGTGAATAATGAACAGTTTAAAGCCCATAAATCTGATAATATGAAACATGAAACAAAACAATTTTTTGAAAGGCATATCTAAATAATTTTGTAATCTCCATATAAAAAATCATCATGTCCATATGATTTTTATAACTGGTAATTTCTGTTAAACAAAAAAGGAAGATATGATACCAATTCTTTCCATTTCTTCCAGAAAAATAGAACCAGGGGTAGCACTTCCTAATTCATTCTACAAGTCCAGCATCACTCTACACCAGAGCCAGATAAAGATATTATAAGAAAAGAAAATATAAAACCATAATAACAATCTGCAAATGTTTATGGCAGCTTCATATCACTGCAAACTGGAAGCAACAATATATTCTTCTATAGTTCAATGGATGAGCCAAATGTGGCATATTCTTACAATAAAATATTATTCAATACTGAAAAGAAATGATGTATAGCACCATAAGAAGACATGGATGAATAATGACTAACACTTAAAATGTATTAAGGAAAGAAGACAGTATGAAAGGTCTATATAATGTACTGTTCAATTATGGAAAAGGCCAAACTGTACGGAACAATAAACAGGGAATATATGTGAAGGGAGGATTAAATTGAGAAGCACAGTGGATTATCTGTGGACAACCACACACAGAAGAATGAAATCAAACCTTCATCTTACAACATACACAAAAGTTAAAACAAGAAGTATTGAAGAATTGAACATAAGGCCTCAAACTATAAAAATCCTAGGATTTCTTCCTAGAATGTGATAAATTTCTTTATATTAGTCTTGACAATGTTTTTTGGATTTGACACCCAAAGCAAAGTCAACAAAAACAAAAACAAATGTGGGACTTCATGAAATTAAGAAATTTCTACACAATAGAAGTAAACCATTAACAAAATAACAGACAACCTATGGAATGGAGAAATATTTGTAAATAATATAAGGGATTAACCAGTATAGAGGGTTCTCAAAATATTTAGAATACCATAGGATTCAGTAATTCCACCTTTGGTTATGTATCCAAAAGAAATGAAGACAATATCTTGGAAAACCAACTGCACTCATGTGTATTGCAGCATTTTTTGTATTAGCCATGATATGGAAATAACCTAAATGCCTGTCAATAGATGTATGTATAAATTACCTGTCTAAATACTTAATATAGATACATACATATATCTCACATATATTTAAATATTACAAATACTTAACCATGATAAAGAAGGAAATCTTGTCATCTGTAGCAACCTGGATGAAACTTCAGGTTCAGTTCAGTTCAGTCACTCAGTCATTTCCAACTCTTTGCGTCCCCATGACCACAAAACACCATGCCTCCCTGTCCATCACCAACTCCCAGAGTTTACTCAAACTCATCTCCATTGAGTCTGTGATGCCATCCAACCATCTCATCCTCTGTCATCCCCTTCTCCTGCTGCCCTCAGTTGTTCCCAGCATCAGGGTTTTTTCCAATGAATCAGGTCTTTGCATCAGGTGGCCAAAGTATTGACTTCAGCTTCAACATCAGTCCTTCAAATGAACACTCAGGACTGAACTCCTTTAGAATGGACTGGTTGGATCTCCTTGCAGTTCAAGTGAGCCTCAAGAGTCTTCACCAACACCACAGTTCAAAAGCATCCATTCTTTGGTACTCAGCTTTCTTTATAGTCCAACTCTGACATCCATACATGACTCCTGGAAAATCCATAGCCTTGACTAGACGGACCTTTGTTGGCAAAGTAATATCTCTGCTTTTTAATATGCTCTCTAGGTTGGTCATAACTTTTCTTCCAAGGAGTAATCATCTTTTAATTTCATGGCTGCAGTCACCATCTGCAGTGATTTTGGAGACCCCCAAAATAAAGCCAGCCACTGTTTCTCCATCTATTTGCCATGAAGTGATGGGATCAGATGCCATGATCTTAATTTTCTGAATGTTGAGCTTTAAGCCAACTTTTCACTCTTCTCTATCACTTTCATCAAAGGCTCTTTAGTTCTTCTGCACTTTTGTCATAAGTGCAGTGTCATCTGCATATCTGAGGTTATTGAAATTTCTCCTGGCAATCTTGATTTCTGGAAGTGCTTCATTCAGCCAAGCATTTCTCATGATGTACCCTGCATGTAAATTAAAAAAGCAGGGTGACGATATATAGCCTTGACAAACTTCTTTTCCTATTTGGAACCAGTCTGTTGTTCCATGTCCAGTTCTAACTGTTGCTTCTTGACCTGCATAGAGATTTCTCAAGAGGCAAGTCAGGTGGGCCGGTATTCCCGTCTCTTTCAGAATTTTCCAGTTTATTGTGATTGACACAGTCAAAGGCTTTGGCATACTCAATAAAACAGAAATAGATTTTTTTTCTGGAACTCTCTTGCTTTTTCCATGATCCAGCGGATGTTGGCAATTTGATCTCTGGTTCCTCTGCCTTTTTTAAAACCAGCTTGAACATCTGGAAGTTCACGGTTCATGTATTGCTGAAGCCTGGCTTGGAGAATTTTGAAAATTACTTTACTAGCTTGTGAGATGAACGCAATTGTATGGTAGTTTGAGCATTCTTTGGCATTGCCTTTCTTAGGATTAAAATGAAAACTGACCTTTTCCAGTCCTGTGGCCACTGCTAAGTTTTCCCAATTTGCTGGCATATAGAGTATGGCACTTTCACAGCATCATCTTTTAGGATTTGAAATAGCTCAAATGGAATTCCAACACCTCCACTAGCTTTGTTCATAGTGTTGCTTCCTAAGGCCCAATTAACTTCACATTCCAAGATGTCTGGCTCTAGATGAGTGATCACACCATCATGATTATCTGGATCATGAAGGTCTTTTTTGTACAGTTCTTCTGTGTATTCTTGCCACATCTTAATATCTTTTGCTTCTGCTAGGTCCATACCATTTCTGTCCTTTATTGAGCCCATCTGTGCATGAAATGTTCCCTTGGTAGCTCTCATTTTCTTGAAGTGATCTCTAGTCTTTCCCATTCTATTGTTTTCCTCTATTTCTTTGAACTGATTATTAAGGAAGGCTTTCTTACTTTCCTTGCTATTCTTTAGAACTCTGTATTCAAATTGGGTATATCTTTCCTTTTCTCCTTTGCTTTTTGCTTCTCTTCTTTTCACAGCTATTTGTAAGGCCTCCTGAGATAGCCATTTTGCCTTTTTGCATTTCTTTTTCTTGGGGATGGTCTTGATCCCTGTCTGTTGTACAATGCCATGAACCTCTATCCATAGTTCATCAGGCACTCTGTCTATCAGATCTAGCCCCTTAAATCTATTTCTCTCTTCCACTGTATAATCATAAGGGACTTGATTTAGGTCATATCTGAATGGTATGCTAAGAGAAGTAAAACAGAGAAATTCTGCATGTCATCCCATATATATGAAATCTAATAATCCTAAATTCATAAAGGCTAGAATGTTGGTTTTGGAGGCTAAGTAAGAAGATGAGGGGAATAAAAAGCTGTGAGTCTAAGAGTACAAACTCCTAGTATTGGATAAATTCTGGGGCTCTAATGTGGAAACGGTGACAGATTTTATTTTCTTGGGCTCTAAAATCACTGAAGTGACTGAACTCACAAAATTAAAAGACACTTGCTCCTTGGAAGAAAAGCTATGACAAACCTAGATAGAGTATTAAAAAGCAGAGATATCATTTTGCTGACAAAAGTCCATATAGTCAAAGCTATGGTTTTTCCAATAATCATCTTGGATGTGAGAGTTGGACCATAAAAAAGGCTGAGCAACAAAGAATTGCTGCTTTTGAATTGTGCTGGAGAAGACTCTGGAGAGTCTCTTGGACAGCAAGGAGATCAAACCATTCAATCCTAAAAGAAAGCAACCCTGAATATTTATTGGAAGGACTGACATTGAAGCTGCATTATTTTGGGCTCCTGCTATAAAGATCTGACTCATTGGAAAACGCTCTGATGCTGGAAAAGATTGAGGGCAGGAGGAAAAGGAGATGACAGAGGATGAGCTGGTTGGATAACATCACTGAATCAATGGACACGAGTTTGAGCTAACTTCAGGATATGGTGAAAGACAGGGAAGCCTGGTTGCTGCAGTTCATGGGGTGGCAAAGAGTTAGTCATGACTTAGGGACTGAACAACAACCAATGTACAGCATGATGATTACAGTTAATAATCTGTATTGTACACTCGGATTTTGTTAAGAGTGAATCTTCAGTGTCCTCATTATACACACACACACACACACACACACAGATTGGTAACTATGTGACATGATGGAAATTTTAGCTAAAGCTAGCTATGGTTGTAATCATTTTGCAATATACAAGTGTATCAAATCAACACATTTTTCATCTTGTAAAATGTAATATGTCATACAATGTTACATGTCAGTTATATCTCAATAAAGCCGGAAAGGAAATAATTAGACTTTTCAGAACTTAACAATGTTGTGGGAAATAAGAGAGAAAGACATGTCAAGAAAAAGCATTCAGGTTCCTACCCTCTTGAAAAACTAGGATTCATTCCAAGGAACATATTTAAAGGATTCTAGAGATGAGATGAATCATGGTCCTCTTTTGCTTACTTAATTTTTTATTCATAATATTTTGATATGGAGTATATTTATATTTATTAAAAAGCATTATATACTAAGCCCTTTAATTTGATATGAATATTATTCAACAATTCTCAAATTATCAATATAATTTCTCCCACTAAGTGCAGTATACAAGCATTTAATTTAGTAGAATTAAGAATACCTCCTCAAGGAATTTCTTCATGGTCCAGTTGTTAAGAGTCTGGACTTTCATCTCAGAGGGCATGGGTTCAACACCTGGGAGGGGAACTAAAATCCCACAATCCTCAAGGCATGGCCAAACACAAAACAAAACAAAATAACAACAACAACAAAAAGCCATATCAATATGGGGATGCTAGGAAGTGACAAAACTGTTTGTACACAAAATTCATACCTGCACCTAAATAAAAGGAGAAGTTGATTCAGTTTCTACATTTTCAAATTTTCATGAAATAAAAATATCATCCAGCACAAATAGCCTTTGTAGCAGCTAAATTTTGGAGAGGAAAACATTTAAATTAAGATATATGAAATTGATTATGACTCCAAACTCTCAGTTGTTTAAAGATTGTAAGGAGGATTTAAACTTCCAATCTATATGAATTATCATGACTTACTCTAAAATTTGGCAGGGTGGAGGTGGGGGGATGAACTGCATTTCAATTTAAGTGTTGACTTACCTTTCTTCAATGAAGTATAAAATGGAATCGCAAAATACATTAACCTAGCTTTTAGTCTCTCAAAGGGTAATCAACTTCATTTATTTATTGACTCTTCTGTCAATACCTAAAGATACTGCTTCAGTGAATATTTCTTTCATTTATATGACTATTTGTGTTAGTGATTATTAAAGACTTAGAATGAGCAGAAATGTTGTGTTACATCTTGGAAAGAGATTTCTAGTTCCACCATTTACTTTCTTTTAAGAAATGTCTTGAGAAATTCATGCCACTTGCCTGGAGGCAAGCAGATCTCAGTCCTGGTGAATTAAGCTCTGAATGAATTGGCCCAATTCCATTATATAAGTCTGAGAAATGTTGTCTTTAACCACTGAAAGGTTTGTAATTTATTAAAGCCTCATGATCATACAATTCAGCCCCTTGAAATGGATCTCAGCTTGATTAATTAATTTGGGAAAACATGCTTTCTTGTGGTTAAATAGAGAAAACACATTCTTTAGAATGCCTAAATTGCTGATATGTGTGTCTTGTGGACATAAAAGAGATAAAATATTGAATAGTCCAGCGACGGAACACATCCTGAAAAATATTTTTATACAGTCGTCTGCACATGGAAAAATATTATTTGTGAAAATATAGGAAAATATAGTATGTGCATATACAAAGGAATGAGACCTTGAGAAAAACTGTAACCATAAAATGATAGTTCTTTGAATGACCCACTAGAATCTCTCATGAAAAGGGCTATTTTCCCTGTAGCTCAGATATGTCTAGTTTTATATCACCCTGATTCTCTAGACCTAGAAAGGAAAAAATGGAAGACAAAGGAAGATGAATGTTGAGAAAAGGAGGGATTCTTTCTAAGAAGGTTGTGGCTTTACCCTCATAAAGTAAAACTGTACTGAGTTCAGGAATGTCTATTAGTTCCAGAACCACCACCATTGGACAAAGTTCAAATCGCTGATGCTTCAGAAAGTCAAATGAGGGGACTTCCCGGGTAGTCAGGTATTTAAGAATCCATCTACCAATTCAGGGGACACAAGTTCCATTCCTGGTCCTGGAAAATCCAACATCCAGGGCACAGCTAAGCCCATGCATCACAGCTACTAAGCCCATGCTCCAGACACCATGCTCCAGAACAAGAGAAGCCACCACAGTGAGATGCTCACACACAGCAATTAGAGAGTAGCCTCTTCTCTCTGCAACTGGAGAAATCTGCTGTACAGCAATTAAGATCCCGCTCATTCAAAAGAAAGAGAGAGAAAAAGAAAATTAAATATGAAGTCAGAGTTATCAAATTGCTCTTGAAGTACATGGAAACTTTAATTGGCCTATAGAAATGCTATATACCCAAGAAGATTAAGTGAAGAGAAAATCTGATATTTTAGAAATGTTTCAGAGGGCCAGTGCTTTGCTACCTTGAGGTAGCAAAGGGAGGTTGGTTTTTGTTTTGTTTTTTACACTTTAAGTGTTGGGATCAAATTTTTTATGTTGCTGAGAAGGCTCAGAGGAAAATGAGAAACTAACCCATAAGAACAAACACCAGTTTTCTCTAAAAATGTCAAACTGAGCATCTCATCTAATTCCCCAGATTATTATCTCTGCTATCTCAACTTGCTATCTCCACCTCATCATAAACACTTTCCCCTCATAACCCTGCACGTAAAACACACAAGTGCAGAAACCCAAAAGGGTGCAGTCTCCATTTTGGCTCAGGGACTGTACAAGACTGTTTTAGAAATAAACATTCAGCAGAAGAGAAATAGTCATAAATTAATAAACAAAGACAAGAAAGAATAACTGATAGGGCCTCCATGGAGGCTCGTGGTAGAAATGGCTCATTATGCTGACCTTGCAAACAAAGAATAAAAATCACAGTGATCTTTTAAGATTACCAAATTACCCAGACAATATTTCTGTCGCCTACCTTCTCAAGGCTATGAGACCACCAGATTCCTGACCTCTGGCTACATGAACACGAGACTCAACTACAGGCTAAAATTTAACCATCCCTTCAGAGAATTTTTCATTGGCAGGGTATAAGAAAGACCCATCAGTAAGGGAGGACACTGGTTCTTCTTAAGGGCCAGTCATCCTCTCATTTCCCTCTAATAAATTTCCCTTTTCCTGACAGCCCAGCTCACTCTTTTTCTCTGCACTGGCCTCACAATAACATGAACACCTATTTTGTTTGTATTAGAACCTTAAGTAAATCACTTAATTTCTGAGTCTATTTTTTTTCTTCTTTAAAATAGATGTAAACTATATATTTGTTCAAATTTGATTCAAAAACACCTCCAAATTTTTCCATACATTTTACACTTGTACCATTGCAAAGGAATCCGGTCATGATTTTTTAAAACATCTACTTATTGAATTTGAGTTTGCATTCTGCCTCAGCATGAAAATATGTACATCACACTTGTCTCATTTTGCAACAAGCTCAAATATGCTTCTTTGTCAACACAGAAAAACTCATTAAGAATAGAGGCAAGTTGGAAGTCACTCTTCATTGTTTCCAAGTGAGAACATACAGATCCAATCCCTAGGAGAACCCCAAATTTACTTGCCAAAAAGTAAGACAATTTACTTGCCAAAAGTAAATTGTCATAAGTTGTGTGCTCACTTGCTATAAACTCATCTGAAGACTTTAAAATAATGAAATACATGAAGCATTTAATTTAAATGATACTTCATCTGTTAATGGTATTTGTGCCAATTTTCAATAGCTTTTGGTAGTGTTAATGTAATTTGATTTCTGAGCAATTAAGCAATGCATTTAGTACTTGCAAAATGATTAATTAGAAACTTTGGACAATATGCCAAAAAGTTAACTTTTCCTTCTTATGTAATTTATTTTCAAAGCATTACAGGAGACTAGTTTATACAATTTCAGGCTTGGTATTGATCTTAGAGTTATATACCCCCAACTGCCAATTTGATATATAAACCAGGTCTACATTTTCCCAGGTTGTAAGGTGCCCAGTATATTACTGGAGATCAGTGGAGAAACAACTCCAGAAAGAATGAAGAGACAGAGCCAAAGCAAAAATGACACCCAGTTGTGGAGGTGACTGGTGATGGAAGGAAAGTCCAATGCTGTAAGGAGCAATATTACATAGGAACATACAGTGTTAGGTCCATGAAACAAGGCAAACTGGAAGTGGTCAAAGAGGAGACAGAAAGAGTGAACATCTACATTTTAGGAATCAATGAACTAAAATGGACTGGAATGGGTGAATTTAACAGAGATGACCATTGTGTGTACTACTCTGGAAAGAATTCCTTAGAAGAAATGGAGTAGCCATTATAGTCAACAAAAGAGTCCAAAATGCAGTACTTGGATGCAATCTCAAAAATGACAAAATGATCTCTGTTTGTTTCCAAAGTAGACCATTCAATATCACAGTAATCCAAGTCTATGACTTGAGCAGTAATGCTGAAGAAGCTGAAGTTGAATGGTTCTATGAAGGCCTACAAGATCTTCTAGAACTAACACCCCAAAAGATGTCCTTTTCATTATAGGGAACTGGAATGCAAAACTAGGAAGTCAAAAGCTACCTGGAGTAACAGACAAAATTGGCCATGGAGTACAAAACAAAGCAGGTCAAAGGCTAACAGAGTTTTGCCAAGAGAACCCACTGGTCATAGCAAACACAATCTTCCAACAACACAAGAGAAGACTCTACAAAAATACATCATCAGATGATCAATACTGAAATCAGATTAATTATATTCTTTGCAGCCAATGATGGAGAAGTCTACACAGTCAGCAAAAACAAGAGCAGGAGCTGACTGTGGCTCAGATCATGAGCTCCTTGTTGCCAGATTCAGACTTACATTGAAGAAAGTAGGGAAAACCACTAGACTCATTCTGGTATGAGGTAAATCAAATCCCTTATAATTATACAATAGAAGTGACAAAGAGATTCAAGGGTTAGATCTCAAAGAGTGCCTGAAGAACTATGGACGGAGATTTGTGACATTGTACAGGAGGCAGTGATCAAGACCATCCCCAAGAAAAAGAAATGCAAAGATGCAAAATGGTTGTCTTACAAGGCTTCACAAACAGCTGAGATAAGAAGAGAAGCTAAAGGCAAAGGAGAAAAGGAAAGATATACTCAATTTGAATGCAGAGATTCAAAGAATACCAAGAAGAGATAAGAAAGCCTTCCTCAGGGATCAATGCAAAGAAATAGAGGGAAACAATAGAATGGGAAAGACTAGAGATCTCTTCAGGAAGATTAGGGATACCAAGGGAACATTGCATGCAAAGATAAGCACAATAAAGGACAGAAATGGAATGGACCTAACAGAAGCAGAAGATATTAAGAACAGGTGGTGGGAATACACAGAACTACGCAAAAAAGATCTTCATGACCCAGATAAGCATGATGATGTGTTCACTCACCTAGAACCAGACATCTTGAAATGCAAAAACAAGCAGGCCTTAAGAAGCATCACTACAAACAAAGCTAGTGGAGGGAATGGTATTCCAGTTGAGCTCTTTCAAATCCTAAAAGATGATGTTGTTAAAGTGTTAAACTCAATATGCCAGCAAATATATAAAACTCAGCAGTGGCCACAGGACTGGAAAATGTCATTTTTCATTCCAATCTCAAAGAAACACAATGCCAAAGAATGTTCAGACAACTGCATAATTGCACTCATCTCACAGGCTAGCAAGATAATTCTCAAAATTCTCCAAGCCAGGCTTCAACAGTATGTGAACTGTGAAATTCCAAATGTTTAAACTGGATTTAGAAAAGGCAGAGGAACCAGAGATCAAATTGCCAACATCCACAGGATCATCAAAAAAGCAAGAGAGATCCAGAAAAACATCTGTTTACTTTATTGACTATGCCAAAGCCTTTGTGTGGATTATAACAAACTGGAAAATTCTGAAAGAGATGGGAATACCAGACCACTTGACCTGCCTCTTGAGAAATATGTATACAGTCAGGAAGCAACAGTTAGAACTGGACATAGAACAACAAACTGGTTCCAAATTGGGAAAGCAGTACCTCAAGGCTGTATATTGTCACTCTGGTTATTTAACTTATATGCAGAGTATATCATGAGAAATGCCAGGCTGGATGAAGCACAAGCCAGAATCAAGGTTGCCAGGAAAAATATCAGTAACCTCAGATAGACAGATAACATCACTCTTATTGCAGAAAGCATAGAAGAACTAAAGAGCCTCTTTATGAAACTTAAAGAGAGTGAAAAATTTGGCTTAAATCTCAACATTCAGAAAACAAAGATCATGGAATCTGATCCCATCACTTCATAGCAAATAGATGGGGAGACAGTGGGAACACTGACAGACTTTATTTTTTTGGGCTCCCAAATCACTGCAGATGGTGACTGCAACCATGAAATTAAAAGCTGCTTGCCTCTTGGAAGAAAAAGTATGACCAACCTAGACAGCATATTAAAAGGCAGAGACATTACTTTGCCAACAAAGGTCCCTCTAGTCAAGGCTATGGTTCTTCCAGTAGTCATGTAGGGATGTGAGAGTTGGACTATAAAGAAAAGTGAGTGCTAAAGAATGGATGCTCTTGAACTGTGGTGTTGGAGTAGAATCTTGAAAGTCCCTTGGATCGCAAGGAGATCCAACCAGTCAATCCTAAAGGAAATCAGTCCTGAATATTCATTACTGAAGCTGAAACTCCAATATTTTGGCCACCCGATGTGAGGAACCAACTCATTGGAAAAGACCCTGATGCGGGGAAAGATTGGAGGCAGGAGGAGAAGGGGACAACAGAGGATAAGATGATTGGATGGCATCACTGACGCTATGCACATGAGTTTGAGTAAGCTCCGGGGGTTGGTGTTGGACAATGGAGCCTGGCATGCTGCAGTCCATGGGTTTGCAAAGAGTCAGACACAACTGAATGACTGAACTGAACTGAACATTTTCCCAAGGAGTTGCTTAAAACGTTTTACCTTCCAAGGAAGATTAGTCCATTGTTGAAGGGTTGAACATTGAAACAAACAAACAAAGGAAAGCAACTAAACCACTTACATTATATATCACCTACAATGTTGCAGAAACTCTATTTGATGCTGGAAATGCAATGTTGGTTTAGTCAAAGTTCCTGATCCCAGATAACTTGCAGTCAGTCAAGTAGGAGATTAACAGGTAAAACAGATAATCGTGACTCCAGACAGTAAATGTCTGATAGAGGTGCTTGCAGAACACAGTGTTAATATAGAGGAGGACAGTGAAGAAAGCTGCAGGGTTGAATAAAGGCTTGTCTGAGAGCTGAAGTCTGATCTGAATCTTGATGAAGGATGGATGCCTATAATAACCTAGTGGGATATTTGCAACAGACAATTGAGTATATAGGCTGAAGTTGAAAGGTTTAGAGATCTAGATCTGAGAGTCATTAGCACACAAACAGAACTCAGAATCATAAAAGGGACTGAAACTGCTGCATGAACGTGTAGAGAATGAAGAGGAGTACACCAAGAATGGGGAGCCAGTAGACAGAAAAACGGCCTGTGAAGGACAAGAAATTGTCAGAGATCTTATATCTGAAGCTATGTAACATAGAGACTAAGAAGTAGATACTTAGGGCAGCATTAGTCAGGGACCCTGAATGTTACTGAAAAAAAAAGCAAACCATCAAGCAACTAGATTAATTCAGGTTTTAAGTTTAAACTGCAAAAGCAAAATGAAAGAAAAAGCCAAAATTACATAGTAAATGGGGTTGTTAGTGGAACAGTAAGTGACAAGGCTGGTGGGTAGGGACGGTAAGTTTAAATCCCTGAGTTGAAAAGCATATCATTAATTCTAATGTATAGCATAACTACTATAATTAATAACACAATATCATGTAGTTAAAATTTGCTAAGAGAGTAGACTTTGTTCTCACAAAAAAACAAACAGAAAAAGTGACTGTGAGAGGTGATGGATGAGCTAACTTGATTGCATGTAATCATTTGACAATGTATGTATGTATGTATGAAATCATCACAGCGTACATCTTAAAATTATGGCCATATTAGGGGCATGACCTGGGTGTAGTATAAACCTTAACAATTGAGTTTTCTGTTTCTTTTTTTTATTTTTCCATAATGCAGTTACCTAAGTTAAGCTTTGATTGCTGAGGCATTTACTTCAAAAAGGGCTCTCTGAATAAATAGGCTGTCAACCACAGGGCTAGATAAAGAACCAGGGAATGCCCCCTGCACGTGCATCCTCCCTCCCCTTTACACACACCCAGTATATTTGGTTGTAGAGATCTTGTCTGATTTTAGCAACTGACCCTTTGGGTTTCTTGTTTTTCTCTAGGCTTTAAATTTCCACTCTCATGTGGGAATTATTCACCAATAAAAAGTGAACCCACAAAACCCTTAGGAAACAAAGAAAAGAACAAGAATGCTTATCAACAAGTTCTCATGGATGATGTCATTAAGGAATTAAGAATGAAAACCAGAGTAGGCACTCTGTGCTTTGGAAAAACAGACCATGTGGATAGTGATATGCATATCTCAGGAAGAATTCGAATGAACCCAGACTTTTGCATCTCCCATATGTAGAAAAGCACTATTATCATTAACCTGGAATATCCATTCTTTGTGACTAGCAATAATCTTTAAGACGTATGCTGAACTACTCATATTACTTTACTAAAAATTATATTTATACTGGTTTCTCCCATATTTCTTCAGAGGAATTTCCTCAGAGCTACTGAGAGGCTGTCTCCTGGGGTATCAGTTCAGTTAGTTCAGTCGCTCAGTTGTGTCCAACTCTTTGTGACCCCATGAATCACAGCAAGTCAGGCCTCCTTGTCCATCACCAACTCCCACAGTTTACTCAAATTCAAGTCCAAAGAGTCAGTGATGCCATCCAGCCATCTCATCCTCCGTGGTCCCCTTCTCCTCCTGCCCCCAATCCCTCCCAGCATCAGGGTCTTTTCCAGTGAGTCAACTCTTCGCATGAGGTGGCCAAAGTACTGCAGTTTCAGCTTCAGCATCAGTCCCTCCAATGAACACCCAGGACTGATCTCCTTTAGGTGGACTGATTGGATCTCTTTGCAGTCCAAGGGACTCTTTAGAGTCTTCTCCAACACCACAGTTCAAAAACATCAATTCTTCGGTACTCAGCTTTCTTCACAGTCCAACTTTCACATCCATACATGACCACTGGAAAAACCATAGCCTTGACTAGATGGACCTTTGTTGGCAAAGTAATGTCTCTGCTTTTTAATATGCTATCTAGGTTGGTCATAACTTTCCTTCCAAGGAGTAAACATCTTTTAATTTCATGGCTGCAATCACCATCTGCAGTTATTTGGGAGCCCCAAAAAATAAAGTCTGGCACTGTTTCTACTGTTTCCCCATCTATTTCCCATGAAGTGATGGGGCCAGTTGCCATGATGTTAGTTTTCTGAATATTGAGCTTTAAGCCAACTTTTTCACTCTCCTCTTTTACTTTCATTGAGAGGCTTTTTAGTTCCTCTCCACTTTCTGCCATAAGGGTGGTGTCATCTGTATATCTGAAGTTATTGATATTTCTCCCGGCAATCTTGATTCCAGCTTGTGCTTCTTCCAGCCCAGTGTTTCTCATGATGTACTCTGCATATAAATTAAATAAGCAGGGTGACAGTATACAGCCTTGACGTATTCCTTTTCCTATTTGGAACCAGTCTGTTGTTCCATGTCCAGTTCTAATTGTTGCTTCCTGGCCTGCATACAAATTTCTCAAGAGGCAGGTCAGGTGGTCTGGTATTCCCATCTTTCTCAGAATTTTCCACAGTTTATTGTGATCCACAGAGTCAAAGACTTTGGTATAGTCAATAAAGCAGAGATAGATGTTTTTCCGGAACTCTCTTGCTTTTTTGATGATCCAGTGGATGTTGGCAATTTGATTTCTGGTTCCTCTGCCTTTTCTGAAACCAGCTTGAACATCTGGAACAGTCTTAGGTAAAGCCCTGAGTAAAACAGGTTGTTACAACTCATCTGTTGTGCATTTTTCTTTAAGTTGGAGCCTGAGAATGAATGAGGCCAAACCTTGCTGGTCCTCATGACTTCAGTCATCAGAGCCTGGACTGTGTCAGCACAGAATGACCTTTGCCCCAGTCCTATGATGAAATCTATTTTCACCATCAAAGCACACCTAGGACTCTGTCTCTCTACAGGGAATAACTATACCTTCACATATATGCATCCACCCTTAGCTTAAAAGATCCAAAGTCTTGCTTTCTGGGGAGACTCTGCTTTGGGAAATGCTTCCCTGGTAGCTAAGCTGGTAAAGCATCCACCTGCAATGAGGAAGACCTGTGTTTAATCCCTGGGTTGGGAAGATCCCCTGGAAGAAGGCATGACAACCCATTCCAGTATCTTGCCTAGAGATTTCCCATGGAGAAAGGAGCCTGGTGGGCTACAGTGAATGGAGTCACAAAGAGTCAGACACGACTGAGTGACTGAGCACACACATCTCAGCCTTGGGAAATGCTTCTGGAGTTCTCCTTACTTGTTGAAAGGAATCAAGTCCTCTCTTCTCTTAACCCTCAGCTTGGTTGTGATCCATGAGTAGATACTTGCCAAGAGCTAAACCCAGTTTTCAGGCAACAAAACCAGCACAAAACACCTGGGCCTCTAGTAACATGACTAAAAAAGGACCTAAATGTTAGTTATAACTAATGGCAGAGTTCTGGAACTGGTATAACCCTGCATCAGAACAAGATGTCTTTTTCTAAAGAAAGGACTTTTAGATTTTTAGTGTAGTAACATTCTAATTTGCATCTAAAACTTGCACTCTGAGTGGGTTAAACCTTTAACAATATTGGTCAAATAACTGGGTGATTCACCTATTTTCATGCATTTGTGTTTTGAGCCTTACAATGTAAACAACATTAGAAACTGGATTCCAGAATTCTTCCTAGGCAGGGTATTCTTTTTGCTTTCAGAAATTCATCAATGAGTGATTGATAGAAAATGCCTAAGGCACGGCTGCCAATAAAGCATCAGAGAAGACAGCTGATAAATAAACAAAGAGGTGCACATTAGTTTTGCTGACTTTTTTTTTTCCCTCCTGAGGATGCGAGATCATGTCAAGTTAGAAAAGGTGATAGAAAACAAGACATGATAGTGGGGATATGAAAGCCTGTGCTATCGACTGATGAAGAGAGAAACCACTGGGTACATGTGAGTAAAGAGTACTTCACAGAACAGAAATTTCTAATAACTGATTTTCTTTATCTTTCCTACGCAATATATGTTTTAAATCCTGACCAAACCATTAGCATTTGGTTTATTTCCAGAGGCTAATGAAGGTGAAAAGACTAAGCATTTTATGTCTTTCAGACATGGTTCAGAAATCCACATGGAAGGAACTGCTCAGAGGGAGAGAAGAAAGATTTGATGGGAAAATGCATAAATAGAGATTAAGTGTCAAACTCCCACAAGACATGACATAGGGCAGAGTTATAGGTGAAAGGTTAAAGTTAACTTGATTTTACCAATAGCTGATAAAGGCTATTTTGTGCTAGCTCATGGGCATTTTACATTATAAGAAGAGTACCACAGATGACTGGTTTAAATATAGATTTCAATTATTGGCAAAAGACCAAAGAATTGTTAGGTTTTGACTGGTCAAATAAACTTAAAGTGTGATTGCTCCATGGCAAGTGACACACATTTACCTGACTATCTTGCAGCAAAGTGTGGTTGTGCCAGTTTTATATTTTACAAAGTACAACTTACATTTTTTTTAGGTTTGCTTTATTTGCTTGAAACATTTCTCAATATCAGTTTCAAAGACTTCTATAATTAAATTCCTCCAAGAAAAATGTCCAAGACTAATGGCTCAAAATATGTTTATTTAAATCATGTATATTATAAAAACTAAACTGTGAAATGGAGCAGAAACATAGTCAATGTGAAACTCACAGTCTCTTATTAGACCAAGAACATATGGGTCATGTATTTGGCTAATGGGCTACCAAAGTTCTAACACTATTCAAACCATCATTTCAGTCATTCAGTTGTGTTTGACTCTTTACAATGCCAGGGACTGAAGCATGCCAGGCTTCCCTATCCATCATCAACTCCCAGAGTTTGCTCAAAATCATGTCCATCACTCGTTGATATCATCCAACCACCTCATCCTCTGTTGTCCTCTTCTCCTCCTGCCTTTGATCTTTCCCACCATCAGGGTCTTTCCAGTGAGCCAGTTCTTTGCATGAGGTGGCCAAAGTATCAGAGCTTCAGCTTCAACATCAGTCTTTCCAATGAACACCCAGGACTGATCTCCTTTAGAATGGACTGGTTGGATCTCCTTGCAGTCCTAGTGACTCTCAAGAGTCTTCTCCAATACCACAGTTCAAAAGCATCAATTCTTTGGCCCTCAGCTCTTTTTATAGTCCAACTCTCACATACATGCAAGACTACTGGAAAAACCATAGCTTTGACTAGATGGACCTTTGTTAGGAGTATAAGGCCTCTGCTTCTTAATATGCTGTCTAGCATATTAAGTTTGGTCATAGCTCTCCTTCCAAGGAACAAGAATATTTTAATTTCATGGCTGCAGTCACCATTTTCAGTGATTTTGGAGTCCAAATAAATAAATTATGTCACTGTTTCCTTTGTTTCCCCATCTATTTGCCATGAAGTGATGGGACTGGATGCCATGATCTTAGTTTTTTGAATGTTGAATTTTAAGTCCACTTTTTCACTCTCCTCTAGATGCTCTTTAGTTCTTCTCTTTCTGTCATAAGGATGGTATCATCTGCATATCTGAGGTTATTGATATTTCTCCCAGCAATCTTGATTCCAGCTTGTGTTTCTTCCAGCCCAGCATTTCTCATGATGTACTCTGCATATAAGTTAAATAAGCACGGTGACAATATACAGCCTTGACGTACTCCTTTCCCAAATTGGAACCAGTCTGTTGTTCCATGTCTAGTTCTAACGCTTGCTTTTTTACCTGCATACAGATTTCTTAGAAGGCAGGTCAGGTGGTCTGGTATTCCCATCTCTTTCAGAATTTTCCATTCGTTGTGCAATGCCAAAGAATGCTCAAACTACTGCACAATTGCATTCATCTCACATGCTAGTAATGCTCAAAATTCTCCAAGCCAGACTTCAGCAATATGTGAACCTGAAGTCCCTGATGTTCAAGCTGGTTTTAGAAAAGGCAAAGGAACCAGAGATCAAATTGCCAACATCCGATGGATCATGGAAAAAGCAAGAGAGTTCCGGAAAAACATCTATTTCTGCTTTATTGACTACGTCAAAGCCTTTGACTGTGTGGATCACAATAAACTGTGAAAAATTCTGAGAAAGATGGGAATACCAGACCACCTGACCTGCCTCTTAAGAAATCTGTATGCAGGTCAGGAAGCAACAGTTAGAACTGGACATGGAACAACAGACTGGTTCCAAATAGGAAAAGGAGTACGTCAAGGCTGTATATTGTCACCCTGCTTATTTAACTTATATGCAGAGTACATCATGAGAAATGCTGGACTGGAAGAAACACAAGCTGGAATCAAGATTGCTGGGAGAAATATCAATAACCTCAGATATGCAGATGACACCACCCTTATGGCAGAAAGTGAGGAGGAGCTAAAAAGCCTCTTGTTAAAAGTGAAAGAGGAGAGTGAAAAAGTTGGCTTAAAGCTCAACATTCAGAAAACGAAGATCATGGCATCTGGTCCCATCACTTCATGGGAAATAGATGGGGAAACAGTAGAAACAGTGTCAGACTTTATTTTTTTGGGCTCCAAAATCACTGCAGATGGTGACTGCAGCCATGAAATTAAAAGGCGCTTACTCCTTGGAAGAAAAGTTATGACCAACCTAGATAGTATATTCAAAAGCAGAGACATTACTTTGCCAACTAAGGTCCGTCTATTCAAGGTTATGGTTTTTCCTGTGGTCATATATGGATGTGAGATTTAACTGTGAAGAAGGCTGAGTGCCGAAGAATTGATGCTTTTGAAGTGTGGTGTTGGAGAAGACTCTTGAGAGTCCCTGCAAGGAAATCCAACCAGTCCATTTTGAAAGAGATCAACCCTGGGATTTCTTTGGAAGGAATGATGCTAAAACTGAAGCTCCAGTACTTTGGCCACCTTATGTGAAGAGTTGATTCATTGGAAAAGATCCTGATGCTGGGCGGGATTGGGGGCAGGAGGAGAAGGGGACGACCAAGGATGAGATGGCTGGATGGCATCACTGACTCGATGGACGTGAGTCTGAGTGAACTCTGGGAGTTGGTGATGGACAGGGAGGCCTGGTGTGCTGTGATTCATGGGGTCGAAAGAGTTGGACACGACTGATTGAATGAACTGAACTGAACTGAACTGAACTGTGATCCACACAGTCAAAGGCTTTGGCGTAATCAATAAAGCAGAAGTAGGTGTTTTTTTGGAACTCTCTTGTCTTCCCTATAATCCAATGCATGTTGGCAATATGACCTCTGGTTCCTCTGCCTTTTCTAAATCCAGCTTGAACATCTGGAAGTTCATGGTTCATGTACTGTTGAAGCCCGGCTTGGATAATTTTGAGCATTATGTTGCTAGTGTGTGAAATGAGTCCAATTGTGTGGTAGTGTGAGCAGTCTTTGGCATTGCTTTTCTTTGGGATTAGAATGAAAACTGACCTTTTCCAGTCCTGTGGCTACTGCTGAGTTTTACCAATTTGCTGGCATATTGAGCACAGCACTTTAACAGCATCATCTTTGAAGATTTGAAGAGTTTGACTGGAATTCCATCCCCTCTACTAGCTTTGTTGTAGTTATGCTTCTTAAGGCCCACTTGGCCTTCACATTCCAGGATGTCTGGCCCTAGATGAGTGAGCCCACCCTCATGGTTATCTGAGTCATGAAGATCTTTTTTGTATAGTTCTTCTGTGTATTCTCACAACCTCTTCTTAATGTCTTCTCAAAGGCCAACAGAGTTCTGCCAAGAGCAAACTTTAGCAGGGCAAAGGCTAACAGTTTTGCTTAGAGAATGCACTGGTCATAGCAAACACCCTCTTCCAACAACATAAGAGTTGACTCTACCCATGGATATCACCAGATGGTCAATACCAAAATCAGATTGATTATATTCTTTGCAGCCAAAGATAACGGAGCTCTATACAGTCAGCAAAAACAAGACTGGGAACTGACTGGGACTCAGATCATGAACTCCTTATTGCAAAAAGTCAGCCCTTAGTTCATGACTTCCATACCACACAGTTGCTTTCTGTCTTTTGAGCTATTTTTTAAAAGCATAACTCAGGAATTATATTCTTTGTCTTTTAGGTTTATATTTTATGAAGTCCTAACACTTCTCCAGTAATTAAATCAGAAATAATGAAGATATATCATAGTATTATTGTTTTCATTAATAATTTTATTTCCAAGATGCTCCCTATATGAAATAAGCTTTATGCACATAGCTTAATTATCGGGATTGGGTAGAGACCAGTAATTTTTTCTAGGGATTTCTTGACAAGAAGAAGGCAGTTAAGCTGATAAATAACTTGACTCCAAAGCAATTTATCTGAACAAATATTTTTCTCATCTAGGAAAACAGTTTACTTTTCATAAAACATTTTACTTACATGTATTCCTTTTGGGTCTCAGTTTGCTGGTGTCTGAAAGAATAAGCGAAAGTTTTAGTCTTTCAGTCATGTCTGACTCTTTGCTACCCTATGGACTGTAGCCTGCTGGTTACCTCTGTCCATGGAATTCTCCTGGCAGGAATACTAGAGTGGGTTGCCATTCACTTCTTCAGGGGATCTTCTCAACCCAGGGATCAAACCCATGTCTCCCTCATTGCAGGCAGATTCTTGCTGTACCTATCAACCCTAAAGTATTACATTACAGATGTTGCCCAATTGTTATGTTTTCTTCTCCTTTAAAAAAGCTAAGTTAAGTAAGAGCTAAATTTGATTAGTCAGTAGTTTTACTGGTGGTCTTTTTTTGTTTTTTTGTTTTTGGAAGATGACAGTCATCAAACTCTAAGTGGTTATTGACATCACTATGCCTGTTACATTGTTTGTAAATAGAAGTCAGTATGGTTTTAATGATTGCATGACATAGTTTAAGTAACAAATTAATGACAGTGCTAAGAATATCATGGCTGTTCAATAAATATTGTTCATTATTAGTTAAAAATATTAAGAGCAATCTCATGGGTCTTAGAAATACTTGGACACAAAATAAATTTAATTTCTTATAATAAAACACTGTTTCTCCTATAGAAAATTATGTTAAATGCAAATTATGTTCAACTATTTCTTAACTTCTTTTACTTTAACCTAATTATTTAAACCAGATGAGGTGACTTGATAATGTATTTTATTGAACACTAGGTGCAGTTTCCTCAGTTAGGTGATAAATTTTAAAAGGAGTAAAAAAATTAACGAATATACTTTCAACCATCTTTTATGTGAGATACTCTAATGAAAGGAATGTAAACACTTCTTGGAGAGAAATAAACCTATGAAAATATGAAAACACAAATCTGATTGAAGGACAATAATATCTAAAGCATCAGAAAATGGAGTAAGAAAGAGAAACTGATAATCACCCAAGGAAAACAGATTTCTTTTTGCCCTGGTAAAATCCACCTATAAAATTAATGCAGCATTACCTTTTCATTGAACTGTTAAAATATGGCCAACACGTTTTTATTTCTTCATTAAAAGTGCTTTTATTCACAAGGTTGATAGAACAAAAGTGACACAACAGTAAAGCTTTCACAAACACGTTAGAGTCTGTCTAAATGTGGCCTCTTTTTTTTTTTTGCTTCAGTATGTTTTCTCATCTGGTCAAGTCAAAACCATCTTTAGGTTGTGAGGAACTACATTGCAGGAAACTAAATATGAAGTTATTCTACCTGTTAACTTCACATTCAAAAGAGAAAAATTGTTTCATAAAATTCTCATAATGACCAATAAAGCAAACATCCTTATTCTTTAGTTACATTAGTGAAATATTGCCTAATGTGTCACAAACATTTATGTAGAAGCCTTTGGTTCTCTTTTATTTACCATTTTTATTATGAGCCATATGAGAAATTTTGTCAAGTCCTATTAACAAGTTACCTGAGTTTTCAACTTAGTTAAATCTCTATCCTCAATGTGATGGGAAATGTTTGCATTTTTCTGGAGATCTTCCTTATAACATTTCATGAATCACATTTCTTCAGAACTGAGTGATGTTTTTATTGATGTCACAGACATAGCCACAGGGACTGACTTAAATTATTTAAAAGCACACAGATGAAATATCTTTGGATGAGAATAGGTAAAACATTTAATCAGCAGTTGGCTTCTTCCTCTTCTTCTTTGTCTTCTTCCTTTTTCTCTTCCTTGTCTTCCACTTTTTTCCCCTGTTCTGCTTCCCCTTCTCCTTCATTTCTATTATCAGCACAAGCAGCTATCCTCTTAGGGCCACATTTTGACAAAGAAATCTACACCTTTCTCATCTTAGAGTTTTATAAGGTCAAATATCAAATTTATGGAGACTAAAGCCATTTTGAAATTTGTTTCTGCATAATCAGATAATTTCATTCATTAAGCTGCTGCTGCTAAGTCGCTTCAGTTGTGTCCGACTCTGTGTGACCCCATAGATGGTAGCCCACCAGGCTCCTCCATCCCTGAGATTCTCCAGGCAAGAACACTGGAGTGGGTTGTCATTTCCTTCTCCAATGCATGAAAGTGAGAAGTGAAAGTGAAATTGCTTAGTCATGTCTGACTCTTCGTGACCCCATGGACTGCAGCCCACCAGGTTCCTCCATCCATGGGATTTTCCAGGCAAGAGTACTGGAGTGGGGTGCCATTGCCTTCTCTGATTCATTAAGCTAGTGTTTATCAAACTCTGGGCTGTGATATCAGTGTAAACAGCATTAAGTACAAAATAATCAGATTATATACATCATGATAAGCAAATGGATCTACTTTAGAATATTAACAAACTTTTACTTGACTATCCATTGTGACTTTCATCTCCATTCAGAGGATTCTGGAACTAAATTTTATAGAATCCCTTCTACATAGTTTTCCTGTTTAGAGCCTTCAATTAAGAAGCACTCAAGTGAGATTTGGAAGGTAGAAGGGACAGAAGGGCTTTCTGGTGACAATTTATACAGACTCACTCATAGGCTGAAATCAATCTTTTGAGCATTATCTTGCTTTTAGGGATGTGGACAAATAAAATCAGTGGCAGTAGTGGCCCCTTCTGAGTGCCCAGAGCTTCACATTGTTGAAACTGTGGGTAATTATTAGTCAAATTCACTTAACCTGCCTTCACTAATTAAGCTCGTTTTAATTATTGCTACAAAAGACTTTCAGGTCTTCCAAGAGACAGGTGTCCTAAATGATAACCTGAGTTGTTTTTTAGAGATTTGGAGTCAGCTGTGTCTAGTCTGAGCTAAACTGGTTAAGATTGAAATTGAACATGCAGAAGCCTACAGATTAGTTATGCCTGTGCAGAACCATGATTACACACCCTTCCCAATCACCTTTCCCCATGGTCCCCACGTTCCCCACACTCCCTACTATCATAAGCGTCAGAACGTCTTCCTTCTTACTCTTTGTTCCATAGATAACCCTTTACCTTTGGGTTGCCAGTTTTCAGTATCCTGTCTTGCTGTTCATTGGGCGAAAGGAACCTGGTTCAGTAATATCGTCTCTGAAACAGAGAGTAACGCTAAGATTTACCAGCTTCATTCTGTCATAAAATTGAGACTTTCATCAGCCTTCAGTGTTTTCTTATAAAGCCCTGAGACTCATGACGGCCTCCAGGTGAGTTCCAATGAGTTATAGCTTTTAAACTCAGCTTCGTTTCTTTTCTTTTTTTTTTAATTCCGCCAACACTTCCAAAGATATATATAAATCTAATGTTATGATTTCTCTGATGAAAACACTTTAATAGCCTTTTTTTTTGGGGGGGTGGTGTGGGTGTGTGTGTGGTGTGTGTGTGTGTGTGTGGGCTTCCCTGCTGGCTCAGTCAGTAAAGAATCTGCCTACAATGCAGGGACCTGGGTTCAGTCCCTAGGTTGGGAAGGTTCTCTGAAGACTTGTATGAGCTGTTTGTATAACTTGGAAATGAAGCCTTTGTTGGTCACATTATTTGCAAATATTTTCTCCCAATCTATAGGTTGTCTTTTCCTTTTGTTGATGGTTTCCTTTGCTATACAAAAGCTTTTAAGTTTGATTAGGTTCCATTTGTTTATTTTTGTTTTTATTCTATTGCCTTGGGAGAATGACCTAAGAAAACATTGGTACAATTTATGTCAGAGGATATTTTGCCTATGTTCTCCTTTAGAAGTTTTATGGTATTCTGTCTTATATTCAGGGCTCCTCTGGTGGCTCAGATGGTAAAGAATCTGCCTGCAGTGCAGAAGACTTGGGTTCAATTCCTGGGTCAGAAAGATCCTCTGGAGAAGGGAATGGCAACCCACTCCAGTATTCTTGCCTGGAGAATGCTAAGGACAGAGGAGCCTTGTGGGCTAAGTCTTTAAACCATTTTGAACTTACTTTTGTGTATGGTGTAAGGGTGTGTTCTAGTCTTCATTGATTTGCATGAGGCTGTCAAACTTTATAAGCACCACTTGCTAAAGAGATTGTCTTTTCCCCATTGAATATCCTTTTCTCCATTGTCAAAGATTAATTGACCATAGATATGTGGGTTTATTTCTGGGCTCTCTATTCTGTTCCATTGATCCATATGTCTATTTTTGTGCCAATAACAAATGCTATTTTGATTGATATAGTTTTGCAGTGTAGCTTTGCAATATTGTACCTCCAGGTTACCATGGCAATTCTGGCTCTTCTATAGTTCCATATTCATTTTAGGATTATTCATTCTAGTTCAGTGAAAAGTGTCTTGGGTAATTTGATAGGATTCAGTTTAAATATGTAGACTGCTATGAGAAGTTTAGCCATTTTTAACAGTATTAAGTGTTCCAATCCAAGAGAGTGGGGTATCTTTCCATTTCTTTAAAACATCTTCAATTTCCTTTATTAATGTTTCATAGTTCTCAGCATATAAGACTTTACCTGCTTGATGAGGTTTAGTCCTAAGAAAGTTTTTTTTCCTTGATGTAATTTTAAAAGGGATAGGATGCTTGAGGCTGGTGCACGGGGATGATCCAGAGAGATGATGTGGGGAGGGAGGTGAGAGAGGGGTTCAGGATTGGGAACTCATGTACACACGTGGTAGATTCATGTCAACATATGGCAAAACCAATACAGTATTGTATTGTAAAGTAAAATAAAGTAAAAATAAAAATTAAAAAAGGATTGTTTGCATTTCTTTTTTTTTTTTTTCAGATGGTGCACAGGGGATGTACAAGGTTTTTGTAGTCTTTGTGTGTGTGCTTTTTGGTTTTTTGGTTTTTTTTTTTTTTTTTAGTTGGAGGACGATTGTTTTACAATGTTGTGTTGGTTTCTGCTGTACAACAACATGAAACAGCTATACTTATACATATATCCCATTTCACCCTTCTAGGTCATCACAGAGCACCAAGCAGTATTCCCTGTTCTATGTAGCTATTTCTCTCTAGCTATTTTAACACACGGTAGTGTGTGTATATATATACATTAATGCTTCTCTCTCAATTTGTTCCCCCTTTCCTCCCCCCACTGTGTCCCCAAGTCCATTCTGTATGTTTGCATCTCTATTCCTGCCCTGCAAACAAGTTCATCAGTACCATTCTTCTAGATTCCGTATATATGAATTAATATATATTTGTGTTTCTTTTTCTGACTTCACTCTGAATAAGACTCTAGGTTCATCTAGCTGACTACCATGGACTCAAATTTATTCCTTTCTATGGATGTGTAGTGTTCCACTGCATATATTTGTACCACAACTTGATCCATTCATCTGTTGATGAACATCTAGATGCTTCCATGTCCTGGCTATTGTAAAGGCAGTGCTGCAATGAACATTTGGGTGCACATGTCCTTTGGAATTATGGTTTTCTCAGGGTATATGCCCAGTAGTGAGATTGCTGGGTCATTTGGTAGTTTTATTCCTAGTTTGTTAAGGAATCTCCATACTATTCTCCATAGTAGTGTATCAATTTATATTCCTACCAACAGTGCAAGAGAGTTCTCCTTTCTCTACCTCCTCTCTAGCATTTATTGTTTGTAGATTTTGGACAATAACCATTCTGACTGGTCTGAGGTGACACCTCACTGTAGTTTTGATTTGCATTTCTCATTTTCTTGATATTGAAGTTTTGTGTTTCGCCTCTGCTTTTATCTTAAAACAATTGAGAGTCATGTGAGATAGTGTTTGTTCTTTTTTTTTTTTTTAATGAATTCCTTTTTTAAATTAAGAGTAGTTCATCCTTATTTCAGAGAAGGCAATGGCACCCCACTCCAGTACTCTTGCCTGGAGAGTCCCATGGATGGAGGAGCCTGGTGGGCTGCCATCTATGGGGTCGCACAGAGTTGGACACAAATGAAGTGACGCAGCAGCAGCAGCAGCAGCAGCAGCAGTAATGAGCAATGTTGAGCATTTTTCATGCATTCATTGGCCATCTGTATGTCTTCTTCAGAGAAAAGTTTGTTTAGGTCTTCTGCCCATGTTTTTTTTTAACTTTAAACTTTTTATTTTGTGTTGGGTATAACCAGTTAACAATGTTGTGGTAGTTTCAAATGAACAGCACAGGGACTCAGTCGTATATATACATGTATCCATTCTTCTGCCAATTTTTTAACTGAGTTTCTTGTTTTACTGATATTGAGCTGCATGAACTGCTTATATATTTTGGAGGTTGCATTCCATTTCTGATATTTCATTGTCATGTTTCTGTAGTCTTTCCTAGTCTATGGCATTTCCTCTTTTTTATTCATGGCAAGAAAAATTTTGAAGAATATTGTCCAATTATTTTGTTGAATGTCCCACAGTTTGGGTTTGACTGACATTTTTTTCATCATGAAAAAATTAAGGTAATGTGTTTTTAGCAGAAATGCTACCATGTGATACTCTGAGGTGCCGGGGACCAGCCCCGGTGGATCCAGGGATATTCAAAGCGGGGACAGAGCAGGCGAGATAGGAAAGGATAGGAGAGAACAGGATATAGCTCAGGAAGAATCGTATAGTAGGAAATTAGTGGAAGAAAAGAGGGCTGAATAACTTGGTTTACAGGGAAAACCAATAAAACCTCGAGACAAGAGGTTTGCACCATCTACGTAGGCCACCGGCGTCCGTTTGAATATCGGAGAGTGCCCCTTCCTGGGCCCTCTCTCTTACAGATCTTAGCAGCCAGGACAGATAAGTAGACGTGGTGAGCCTCCCCGCCCCAGATGGGAATTCAGCCGAAAAAGGGAGAAAGGGGAGAAAAAGAATGACATGGGAAGCCCAGCGTCGGTGTAAAGCTCCAAGAGAGCGTTTATTGTTCAGAATCAACTTATATACCCCAAATTATACATAATAGAATATGCAGAGTTACGCAGAAGTAGCAGTCCCGACCCTCATTGAGACAAGGCTTTCTTTTTTGCATATTCTCCTGTTACAAAAGTCTCAGGTGGTTTACACTATCTTCTGGCCAAGAGGCCTATTAACATTTTTATGGCTCTCTCCTGATGAAGTTTTTGTTAACCAGAAGACTTATCTGTGTTAATCTTTCCAAAGTCTGAATGCCTTAAGTAGACGTGGTGAGCCTCCCCGCCCCAGATGGGAATTCAGCCGAAAAAAGGAGAAAGGGGAGAAAAAGAAGGACATGGGAAGCCCAGCATCGGTGTAAAGCTCCAAGAGAGCGTTTATTGTTCAGAATCAACTTATATACCCCAAATTACACACAATAGAATATGCAGAGTTACGCAGAAGTAGCAGTCCCGACCCTCATTGAGACAAGGCTTTCTTTTTTGCATATTCTCCTGTTACAAAAGTCTCAGGTGGTTTACACTATCTTCTGGCCAAGAGGCCTATTAACATTTTTATGGCTCTCTCCTGATGAAGTTTTTGTTAACCAGAAGACTTATCTGTGTTAATCTTTCCAAAGTCTGAATGCCACTCTCAGAAAACACTAAATAAGAATACAGCAGTTTGTAATAAAAGGAAGTACAGTGATTTATAGCAAAAGGAAAGTAATTTACTCAAAAGTTCAGTATTGCTAACATCAAAACTACTACATATCCCTTTTTCCATATCCCAATTACATAGATCACATCTTCCCAGGTGCCTGAGAGATAAGAAATAAGGAGGTCTGGCAGCAATCATTGAGTCAACCGTGAAATCCTGTCACCAATATACATTTGAAAAGACTCTGAAGCTTTAAGATACTTTGAGGCTTTTTGTGCCTCCCACATTTGGGAGGTTGTGAGCAATTCACAAACTTGCAAAAAGTCAAGGGACTCTGTTTAGGCAGGCTAGAGCGTTATCAAAGGAGGGTTGGACTGAAACACTAAAGCTTTGAATTAACTCTTCCCCAGAAATTGGCAGAGAATATTGGAGAAAAAGACAAATACAGAAAAATTTTTATTCTTGGGGTAGATGCTCGGGAAAAACCAGGGAGAAATCCGATGACTCAGATTGCCCTGCCATCTGAGTTTGCCATGCGACCCTGTCACAGGTGGGATTCCTCGCTCTGGCTTCTGACATTGAGGTATAACCTTCTCAGTACATCACAGCAGAAGACACATAACATTGATATGCATTATTATTGTGATGAGAGCTTTAGTAATTTGGTTAAGGTGATGTGTGTCAATTTTCTCCTCTGTACAGTTACTATTTTTCCCTGTATTTTTAAGTATGTTGTGTGAAGATATTTTGTACCTATGCAAATATACTGCTATCATATTTTTTATCACCAATTTTAGAATACAGTGATGATCTTGTCTGAAAAATATTATTACTGTGCATGCATGCATGCTAAGTCACTTCAGTCATGTCTGACTCTTTGTGACCCTATGGACTGAGGCCAACAAGCTCCTTACTTTTTCTATTTCTGATATTTTTTCTGTATTTATGAAATCAAATTGTTACTAGTAAGAGTTTTGTTATCTCAGCTTATTTATTTATACTAAAATTATGGATATTTATTTTATTCTATTTATATTAGAACGAAATCATGTGTATTTTGTTTACATTATCTCAGACTTGTCCATGGGAGTTCCCTTCAAATCGTTGCCTATTGGCATAATTCCATATTCTGAGCACTTCTTACTTTCCATTACTACAAAATATTCCAGGATCATCTGTGTTTTCCCTCCCCAGCAATCTTTATATTTGTGTGTATGCTCAGTCACTTAGTCATGTCTAACTCTTTGCTACCCTATAGACTGTAGCCCACCAGGGTCTTCTGTCCATGGGATTTTCCAGGCAAGAATACCGGAGTGAGTTTTCATTTCCTCCTCCAGGATATCTTCCCAACCCAGGGATTGAACATGTGTCTCCTGAGGCTTCTGCATTGGCAGATGAATTCTTTACCACTGAGCTATCTGAGAAACCCACATTAGTCAGTATTATTTAGAAAATAAGATATGAACTCTAGATATTCTCATTACCTTGTGTGTATGTATGTTTTGCCTCTAAGCCCTTTAAGCATATATGCATACATATAACTGAATCTATTTATATATTTATCTGTATATATAAGGAGCTTCACTGATGGTACAATGGTAAAGAATCCACCTGCCAATTCAGAGGATGGGGGTTCAATCCCTGGTTCAGGAAGATCCCCTAGTCATGGGGTTGCAAAGATTTGAACATGACTTAGAAACTAAACAACATTATATACAAGGTATGATTTCACATTGATATCTCTGAATCCAGTCTAATTCCATAGGTTTATTCTAATCTTTATGTTTTAAATTCCTTCATGCAACATAAGAAACCTCTCATTTCTTCAGGTATTTCCTTATTTACTCAATCCTGGAATACTTTATATTTTATGTTAAATGTCTTCAAAGTTGTTAGCATATTTAATCCTTCAGAAAAGATATTTGCTAAATGTAGTATTTTTTAGTTTTTGCTTTTAACTTTCCAATATATAGTCAAAATTCCCTGTTCAAATTTACTTAGATGAGTTATTTTCTATTCAATATTCTTAACTGTGATTATGTCAATGATTTTTAATGCAGTTGGGTTCATTTTTAGATGATGGAATCTAGAAAAAAAAGTTAGGGAAATAAGAACAGAAGAAATATTTTAGAAGATACTGTTTGAAAATTGTCCAAAATTGATGATAAATAGCAAACCACATATCAAAGACACTCATAGGTCACTAGATTATGAAAAATGCTAACATAAATGCAAACACACACACACACATACACATACACACACATGCACCTTAACATATCTTATTTAAGCTGATGAAAACCAGATATAAACAAAAAATTTTAGCAATCAGAAAAAAATGATATATAAATAAAAAATAGTCATAATGGATTGCTAATAAAAAACCAGGGGAAAGCCTGAAGAAAATTAAATATTTAAAGTATTTTTAAAAAGCAACTATCAATCAGAATTCCAACTAGTTGAAAATAACTTTAAAATAATAAAGGAGAAATGGGCATTTTTCATATAAAGAAAAATAGATAATTAACTGCCAATCATCCTCAATTAAAAAATGTTGAAGGATTCTTCAGGTGAAAGTAATATATTTAAAACAGCTTAGATCTACCTAAGGAAACCAAGGTATTATAAATGGCATGCTGCTGCTGCTGCTAAGTCACTTCAGTCGTGTCCAACTCTGTGCGACCCCAAGACGGCAGCCCACCAGC
>SJXQ01010180.1:0-69492 GCA_006408695.1 Aepyceros melampus | reverse complement strand
AAAAAAAAAAGAATTTGGGTACTATTTGGCCATCGTTCTCTAGCACTAAGCAATCCCTTCTGCACCCAGTGCCCAAGCTGCCTTACTGACAGGAAGCCTGACAGGCAGCATATGGGAGCTACAGAAAGTTCTCTTCTTTAGCACATTTGCAAGGAGTTGTCGTCTACTTGATAGCACTTTATAGAGAGCATTGCACTGCTCGTGCCTACTAAGCTCTGTTAATGATTGGGTACTTCAGAGAAGACAATAGTACATGAGGTAGAACACAGATATGAATTTAAAAGCAAATAGAAAGCAAAATAAAACGGCACAAATGGCTATAGTCCTGCTCTCTCTCTGGGACTTGTTCTGGTTCTCGAGGATGCAGTCCCTGGAAACCCCCAGGCATCTTTGCATGGGTCCCTGCTGCATCCACCCTGACACTACCCTGGACCTGCCCAACACCCACTAGGTTTCAGTGAGGGGTCAGCCATTCCCTGACGACTGTCTCCCGAGTCTGCTTAGCAATCTTGTGTGCCCCTGTAACATCTCGACTTCACTGTCTTCTCACTTATCTGCTTGTCTGCCGATCTTCTTGACTAGATGGAGAGTAGGAATGTAGGACCTTGTTTCTCTTGTTTACTAATTCAGGTCTTTCTCATAACCACATCCCTAGCAACCAGCATGTGGTATATGCTCTATGAATATTTATGGAATGAATAAGGGAATCAATGACAATGAATAAGTCAAGAGCCTTTAAGTACTGACAAGATTCCGTATAGAGGGATAACTGGAACTGTGTGGAGGAGCCAGAAGGACTTGTTGGAAGGTGAAGTTCTGTGCAGGCTTATGGAGGCAGAGGGACCCAGATTAGCAGGGGCCAGAGATTTTCTCTTGTTTACTAATTCAGGTCTTTCTCATAACCACATCCCTAGCAACCAGCATGTGGTATATGCTCTATGAATATTTATGGAATGAATAAGGGAATCAATGACAATGAATAAGTCAAGAGCCTTTAAGTACTGACAAGATTCCGTATAGAGGGATAACTGGAACTGTGTGGAGGAGCCAGAAGGACTTGTTGGAAGGTGAAGTTCTGTGCAGGCTTATGGAGGCAGAGGGACCCAGATTAGCAGGGGCCAGAGATGCCAGATTAGAGAGTGTTGATACCTTTTGAGTGGGCTGGGGAAGGATTTGCATTGCTGGAGGGAGATATCTATTTTGGGGTGTAACTAAGTTTTCTAAATATTCTAGGTGCCACTGGGAGGGCATGCTCCTTCCAAGCCCGCCATAGTGTGCTATGGTAAGTGGAGGCATGGAGCCAACCCCTACTTTACTCTGCCACTGTGTCTGCAGCCCTGCATGGTGGTGGTCGTGGCCGGAGTGGGGTGCAGGTGCCGAACAAGTAGGGCTGAAGGGCTCTGTGATGCGAGGGATCCAGCCAGCCCTTGGCCACGTGACAGGAGCACCATCTGCACTCTGGGGCGCCTTGATTTTGCAGCTGCCACAGCCTACTCAGGCAGATTTGACACAAGCTTAGCAAATAGCTTTTCCAGGAGGTTCATAAATTTCCAATCTGCTGTGCTACGTTTTTCCCCTACAACTGCCACCAGCCAAATGTTAGTCTGGATCCAAGACCTGAAGGGCAATCAGTAAACGTATGGGCTCATCACAGACTTGGAAAGGAGATTGAGGCTCAGGTGGCCCTCTGAATGGACCATTCCTAGAATATGCGTAATTGTCAAATCTTTACTAGCATGTCTATCTTATGCAGATGTATTCCTCAGATTACATGTAAATTGAATTTATGTTCAATTTAATTTTAAGCACCAAGTTAATGCAATTTTAAATATTATTTTAAGGTATTCTGTGCTGAGTATTCCATTTACCAAAGCAAATGACTCTCAATTTGTCTTTTGTATTAATTGTATATAAGTGTAGATATATTTGTGCTTATATCTTCTGTATACTTATGTTAAGAATCATATCTTTTAAAAGATACAGAAAATGTTGGCTCCATACTAGCTTTAAGAGTTTCATGCTTAACTTACAAGGCTGGAGAAAATTTTGAGTTGTATACACTAAGAGTTGGCACTAAGATGGTCTTCATTGCTATCCATGCAACTTCATCCTCACAAGACAGATAATAAATGCAGAATTGTACAGTATCCTGGGATAAATACATTCTAGCTAGGAGCCACGTTTCAAATACAGCTTTTTGATATCTTACTACCCGGGGAGATTAAAAGTATTTATGAACTGAAGAACTAGGGGACTTTGTTGCTATTCCTGAACACAATAGAAAAAGACAAGTTTATAAGATAGAAATTTTCTGGAGTGATTGGAGTGTCCCCAATTCCTGCCCTGCTTGACTGCAGTAACCATTCCTCCCAACATGTCTGTACTAGTTAACAAGCAACTTCTGCTGGAATTAAAGTTTCAAGTGATGTTGAGTAACTTTGGAAGCCAGGGTAATATCTTACAAAAAACTAAATATCCAAGTTCGTGAGAAACCCGTTTTTTGGTCTCTAGAGAATTAGAGGGAATCACAATCTAAAGTTGTGAGCCAAGAGAAAAGCAAGCGTATTTTAAGGTTCTTGGAAGAATTTATTCACGTGAATTTTTTCTTCAGGATTCATCTCCACACTAGTGCTTCTGGCGGTCCCATGGAAGTGCCTCTAATGGTAGAAGTTCCTTTAACTGTAGAAGGGCCCTGTAGTTCAGCAGCTAATGGCAGGGACTATGTTTAATCCAGTATGCTCAGGTCCCAGTGCAGGGCACGGCACACGGCAGGCTTCTTGTTGAAGAAATGGAAGAGCAAATGACCAAGTGAAGACTAGTTGAGACGTGATAGTGCAATGCAGTACTCTATAAGGAGGGGGAGGCAATGGGCATACACGATTCTATTCATTTAGCATGAAGATTACGTTGGTATTTTTTCATACCCCTGGCAGAAAGGGGTCAAGTCATGTGACTTGGGGAGGATCATTAATTTCTTGGCCTGATTGGGAAAGATGTAGAGCTGACAGTGGAGAGATGAATACACTCTGGGCCTGTCACTGGAGCCTTGGATCCAGCTGTTCTTAGGGTCATAATGATTCAGGATGAGCTGGTTAGGTGGCCCCTTTTTAAAGCAATGTCTTTTAAAAGCAGTTTTAAATTTTATTTTATCTGTACTGTGAGGCATGTGGGATCTTAGTTCACTGACAAGGGATCAAACCCATGCCCCCTGCAGTGGAAGCATGGAGTCCTAACCAAACAACTTTTAAAAACTTCATATTCTGTATTGAGGTATAGCCTTTAACAGTGTTGTGATAAGTTTCAAGTGGACACAGAGGGACTCAGACATACATATATATGTATCCTTTCTCCCCCAAACCGCTGTCCCACCCCAGGCTGCCACATAACATTGAGCAGAGTTCCCTGTGCGATACAGTAGGACTTTGTCCAATCTTTTGCCTTAATTTTTCTCATTCTTTCCTTCTCTTTCTCCTGCTCTTCCTCCCCTGCTTCATTTCTTTATTATTTTTTGGCTGCACTGGGTCTTTGTAGCCTTGCAGGACTTTCTCTAGTAGTGGCAACTGGGGTCTGCTCTGCATTGCGGTAACTTCTTGTGGAGTGCAGCCTCTAGGCACGCAGGCTTCAGTAGCTGCGGTTCTTGGGCTCAGTGGTTGCTGCTTGCGGGCCCTAGAGCTCATGGGGCTCGGGAGTTGTGGCGCACGGGCTTAGTTGCTCCCTACACGTGTGGAATCTTCCTGGTCCAGGGATCAAATCCATGTCCCCTGCATTGGCAGGTGGATTCTTATCCACTGCGCCACCAGGTAAGTCCCAACAACCTTTTCATTTAGCTATTTAAACTGAGTTTCTGCCACTTGCAACCAATACGTTTTGGATAATTAAATTTGCACTTTCTGATTAAAAATGAACATACGTGTGGCTTTTATAAAAAAGAACAAAGGAACACACATACTCACAGGCCCACACTTAGGTCAAGGGCTCCATTTCTGATTTGAGACAAAGTAAGCTCAGTGGTTATTCCACTCTACTTTTGTAGCACCAATTTCAGCAAAATCCAAATCTAACACAGGGAAAAATACCAGGATGCTATCAAACAACATCTTCCATTGGATGGGAAAGCTTCCTGAGTCTGTGGCCTTAGTAAACTTTACCTTTGGAATCTTCCCACCCTAGACAGTGCTCATGTTTTTTTTTCTTAGGAGTCTTGAGAAGCTGAATTTTTAAACTTGATCAAGTCCAATTTATTTTATGACTAGTGCCTTTGTTTCCTAACAAACCTTTGCTTACCCTAAGGTGGAGAAAATTTCTCCTGTGGTTACCTTTAGACATCTGTTTAAAAGTGTTTAGATTTAGGTCTATGATCCATATCCATTTTTTTTTTGTATGGTGTGACCTTAGAGTCAAGATTTACCCTCCCTATGTATACCCATTAGTTTCAGGACCACTTGTTGAAAAGACTGTCCTTTCAGCCATTGAATTACCTTGCCAAATTGGCTGAAATTCTATTTTTAGATCCTGCTATATTGCGTCATTCTATACATTTAGCCTAGTGTCAATAGCACACATTCTTGATCACTGTGGGCCTTGAAATTAAATCACACGTGTCCTCCACCTTTGTTTTTTCCCCCAAAACTCCTTTGGCTCTTACTGCCTCCTTGCATTTATATATAGATTTTAGAATCAACTTGTCAGTTTATACCAAAGAGTTCACTTAAATTTAAATTGTGTTTTTAAATCTATACAATTTAAGATGTGGCACCTCAACAGTATCAAGTCTTCTGGTTCATGGTACTTCTCTTGATTTATTTAGATCTTTAATTTCTCCCAGTAATATTTAGTGTACAGATAAATTTCAATGTAAATTTTGTTAATTATATCCACTGGTATCTTATACTGTAGATACTGTTGTAAATGATATTTTAAGATTCCAATTTCCAGTTGTTCATTGCTATTTATAGAAATAGTTGATTTTCAAATATTTATCTTATCCTGTGACTCTGTTAAACTCATTAGCTCTGGAAAATTTTTGGTAGATGCCTTAGGATTTTCCATGTACATGAATGTGTCATCTGTAAATAAAACTCATCTTTTCCTTTCTAAAGTCAATTTTTCTTTTATTGTATTGGTTTGGAATTCTAGAACATTGTTGAATAGAAAAGAACGGATGCTTGTTTTATTCCTGATATTTGAAAGAAAGCATTCAGTCTTTCACAACTGTAGGTTTTTCATCGATGTAAGCTTTTTTTTTTTTTAAATTATGGGTGGGTATTGAATTTTGCCAAATGCTTTCTTTGTATATATTGAGATGATCATATATGTTCTCTTAGTTCTGTTAATACGGTAAGTTACATTGTTTGATTTTTGAATATTAAACCTATCTTGCATTCCTGGGATAAGTTCCACTTGGTTATAGAAAAACCTTTAAAAAATTGAATTAGATTTGTTAATGTTTTGTTAAGAACTTTTACCCTTATGTTCATGAGGGACATTGGTCTATAGTCTTGCCTGTTTTGACATCAAGGTAATGTTTGACTTCATAAAATGAGATGGCAATTGATTTTTCTTCTTTTCCTGAAGAAGTCTGTGTAGGATTAACATTATTTCATCCTTAAATTGTTTGAAAAGAATTCACCATTTGGAGAATTTCATTCTCCGGATTGAAAACTGGAGTTTTCATTTTGGTAAGGATTTTAATTAGGAGTTACTTTTGATATTTTTGTCATTTTTTATCTGTTATCTCTTTAAAAGTTTCATTTCAACTGGTGGTCAAATCGGCATGCAGCTGTTCATAATCCTATTTTTAAAATGTCTGTAGCATCTGCAGTGATCTCTTTCATCTTCCATGATGTTGGTAATTCTCTCTGGAGTTGTATTATTGGAGTGAATGACATGGAAAGATAGGAAATGTGAGCACAGGATGAGGAATGCTTGCAATTACAAGCACGGAGGTGTGTTGTGACTGTTCGGTTGCTAAATTGTATCTGACTCTTTGTGACCTCATGGACTGCAACATGCCAGTTACTCCTGTCCTTCACTATCTCCTGGAGTTTGCTCAGATTCACGTCCATTGAGTCAGTGATGCTATCCAACCACCTCATCCTCTGCTACCCACTTCTCCTGCTTTCAATCTTTCCAGCATCAGGGCCTTTTTCAGTGAGTCTGCTCTTTGCATCAGGTGGCTAAAGTATTGGAGCTTCAACATCAGTCCTTCCAACGAATATTCAGGGCTGATTTCCTTTAGGATTGAATGGTTTGATCTCCTTACCGTCCAAGGGACTCTCAAGAGTCTTCTCCAGCACCACAATTTGAAACCATGAATTCTTCAGTGCTCAGCCTTCTTTTTGGTCCAACCCTTACATCCATACATGACTGCTGGAAAAATCATAGCTTCAACTATATGGACCTTTGTTGGCAGACTGATGTCTCTGCTTTTTAATATACTGTCTAGGTTTGTCATAGCTTTCTTTCCAAGGAGCATCTTTTAATTTCATGGCAGCAGTCACCATCCAGTGATTTTGGAATTCAATAAAATCTCTGCTGCCACTTTCCCACCTATTCACAGTGAAGGGTTCTGAAAAAATGGAGGAGGGAATGGCAAACCACTCCAGTATTCTTGCCATGAGAACCCCATGAACAGTACGGAAAGGCAAACTGAGGGGTGTAGTTATTGGTAATGACAAGGAATTCAGCCATGGGAGTGGATGGCTGAGGTCTGGCAGAGGACAAGGTCCTTGCAGAAGGAGAGGTCAGGGAGCTGAGAGGCAGAGCATTGGAAGGAAATCTCCGAGAATAACGATGGGAAGAATGGCGGAAAGACAATGAGCCTAGTGTTGAACTCTTCAAGGAGCAAAGGAAGCAAGTTGGAAGATATGTATGAGGAGCCCCTGGGTAGTTTATTGACATGAGAAACAAAGGAGCTGGAGGCTGTAGGGTGGATGTAGGCAAACTGGCCTGGATATAATGTCTGAGGAGAATTCCGCCCCCTCCCCTAGACTCAGTGGGAAGGTTTTAGGGGAGGTCATATCCTCAAGGGAGAGCGAGATATCCACCACTGCAGCGGGGTGACCCAGCTGGTCAAGGAAGAGGGCGAGGGTCTGGGGCTGCTGGCTGAGGGCAGCTGGAGTCCCAGGAAACAGAGGACGGTTTCGGGAAGCCTGAGTGTCTCACTTCACACACTGTTGGCTGAACCCAGGGTAGGCAAGGTGCAAGCAGGGAAGCTGGAAGAAAACTCAAGGAGCCAAAGGAATTGCCGACATGTTTATCCTCTCTGGGCTGGTGCAGCTCTTATTCTCTCATGGCTGACCCAGAGGACACAGCCATAGCGCAGCCTCAAGTGCTTTCCAGGTGGAGCTTATAAATGCAAACAGACCAAAAATGGCCTGTGGCTGAGTATAGTCACGTGCTTGGGCAGTACTGTAGATGGTCTCAGCTGTTACACAGCTTGCCGTGTCATTATTTACAAAATGTGGGGCAAGAGCGAGAGGCCGTGGGGCGAGTGAGCCTGACTGATGCCATGTGCTATGTGCTATTTCCCCATACTAAGAAAAAGGAATGCAAGAACTACAGGGAACTGAGGGTCTGGGTGCCCAGTGGTGATCTGGGTTTAGCTTTGTGAGGTGAGCGAGACAAACAGGGATGGTGGCTTGGTGGGATCCTGTTGGACACTTTGAAACAGAGGACTTTCTGGGGCTCTCCTGGCCAGAAAATCCTTTCCATATCCCATTTATTATTTGTAGGAAAAAGGCTTTCAGCTTCTTATACCTTCCAAACAGTTACTGATTAGGAGAGTGAAGGAACTCCAAAAGAAACAAAAGTTCAGTGATGGGGTAGAGGCCTGGCTCCTCCCTGGGATGTGTTAACAGTTTGCTACATATTTCTGAGTTATTCCACAGGAACTAAGGCCCCCATCCAGGCAGAGGATGGTAATTTCACGCTGAATATTAGCACAAGGATCCCAGGCTCGTTGGAACCAGAAAGCCGACAATTGAGATTCCTGGAAGAGCACCCTGTTACTTCAACACCAACCAGTCAGAGGAGGGTCATACACCCTGCCTCCTTCACCCCAAGTTTTATCTGTAAAGACTCTTCCCTAAAGCCTGTCAGGGACTTTGGGTCTTTTGAGCGTGAGACACCCATTCCCCTTACTTGGCCCTTGCAATTAAGCCTTCCTCTGATCCAACTCTAGTGTTAGTTTGGTCTCAGGCACAGATACTTGGGTTCAACACTGGATTGGTGAGCCTCAGTGTTGAGGGGGACTCTTGGGCTCACACCTTGGTGGAGTTAACATTTGAGCTCCAGGCACCGTGGTAGGAAACATTGTCCCTTCATCTCCACGTTTGTTTCAACTTGGAGCAGGCTGAGGAGCTGCAGCTGCGGCTGGTTCTCTGCGCCCACGCTCCAGGGCCCCCTGCGGCTCCGCAGCCCCCTGGGGCTGGCCTAATGCCCTGGCGCGCCGCTGCGTCACCCCGGCTCCTGGCGCCCCTCGCGGCCTCCGCCGTGGGAAAGCCCCTAGTGCCTGGCTCTCAGGCCCGGCTCTGTCCCAGCATTTCTTTCTGCTGCAAGTTTCGTGGAGGTCTGCTCTACTGTTGGCGTTTCTTTTGCTTCACTCTTCCCCTGCTCCTCTTAGGAAGACTCAGTGAGTCTCTAACAGCTTAACCCTAAGTGGTCTGTTCTCTTACCCACTGCCTGCTGGAGTTACGTGCTGTCCTTTCTTTTTTGCTTTCTGTCATTTAAAGAGAGAGAGTGTTTTTCATTTTGGCTTTGAAACCTCCCAGGGAGAAAGAAACTTAATGAGATCTGAGTGTGCTCGTGTCATCGTTGATGACACACATCANGAGCAGTATTGCATAGGAACCTGGAATGTCAGGTCCATGAATCAAGGCAAATTGGAAGTGGTCAAACAAGAGATGGCAAGGGTGAACGTCGACATTCTAGGAATCAGCGAACTAAAATGGACTGGAATGGGTGAATGTAACTCAGATGACTATTATATCTACTACTGAGGACAGGAATCCCTCAGAAGAAATGGAGTAGCCATCATGGTCAACAAAAGAGTCCGAAATGCAGTACTTGGATGCAATCTCAAAAACGACAGAATGATCTCTGTTCATCTCCAAGGCAAACCATTCAATATCACAATTATCCAAATCTATGTCCCAACCAGTAATGCTGAAGAAGCTGAAGTTGAACGGTTTTATGAAGACCTACAAGACCTTTTAGTTGATGTAAGTAGTGGTCAGGATATTATTGTTATCCCTGGAGAGACACCAGCTATTATCTCAACAGGAATATTTGGACTGCTTCACAGGGGACTGTTGGGTTACTGTTAGGAAGATTGGGACTAACTTCCCGGGAAGTTCAAATTCATACCGGAGTTATAGACAGTGATTATAAAGGAGAATCGAAGGTCATGGTCTCTACCACTCTTTCCTGGAAGGTTTCTAAAGAGGATAGAAGTGCTCAGCTTTTAATCATGCCTTATGTGGATATAGGACATTCAAACAAAAAGTGCAGCTCTGGGGGATTTGGAAGCACAGGCCAGGCTCATATTTGTCTCACTGAAAAGATTTTGGAATCCAAACCCAGTTGTCAAGTCAATGTAAGTGGCAAAATTTTCGAGGTTTAATAGATACCGGAGCCAGTGTGTCTATTACCATCATCTCTCAACACTGGCCTAAACCGTGGCCAGTTGGCTTGCTCCAGTGTCTATTGTGGGTCTGGACAGGCACAGGGACTAAAAAGAAGCACTATGGTATTGTCCTGTTCGGGGCCTGATAAACAATCAGCCACTATTCAATTGTCAGGGGAGTGTAATCTCATTGCAACAAAAATTTGAAGCGATGGACATTAAGGCCCTCAGCACACCAGAGCTCTCCGACAGTGTTACAGCTCTGTGTTACAGTTCAGTTTTACTTAAAAAATAAAGGGAACTACATCCTCGCGGCATGAGAGCATGCCAACCCAAAAGACAGGAAGAGAAGAGACAGGGAGAAAGAGAGACAGAGAGCGCGCCCGGAAAAGAGAGACCCCCGGCCCTGGCTGCTCTTCTAATATGTTGTTCCTCCCCCGGACCTGCCCTGTGTAAACTGGCTTAGCCAGGAGTGCTGTTTCTTCTACCTGAGGTCCTCACTCTAGTCCTTGGACTTTCCTTTCTTCTATTTTGTGGGCCTTTCCCTTCCTTGTCTTTTAGCCACTGCCATTCTGAACTCCTGTTTCCTATTCTAACTACCTACCATTCCCCCCTCAAGAGATGGGAGGCCCAATTCTTTGGGAACAGGGATGTCAAGGTCTTTCTAGCTACTTCCAGCTGAACTGGGATGGGGAGGGCACTGGGTCTCCCCCTCTTGCTAGTCTCAGGCCTCAGAGTCCTTACAGCAGTGTCCATCTAAGGGTGAGTGATATTTTCCACGGTCAGCTGTAGTTTCATATATACTTGTTGAACTGGCACTGCATGTTGCTTGTTGACCTGAGCAGACACAAAATGGCTTAGACAAGTGATGATACATGGAGCAATCATAAGCAGCATCAATACGGCATAACAAGGATTAGTAGAGGCATTCAGTTCAGTTCAGTTCAGTCACTCAGTCGTGTCCGACTCTTTGCGACCCCGTGAATCGCAGCACGCCAGGCCTCCCTGTCCATCACCAACTCCCAGAGTTCATTCAGACCCACGTCCATCGAGCCCGTGATGCCATCCAGCCATCTCATCCTCTGTTGTCCCCTTCTCCTCCTGCCCCCAATCCCTCCCAGCATCAGAGTCTTTTCCAATGAGTCAACTCTTCGCATGAGGTGGCCAAAGTACTGGAGCTTCAGCTTTAGCATCATTCCTTCCAAAGAAATCCCAGGGCTGATCTCCTTCAGAATGGACTGATTGGATCTCCTTGCACTCCAAGGGACTCTTAAGAGTCTTCTCCAACACCACAGTTCAAAACCATCAATTCTTCAGCGTTCAGCCTTCTCACAGCCCAACTCTCACATCCATACATGACCACAGGAAAAACCATAGCTTGACTAGACAGACCTTAGTTGGCAAAGTAATGTCTCTTCTTTTGAATATACTATCTTGGTTGGTCATAACTTTTCTTCCAAGGAGTAAGTGTCTTTTAATTTCATGGCTGCAGTCACCATCTGCAGTCACTTTGGAGCCCAAAAAAATAAAGTCTGACACTGTTTCTACTGTTTCCCCATCTATTTCCCATGGAGTGATGGGACTAGATGCCATGATCTTCGTTTTCTGAATGTTGAGCTTTAAGCCAACTTTTTCACTCTCCTCTTTCACTTTCATCAAGAGGCTTTTTAGCTCCTCTTCACTTTCTGCCATAAGGGTGGTGTCATCTGCATATCTGAGGTTATTGATATTTCTCCCAGCAATCTTGATTCCAGCTTGTGTTTCTTCCAGTCCAACGTTTATCATGATGTACTCTGCATATGAGTCCATGATGCCATCCAGCCATCTCATCCTCGGTCGTCCCCTTCTCCTCCTGCCCCCAATCCCTCCCAGCATCAGGGTCTTTTCCAATGAGTCAACTCTTCGCATGAGGTGGCCAAAGTACTGGAGCTTCAGTTTTAGCATCATTCCTTCCAAAGAAATCCCAGGGTTGATCTCCTTCAGAATGGACTGGTTGGATCTCCTTGCAGTCCAAGGGACTCTCAAGAGTCTTCTCCAACACCACAGTTCAAAAGCATCAATTCTTCTGCGCTCAGCCTTCTTCACAGTCCAACTCTCACATCCATACATGACCACAGGAAAAACCATAGCCTTGACTAGACGGACCTTAGTCGGCAAAGTAATGTCTCTGCTTTTGAATATACTATCTAGGTTGGTCATAACTTTTCTTCCAAGGAGTAAGCGCCTTTTAATTTCATGGCTGCAGTCACCATCTGCAGTGATTTTGGAGCCCAAAAAAACAAAGTCTGACACTGTTTCTACTGTTTCCCCATCTATTTCCCATGGAGTGATGGGACTAGATGCCATGATCTTCGTTTTCTGAATGTTGAGCTTTAAGCCAACTTTTTCACTCTCCTCTTTCACTTTCATCAAGAGGCTTTTTAGCTCCTCTTCACTTTCTGCCATAAGGGTGGTGTCATCTGCATATCTGAGGTTATTGATATTTCTCCCAGCAATCTTGATTCCAGCTTGTGTTTCTTCCAGTCCAACGTTTATCATGATGTACTCTGCATAGAAGTTAAATAAGCAGGGTGACAATATACAGCCTTGACGTACTCCTTTTCCTCTTTGGAACCAGTCTGTTGTTCCATGTCCAGTTCTAACTGTTGCTTCCTGACCTGCATACAGGTTTCTCAAGAGGCAGGTCAGGTGGTCTGGTATTCCCATCTCTTGCAGAATTTTCCACAGTTTATTGTGATCCACACAGTCAAAGGCTTTGGCATAGTCAATAAAGCAGAAATAGATGTTTTTCTGGAACTCTCTTGTTTTTTCCATGATCCAGCGGATGTTGGCAATTTGATCTCTGGTTCCTCTGCCTTTTCTAAAACCAGCTTGAACATCAGGGATTTCACGGTTTACGTATTGCTGAAGTCTGGCTTGGAGAATTTTGAGAAGCCAGTGTCAAATTCCCATCGCCAGGATGGCTCAAGTCCCTCCTCGTTCAGGGATCAGAAGATCTATCTCCTCTCTGTTTTGGAGTACAACTCCTGCCAAGCTGTGTTGGCTCTTTAGAGCTGTCCTGAGAAATCTTATCCCCAGAAATTTGATTTTGGGGGTGTTCATTAGAATGGCACTCATCTGCAGTCCTGAATAGGTATCTGAGATCTCCCAGGGGCTCACAGGTGTATTGAGTGTCCTCTTCTGTTTTCTTCCATGGCTTGACTCGTGAGTAGTGAATCCAGGAGTCATGTCCTGTTACCTTGACTGCTGTGGGGGTAGAAAGCATTACAGGGTAGGGGCCCTTCTTGGTGGGCTGGAGTTGAGCCTTTGGGGACCCATCTTTCCAGACTTTAATTAGGACTTGTGTCCTTGGAGCATATAGTGATGACTCCTTAGACTCTTTTGGGTCCTGGTTCACACCCCACAAGCATATATCCTATTGGAATTGACAAATGGCCATGGTATAAGACTGGAGGGTCTGAGCCTCTGGATCTAGGAAGAGGTCATTGACATAAACAAAAGTCTCCCTATAGCATCTCGTAAGGACTAAGATGAATCTGTTCCTTAGGGGCAATATGGGTGCAGAGGAGAGCTATTGGTAAAACCTCCTTCCATCCCAGGGAGGTCTCCTGGGTTATTTATTTATTTTTTTTTTTTTGCTGATTTTAAGAGTTGATTGGCTCTTTCTATTTTTCCTAAAGATTGAGGCCTCTAGGCACAATGGATATAATAAGAAATGCCCAATGTTTCAGAGACCCCTTGGGTGACTTCAGAAGTAAATGATGTCCCATTGTCACTTTGTAATGACCTGAAAGACCAGGTCATTACAAAATGGACTGGAATGGGTGGATTTAACTCTGCTGCTACTGCTGCTAAGTTGCTTCAGTTGTGCTCAACTCTGTGCGACCCCATAGATGGCAGCCCACCAGACTCTGCCATCCATGGGATTCTCCAGGCAAGAACACTGGAGTGCGTTGCCATTTCCTTCTCCAACGCAAGAAAGTGAAAAGTGAAAGTGAAGTCACTGAGTTGTGTCAAACTCTCAGCAACTCCATGGACTGCAGCCTACCAGGCCCCTCCACCCATGGGATTTTCCAGGCAAGAGTACTGGAGTGGGGTGCCATTGCCTTCTCCCAGATGACCATTATATCTACTACTGTGGGCAGGAAACCCTTAGAATAAATGGAGTAGCCATCCTGGTCAACAAAAGAGTACAAAATGCAGTATTTGGATGCAATCTCAAAAAGGACAGAATGATCACTGTTCGTTTTCAAGGCAAACCATTCAATATCACAGTAACCAAGTCTATGCCCCCAACCAGACATTGAGGAAGCTGAAGCTGGAGGTTCTATGAAGAACTACAAGAACTTTTAGAACTAACATCCCCCAAAAGATGTCCTTTTCATTATAAAAGACTGGAATGCGAAAGTAGGAAGTCAAGAAAAACCTGGAATAACAGGCAAAATTGGCCTTGGAGTACAGAATGAAGCAGGACAAACACTAACAGGGTATTGCCAGAGAACACACTGGTCATAGCAAACACCTCTTCCAACCACACAAGAGAAGACTCTGCACATGGACACCACCAGATGGTCAACACCAAAATCAGATTGATAATATTCTTTGCAGCCAAAGATGGAGAAGCTCTGTACAGTCAGCAAAAACAAGACTGGGACCTGACTTTGGCTCACATCATGAACTCCTTGCCAAATCAGACTTAAATTGAAGAAAGTAGGGAAAACCACTAGACCATTCAGGTATGACCTCAATCAAATCCCTTATGATTATACAGTGGAAATGAGAAATAGATTTAAGGGACTAGATCTGATAGACAGATGCCTGAAGAATTATGGACGGTGGTTCATGACATTGTACAGGAGACAGGGATCAAGATCATCTTCAAGAAACAGAAATGCAAAAAAGCAAAGTGGCTGTCTAAGGAGGTTTTACAAATAACTGTGAAAAGAAGAGAAGTGAAAAGCAAAGGAGAAAAAGAAAGACATATCCATTTGAATGCAGAGTTCCAAAGAATAGCAAGGAGAGATAAGAAAGCCTTCCTCAGTGATCTGTGCAAAGAAATAGTGGAAAACAATAGAAAGGGAAAGACTAGAGAGCTCTTCAAGAAAATCAGAGATACGAAGGGAACATTTCATGCAAGGATGGGCACAATAAAGGACAGAAATGGAATGGAACTAACAGAAGCAGAAGATGTTAAGAAGAGGTGGCAAGAATACACAGAAGAACTGTACAAAAAAGATCTTCACGACCCAGATAATTATGATGGAGTGATGACTCACCTAGAGCCAGACATCCTGGAATGTGAAGTCAAGTGGGCCTAAGGAAGCATCACTATGAACGAAGCTAGTGGAGGTGATGAAATTCCAGTTAAGCTACTTCAAATCCTGAAACATTATGCTGTGAAAGTGCTGCACTCAATATGCCAGCAAATTTGGAAAACTCAGCAGTGACCACAGGACTGGAAAAGGTCAGTTTTCATTCCAATCCCAAACAAAGGCAATGCCAAAGAATGCTCAAACTACCGCACAATTGCACTCATCTCACATGGAGTAAAGTAATGCTCAAATTTCTCCAAGACAGGCTTCAGCAATACGTGAACTGTGAACTTCCAGATGTTCAAGCTGGTTTTAAAAAAGGCAGAGGAACCAGAGATCAAATTGCCAACATCTGCTGGATCATCAAAAAAGCAAGAGAGTTCTAGAAAGACATCTGCTTCTGTTTTATTGACTATGGCCAAGCCTTTGACTGTATGGATCACAATAAACTGTGGAAAATTCTGAAAAAGATGGGAAAAGCAGACCACATGACCTGCCTCTTGAGAAATCTATATGTAGGTCAGAAGCAACAGTTAGAACTTGCCATGGAACAACAGACTGGTTCCAAATCGGGAAACGAGTATGTCAAGGCTGTATATTGTAACCCTGCTTATTTAACTTCTATGCAGTGTACATCATAAGAAACACTGGGATGGATAAAGCACAAGCTGAAATCAAGATTGCTGGAAGAAATATCAATAACCTCAGATATGCAGATAACACCACCCTTATGGCAGAAAGTGAAGAGGACATAAAGAGCCTCTTGATGAAAGTGAAAGAGGAGAGTGAAAAAGTTGGCTTAAAACTCAACATTCAGAAAACTAAGATCATGGCATGCGGTCCCATCATTTCATGTCAAATAGATGGAGAAACAATGGAAACAGTGGCTGACTTATTTTGGGAGGCTCCAAAATCACTGCATATGGTGATTACAGCCATGAAATTAAAAGATGCTTACTCCTTGGAAGGAAAGTTATGACCAACCTAGACAACATATTAAAAAGCGGAGGCATTACTCTGCCAAGAAAGATCCATCTAGTCAAGGCTATGGTTTTTCCAATAGTCATGTATGGATGTGAGAGTTGGACTATAAAGAAAGCTGAGCACCGAAGTATTGATGCTTTCTTACTTTGGTGTTGGAGAAGACTCTTGAGAGTCCTTTGGACTGCAAGGAGATCCAACTAGTCCATTCTAAAGGAAATCAGTCCTAAGTGTTCCTTGGAAGGACTTATGCTGAAGCTGAAACTCCAATACTTGGCCACCTGCTGTGAAGAGCTGACTCGTTTGAAAAGACCCTGATGCTGGGAAAGATTGAAGGTTGGAGGAGAAGAGGTTGACAGAGGATGAGATGGCTGGATGGCATCACTGACTTGATGGACATGAGTTTGGGTAAACTTCAGGAGTTGGTGATGGACAATGAGGCCTGGCGTCTTGTGGCCAATGGTGTCACAAAGAGTTGGACATGACTGAGTGATTCAACTGAACTGAACTGAACTGTAAGCTAATTGACACACCCAGAGGTGGCAGGACAATTCCAAGGCACTGCCAAAATAGGAGGAGTGGGTGGTTTCCCAAGGCTGGGATGATCCTCCCAGTCCTTAGCATATGAATTCACCCAGCTGCCAAAAGGTAGACAAGACTGCATTCCATGGCCTAAGTCCATGGCCTAAACCCTTGCCCGGTGCAACGGCCCACACCCTGCAGAGTGTGCTTGTCTCTTAAAGCTCAACATTCAGAAAACGAAGATCATGGCATCTGGTCCCATCACTTCATGGGAAATAGATGGGGAAACAGTAGAAACAGTGTCAGACTTTATTTTTTTGGGCTCCCAAATCACTGCAGATGGTGACTGCAGCCATGAAATTAAAAGACGTTTACTCCTTGGAAGAAAAGTTATGACCAACCTAGACAGTATATTCAAAAGCAGAGACATTACTTTGCCGACTAAGGACCGTCTAGTCAAGGCTATGGTTTTTCCTGTGGTCATGTATGGATGTGAGAGTTGGACTGTGAAGAAGGCTGAGCGCCGAAGAATTGATGCTTTTGAACTGTGGTGTTGGAGAAGACTCTTAAGAGTCCCTTGGACTGCAAGGAGATCCAACCAGTCCATTCTGAAGGAGATCAACGCTGGGATTTCTTTGGAAGGAATGATGCTAAAACTGAAGCTCCAGTACTTTGGCCACCTCATGCGAAGAGTTGACTCATTGGAAAAGACCCTGATGCTGGGAGGGATTGGGGGCAAGAGGAGAAGGGGACGACAGAGGATGAGATGGCTGGTGGCATCACCGATTCAATGGACGTGAGTCTGAGTGAACTCCGGGAGTTGGTGAGGGACAGGGAGGCCTGGCATGCTGCGATTCATGGGGTCGCAAAGAGTCGGACATGACTGAGCGACTGAACAGAATGAAACCTATCGCTGTGTCTCTCACTGAAGTTTTGAAATGAAGCATCATAGCCTGAGCTTCATTAGCTCCTGATGCCAGGCATCCTGGGTTTCGGCCAGGCTCAAGTCCCAGGAGAGAGGAGATGAAGGATGGGAGAAAAAAGCAGTGGGGGGAAACGTGCCAAGGAATCCTCTTCAAAGCCTGCCAGAAAATCTGCTAAATACCTGATGTGTACTCACAGTTTTCATTGGCCTGATCCTTGGCACAGAGAAGATTAAGGACAGAAGAACCCCCACCGACTTGGGCAATAGCTCCTGGAGCTCAGCAGAGAGTGCCTTTGGGACATACTAAGGAGTAGTCTCTCCAGAGTCCCTCAGCTGCACCCACTGCCACTCGCCTGTTCCCAGGGGGTTCCAGGAAACAAGAAATGAGATTGTAAAGGAATTAATGTTTCATTAGGCATCTGTCCCTCCAGCCATAGGAGTGAGGACTTCCTACCTTAACGGGTGGTCTTCTCAAATCTGAGACCGAGCCGCGTGAGCTTTCTGCTGAGTTCGTTTTTTGCTGTCCCAGTTTCCAGCAGCTTCTTGTTGCTTCCCCTGCGCTGGGTTTTCTTCGTGTTCCGCTTCCACTGTGGGAGCTTTCACAAATTGGGCTTCTGCTGTGCTTGGCCTCCTCCTTGCAGAGACTTCACAGAGGTTGTTTCAGCCAGGTTATATTTGAGTCAGGGCACCGTAGATGTCAGGGGAGTGCACTCTCGGTTCTGTCTCGTCACAACAAAGATTTGAAGCAACGGGCGTTAAAGCCCTCAGTGTGTCACAGCTCTCGGACAGATCCGTGTCACAGCTTTGTGTTACATTCAGTTTTATTTAGAAAATAAAGGAAAATGAATTCTCGAGGCATGAGGGCATGCCGCCAAAAAGAAGTGAAGAGAAGAGAGAAAGCGGGAGAAAGAGAGAGAGAGCACGCACGGGCAGCAGAGAGACTCCAAGACCTCCACGGCTCCTCTTTTCCTGTGATGTTTTCCTGCCCTGGGCCTGCCCTGTGTATATTGGGCTAGCCAGGAGTGCTGTTTGTTCTACCTGAGGTCCTCACTCCAGTCTTTGGACTCTTCTTTGTTCTGTTTTCGCAGGCTTTTCTCTTCCTTGTCTTTTAGCCACCGCTATTCTGGACTGCTTTTTCCCATTCTAGCTATCTAACACAACCTTATGTTGTTGTAGCCACACATTTCAGGAAACAAACAAACTCACTCAGAAGGACAATGCAGATAGTGGAGTGCAGTTTATTACATCAGCGGGCCCGAGGCAGTCTCCTCTTAGCCAAGGACTGCGACCAGTTTTCATGAAAACCTTATATACACTAAGTGTACGTGCCCAAACCCACCTCCCCAAATTCCCTGAAACTAGTCTGAACAAAGGAAAAGAAAGATACAATCAAACTTAATCTGTGATTCATATGCCGTAAGCCTACGTAGTTGCTGCTGCTAAGCCGCTAAGTCGCTTCAGTCGTGTCCAACTCTGTGCGACCCAATGGACAGCAGCCCACCAGGCTCCCCCTTCCCTGGGTTTCTCCAGGGAAGAACACTGGAGTGGGTTGCCATTTCCTTCTCCAATGCATGAAAGTGAAAAGTGAAAGTGAAGTCACTCAGTCGTGTCCGACTCTTTGAGACCCCATGGACTGCAGCCTACCAGGCTCCTCCATCCATGGGATTTTCCGGGCAAGAGTACTGGAGTGGGGTGACACTGCCTTCTCCAGAGCCTAGGGCTCCAGTGCCTAAAAAGTAAGTAAGTAAGTAAAGTCACTCAGTCGTGTCTGACTCTTTGTGACCCCATGGACTGCAGCCCACCAGGCTCCTCAGTCCATGAGATTCTCCAAGCAAGAATACTGGAGTGGGTTGCCATTTCCTTCTCCAGCCAGTGCCTAAAAGAACACCCTAATATCTGTGTAACCAAATAGAATCATAAATTCTATTATGTTTATTGGGGTATGACCACAGGCCTATTGGTAATTGTCCACTGTCTAACAGACTCTAAGTATGAGCCCTGGGGCTCTTCCTTCCAGGCGCCTGGTGTTCCAGTCGGTTCTCGTTTCCATTGATCCTGGGCATAGAGCTCAAAGTCCACAGTCTGGCCCAAGATGGAGTCCTGTTTTCAAGCTGGAGCCTGTTCTGTCTGTTTCCTCCTTCATTCCCCACTCATGATGCTCTTAACTCATAGTATGAGCATCACTCATAGGGATATATTGAGTGGCTCTCTGACTGCCAATTTGGGAGAACAACACCAACCTTTGGGTTACAAAGTTCATAGTACATTGTAAAATGCAGGATCCACAAAGCAGAAATATGAAGGTAATTATAACAATGGTAAATATAATTTTCCATCAATTACCCTTCACCCAAGATAGGACCAAAGTCCAAGAAGAAAGATCATCATCAGACATAGCTTTTACCTGACCTTTCACGTCACCTGCTGCTGCTGCTGCTGAGTCGCTTCAGTCGTGTCCAACTCTGTGCGACCCATAGACAGCAGCCCACCAGGCTCCCTCGTCCCGGGGATTCTCCAGGCAAGAACACTGGAGTGGGGTGCCATTTCCTTCTCCAATGCAGGAAAGTGAAAAGTGAAAGTGAAGTAGCTCAGTCGTGTCTGACTCTTAGCGACGCCATGGACTGCAGCCTATCAGGCTCCTCTGTCCATGGGAGTTTCCAGGCAAGAGTACTGGAGTGGGGTGCCATTGCCTTCTCCTCATGTCACCTAAGGTGGCTGATATATTGCCAGATAAATCAGGAATATATACACAACATTCAACTTTAACTATAGCACATAGCTGAAACTATGGTTAGTCTCAAGATGATACTGGCAAGTTCCTGTAGCAGCAGTCGATTGTACAGCTTCATCTCTTTTACTTCTTTAAGATGACCTTGGTTTCACGAGGATCAGTGGGGTCCTTTTGTGTAGTCCCCCGGCGTCCTCTGGGTCTGCGTGGTATGCTCTCCTCACCCTCGTGTGGTGGATCCAGGGAGTGACACCTGAAACTTTAACTGCTGTGGGAGTGGTTAGAACAACACTACATGAACCCTTCCAATGTGGGGCCAAGGAGTCATGTTTCCAGTCCTTGACCCACACCTGATCCCTGGGCACAAATTCGTGAGTCTTTTCCCCAAGGGGGAATGGCACCCTTTCTTGTACAAACTTAGTTACCTGATTTATTACCTTTCCCAGTTGTTCCATCTGCTGTGAAATCTCATCTACCCTTACCTGAGGCAAATTTGTTGACACCTGTTTTATTATGGGAGTGGGCCTCCCATACACAATCTCATATGGAGAATAGCCTTGGGACCATGGGGTCATCCTGAGTCTGAGCAGAGCTGTTGGAAGTAAGTCCACCCAGGAGGAGTTAGTCTCTATGATCCACTTGCAGAGTGTCTCTTTATGTGTCCGGTCAGTTCGTTCCACCATCCCAGAACTCTGGGGCCTATATGCCATATGTAATTTCCACTGGATATTTAGAGCTTCACATACCTGTTGAATTAAGTTGGCTACAAAGGCAGGGCCATTGTCTGATCCTATACTGGTCTGGGGGTTATTTCTCGAAGCAGACAGCGAGCCACTTCATTTGCTTTTTCAGTTCGGGTAGGGAAGCCTCCACCTATCCTGAGAAGGCACATACCATGAGTGTTGGCAGAGTTTAAAGTCCACTTCAGTTTAGTTCAGTTCAGTCACTCAGTCATGTCCGACTCTTTGCAACCCCATGAATCACAGCATGCCAGGCCGCCCTGTCCCTCACCATTTCCCGGAGTTCACTCAGACTCACATCCATCAAGTCAGTGATGCCATCCAGCCATCTCATCCTCTGTCGTCCCCTTCTCCTCCTGCCCCCAATCCCTCCCAGCATCAGAGTCTTTTCCAATGAGTCAACTCATCACATGAGATGGCCCAAGTATTAGAGTTTCAGCTTCAGTATCATTCCTTCCAAAGAAATCTCGGGCTGATCTCCTTCAGAATGGACTGGAGTCCAAGGGACTCTCAAGAGTCTTCTCCAACACCACGGTTCAAAAGCATCAATTATTAGGTGCTCAGCTTTCTTCACAGTCCAACTCTCACATCCATACATGACCACAGGAAAAACCATAGCCTTGACTAGACAGACCTTAGTTGGCAAAGTAATGTCTCTGCTTTTGAATATACTATCTTGGTCATAACTTTTCTTCCAAGGAGTAAGCGTCTTTTAATTTCATGGCTGAGGACTTAGAGTGCCTTTTAACTGTATTCCTGGAGGTTTTTGTTTATGTCCAGGGGCAGCATTGATCTTTTTCGTTTTGGGGGGCATTTTCTGCTTCAGCCAGCTGGGCTTGGGCCAGTGTACACTGTGGGACAAAGTTAATTCAGGCATTTTTGAGAGTACGAAGGTTCTGACAGACCCCCACCAGCAGCCTCAAATTTCTAAGCCACGTGTTTTGCAGTTTTATCTGCCAGTCAGTTTCCCCATGTTTGTGGCGTGTCTTCCTTTTCGGGACCCCAACAATGCATCACTGCTACCTTTTCAGGATCCCATACAGCATCTAATAGAGTCAAGATTTCTTCTTTGCTTTTAATGTCCTTTCTGTTGGCCGTCAGAAGACCTCTCTCTTTATGTAAAGCCCCATGTACGTGTATAGTAGCAAAAGCATACCTGGAGTCTCTGTAAATGTTTGTCTTCTTAGCTTTTGACAGCTGGAGGGCCCAGATTAGAGCATATAGTTCAGCCCATTGAGCAGACCAGTGTGATGGCAGAGAGCTAGCCTCAATGATGGTTTCTTCCATGACTGCTGTACAACCCAACAATCATTGTCCTTGTTTCACTAGGCTGGTGCCATTGGTGTTAAGGACCCAATCTGGGTCTGGGATCTGCTGGTCTCTCATGTCAGGTCCGCTGGCTAAACTTCTTCTAGGATTTCCTTGCAATCATGTGAGGGCCCACCTTCTCCCACAGGAAGGAGAGTGGCCAGATTCAGGGCCTGACAAGGCCAATAGTAACATGGGGGTTCTCACATAACAGTCCCTGGTACTGAGTAATCCAGGATGTCAACAGCTGTTTATGGGGGTCCCTCACAGGAGAGTCTTGACCTCATGCAGGACTTTTATAATCAAATCTTGGCCCAAAGTCACCTTGGTTGCTTCCCAGACCAGTAAGGCAACCACAGTAACAGCCCATAAGCACACCAGACACCCAGTGGCAACATTGTCCAGCCATTTCGAGAGAAGCCACAGGTCTGTCCCATGTCCCCATAGTCTGGGACTACACTCCCATAGCCACCTGGTCCTTTTCAGTCACGTAAAGAGAGAGAGAGGTCTAGTCAAGGCCATGGTTTTTCCAGTGGTCATGTATGGATGTGAGAGTTGGACTGTGAAGAAGGCTGAGCACCGAAGAATTGATGCTTTTGAACTGTGGTGTTGGAGAAGATTCTTGAGAGTCCCTTGGACTGCAAGGAGATCCATCCAGCCCATTCTGAAGGAGATCAGCCCTGGGATTTCTTCGGAATGAATGATGCTAAAGCTGAAACTCCAGTACTTTGGCCAACTCATGTGAAGAGTTGACTCATTGGAAAAGACTCTGATGCTGGGAGGGATTGGGGGCAGGAGGAGAAGGGGACGACCGAGGATGAGATGGCTGGATGGCATCACGGACTCGATGGACGTGAGTCTGAGTGAACTCCGGGAGTTGGTGATGGACAGGGAGGCCTGGCATGCTGCGATTCATGGGTTTGCAAAGAGTCAGACACAACTGAGCGACTGAACTGAACTGAGTTCTATTGCCAGTGGGCCTTGTTTTGCAAGCGTGGCAGGGGGTGGGGGTTGTCTTTTGTCCAGACCTCAGGGAATTGTTCAATTAACTCTCTCTCTCTCTTTCCTGTTTAGCCCATCCGGTTTTCCTTCCAGGAGATCAGGCAACCTCCGTTCATCTTGAGGGGTTACTGAGAGGAAAAGTAAATGGGTGGTTGAGCCTACTCAAAGAGTGGGTCTTTCATGGGGGGAAAAGTCATTTGTGCTCCAATTTAGACAGCAAGTCTCTTCCCAACAAAGGTACTGGGCGTTCAGGGGTGTATAAAAATTCATGAGTTACTTGGTGTCCCCCCATCTGACATTTTCAAGGTAGGCTTGAGACACAACGGCTGCATTTATCACCATCTGAGACCCAGCAGCCTCTGGATCTATTGGCATATAAAGTCTACAAGCCTCACACAGTCTTTCGTAGAACTCAGAGGGTGATTCGCTCTCCTTCTGAATCACTTCGTAGGGTTTTGCCATCCTCAGAGGTTTTCGGGCCCCCTCTTGAGGCCTGATAAAATAGCTACCTGATATCTCTCCAGGTGGCCCCTCCCTTCCTCTGTGTTACAGTCCCAGTTGGGCCTCTTATTGGAGGTGGCTGGTTCTGCCCACCGCTGCGGGTTTGCAGTACCCTCAGGTGCCATTTCTCTTAACGATTTTCTGGCCTCAGTTAGGATCCTGTATCTCTCCTCAGTGCTGAAAAGGGAGACTAGCAGTTGGATTATGTCATCCCAGGTAGGGAAGTGGGTTCGAATAGTCGTCTCCATTAGCCTAATCGTGGCTTGTGGCTCCCCTGAATACGGTAGAGTGTGTCTCTGCCAATTTATTATATCCGTAGAGGAAAATGGCTGGTAATAATAGGCTACAGGGGGCTGCTGGTAGTGCCCACATGTGTCCTGAACTGGGGCTGTTGTAGCTCTCTGAGGGGCATCTGTAGTGGGGTTCTTTCCCCCTGTTCCTTGGCGGCATGAAGCCTCTAATTCCTGTGTTTTCTTCCCCTTCCCCATCAGTACTCACCAGGAGAGGTGGATACAGTCTAGGAGGTCCAGCTGAGGTGGAATTCTGGGGGCGTTGACCAGAGGTCTCCATCGCTGGGATCAGAGCCTGCCAAAATGGCAGCTCTACGATCTCCAGGAGAGCTGGAGAGGAGCAGCAGCTGCTGCAGGAACTTCACCCGGCCCTAGATCGGGCATTAAGGTGGCCTCTGGTCCTGGTGGGGGCACTGGGAGGCAGGTGCATCATCTCCAGAATGGGGTAAGGGGCAGGTCCTCCCCGTCCAAATCCTGTAGTTCTTTTTTTTTTTATCATCAATCAATTTTTATGCCATTAATATTTTTCCCTTTCCCTTCTGGATACAGAACCTTGTCCAAGTAGGAGGGTTTTGAACTAATCCTAGCCATGAGTCAATATATGGATATTGATCCAGCTGTCCCGGCTCTCCTGTGACTACTGTATAGATTGCTTCCACTATTTTTAAGTTCATGGTGTCCTTGGTGGCCATCCTACTCCCATAGGGGGCCGTTCGACCTCATAGAGTATGTGGAGGTGGTTAGGCATTATCTTCACCTCATAGTCTCCTCCAAATCCCTTCTTTAAATTTTAATCATACACTCCAATACAGTTGCCTTAGATTCGCCTCCCCGCATCTGGCCTACCTTCTTGAGCTGTCTTCTACTTTTCCTTTCCATTCTGTCTACAAAGTCCTCAGTACCCTATGTACTTCTGATATTTCCACTCAGTGAAACACTTACATTGCCATTCCACCTCCTTCCTAATTGGGCTTAGAAGAGCCTTACCTGCCAGATCCCAGAGGGAGACGGGGCATCGGCATGTCTTCACCTGCCGGTCAGCATGGCCGAACCAGAACACCATGTGGTCCAAGACTGTTTCTCCCTTAACTTTTAAAGTCCATTCTGGCTTGGTGGGCTTGATCAGGTGTGGATGAAAACACAGATGGGTTAAATATCCCATGTTCCAGGCTGTCTCTGGAAAAGCCAGTTCGCACTCATTTATGTATCCTCCTCCTTCTAGCTTGACAATTCCAAGGAGGTCAAGAATTTCACAGCAGATAGGACACCTCCTGGGGGAGGGCAGAATACAAGCACACAGGACCAAGTCTCTTCTCCTAACAATCCCCTGGTGATTACTTGGTAATAATTTTCCCCAAGATGGCATGGACACCACCTCCTAAATGGCATTCACAAGTTTCCTTCCTAAGCCCTCACACGCTCGTCGACCCGTGTACCAAGCAATCGCTGCCTGTCTTTCCAGGCTCCTGTGGGTCCCTGCTCCTTCTAGTCCCTCCCAGGGGGGTGATCAGGCCCCCTCTTCCACCCTGCTGGGTGGGCTCCTCCTCACCTGAGCGCTCAGTTCCCCTGCTGCCATCCACTACCTGCTAACGTGAAAGGTCCGGGTGTTGAGAAGCAGAATCCTTCCAGAAGGATGAGGTTCCTTCCCCCGTCTAGAAGATTCAAGCCACAAGGCCTCGCAGTAGTCCTCAATGGGACTTGTCTCCTGAAAGTGAGGAGTTTCCTGGCCAATGCATCAAATGTTGTAGCCACAAATTCTGGGAAACAAACTCACTCAGAAGGACAATGCAGATAGTGGAGTGCAGTTTATTACACCAGCGGGCCTAAGGCAGTCTCCTCTTAGCCAAGGACCCTGAATAGGTTTTGTGAAAACCTTTTATACCCTAAGTGTACGTGCCCAAACACACCTCCCCAAATTCCCTGACAATCAAAGTTAACCAGTGATTCATATGCCTTAAGCCTAGGTAGTTAACAGCAGACAATTATCAATAAGCCTGTCGCCATACTCCAATAAGCATAATAGAATTTATGATTCTATTCGGTGACAGAGATAATTAGGGTATTCTTTCAGGTGATGGAGAGTCTAGGTGAAGAGCCCTGGGGCTCTTCCTTCCGGGGCCTGGTTTTCCAGTTGGTATGTCATTTCCATAGATACTGGGCATAGAGCTCAAAGTCCACAGTCCGGCCCAAGATGGAGTCCTGCTTTCAAGATGGAGCCTGTTCTGTTTCCTTCTTCAATATTGCTGACATACCTGTCAATCTATGAGGTCGTGATCTCTTGGAACAATGGCATGCTGAGACACATATTCCTCCAAGTTAATAGAGTGAGGCAAGTCACCAAATTATGTTCAATCAAGGTTATATACCAGGATTGGGACTAGGAAAAATCAACAAGGAAGAATTTATTCTTTGACTACTCAAGATTTCAAACCGCCCCCTTTGCACTAGTGGCCACTGCTCATATAAACCTTCCTCCACCACATCCATACCTCTTAACTGAAAACTGATCAACCTCTGTGGATAGAGCAGTGGCCTCTAAAACAAGAAAAACTGGAGGCTTTACATGAATTAGTTAATGAGCAACTTAACAAGTGACATATTGTTGAGTCCTTTAGCCCTTGGAATTCTCCAGTGTTCTTTATACAAACGAAATCTGGTAAATGGAGAATGCTTACTGATCTAAGAGCTGTTAATGCTGCTATTGTTCCAATGGGTGCTTTACAACCGGCCCACCTAATCCTAGTATGATTCTAAGCACGTGGCATTTGTCTGTTATTGATCTCAAAGATTGTTTTTTCACTATTCCTTTACATCCTGATGATCAATCTAGATTTGCCTTTTCAGTTCCTTCCATTAACTTAAAGGAGCCACATAAAAGATTTCAATAGACTGTATTACCTCAAAGTATGCTTAACAGCCCCACTATTTGTCAAAATTTTGTAGCCAAGGCTGTGAATCCAGTGAGACAGCAACTCACTCATGCGTTTGTTATTCATTATGTGGACGATATGCTACGTGCCGTACCTGAAATTGATGGCCTACAGGAGTTGTTTTTAAAGCTAGAGGATTCTGATTGCTAGAATTTTGTTAAGGATTCATACACACCAAGGAAACCAGAATTGAAAGAGACATGTGTAACCCAAGGTTCATCACTGTACTGTTTATAATAGCCAGGACATGGAAGCATCCTAGATGTCCATCAGCAGATGAATGTATAAGAAAGCTGTGGTACATATACACAATGGAGTATTACTCAGCCATTAAAAAGAATACACTTGAATCAATTCTAATGAGGTGGATGAAACTGGAGCCTATTATACAGAGTGAAGTAAGCCAGAAACAAAAACACCAATACAGTATACTAACGCATATATATGGAATTTAGAAAGATGGTAACAATAACCCTGTATGCGAGACAGCAAAAGAGACACAGATGTATAGAACAGTTCTGGACTCTGTGGAAGAGGGCAAGGGTGGGATGATTTGGGAGAATGGCATTGAACATGTATAATATCATATAAGAAACAAATCGCCAGTCCAGGTTTGATGCAGGATACAGGATGCTTGGGGCTGGTGCACTGGGATGACCCAGAGGGATGGTACAGGGAGGAAGGTGGGAGGGGGATTCAGGATGGGGAGCATGTGTATACCTGGGGTGGATTTCTGTTGATGTATGCTAAAACCGATACAATACTGCAAAGTAATTAGCCTCCAATTAAAATAAATAAATTTAAATTTAAATAATAATATAAAGCTAAAGGAATACTTGGAATGTGCTGGCTTGTATATGCTGCTAAGTCACTTCAGTCGTGTCTGACTCTGTTCAACCCCATAGATGGCAGCCCACCAGGCTCCCCAGTCCCTGGGATTCTCCAGGTAAGAATACTGGAGTGGGCTGCCATTTCCTTCTCCAATGCACGAAAGTGAAAAGTGAAAGTGAAGTTGCTCAGTCATGTCTGACTTTTAGCGACCCCATGGACTGCAGCCTACCAGTCTCCTCCATCCATGGGAGTTTCCAGGCAAGAGTACTGGAGTGGGGTGCCATTGCCTTCTCCAGGCTTGTATATAGCTCCTGATAAATTACAATACACTGAACTTTTTCAGTACTTAGGAAATATAGTCACCCGTACTACAATCAAACTACAAAAGGTACAAATACGCAGAGACTCAATTAAAACTTTAAATGACTTACAAAAATTACGAGAAGATAGTAAAACTGGATTTGGCCTAAGTTAGGGATTCCAACTTACTCTTTATCGCATTTATTCTCTCTATTAGGAGGAAATCCAGAGCTTAATAGTTCCCGACAACTAACTCCTGAGGCTAAGAAAGAACTAGCAATTATAGAACACGCTGTAAAAAACTGCCAGACAGACAGAATAAACCCTCTAGAGCCTCTTCAGTTGTTTGTCTTCCCTATCCCTCACTCCCCTACTGGGTTGATTATGCAAACTCGTCTTTAATAGTTGAATGGATATTCTTAGCTAATTCACAAACAAAATCTGTTAGCCCTTACTTAGATCGATAGCCACTATAATTCTATAAGGAAGAGAGCATGTTCAACAGCTTACTGGATAGGACTCCTGCCTTATTTGCACTACACTAACATTTAGTCAAGGCTATGGTTTTTCCAGTGGTCATGTATGGATGTGAGAGTTGGACTGTGAAGAAGGCTGAGCACCGAAGAATTGATGGTTTTGAACTGTGGTATTGGAGAAGACTCTTGAGAGTCCCTTGGACTGCAAGGAGATCCAACCAGTCCATTCTAAAGGAGATCAGCCCTGGGATTCCTTTGGAAGGAATGATGCTAAAGCTGAAACTCCAGTACTTTGGCCATGCGAAGAGTTGACTCATTGGAAAAGACCCTGATGCTGGGAGGGATTGGGGGCAGGAGGAGAAAGGGACGACCGAGGATGAGATGGCTGGATGGCATCACAGACTCAATGGACATGAGTGTGAGTGAACTCCAGGAGTTGGTGATGGGCAGGGAGGCCTGGCGTGCTGTGATGCATGGGGTCGCAGAGTCAGAGACGACTGAGCAACTGAACTGAACTGAACCAAACCTTCAAAGAATTAAAACATTCTCCTCAACATCCATTACTGCGGCGACGAGCCTCAGGTGACGGTGTTGGGCAGATTGACAACCACTCTCCTAATCTGCCTGTCTTGCAGTTTTTTAAAAAAACAAGATGGATTTTGCCTATAATTGCTAGCCTCAACCCCATTCCTCTGCTCCTCTCATTTTTACAGGTGGCACTGCCCGAGGAAAAGCAGGGTATACAGGCGCATTTATGTTAGTTCTTGAAACACCTGGATATTCTGCACAACAAGCAGAAATTCTAGCTATTAAACATGCATTACAAAATATTCCCCAAGCATTAGTATCTTATCTGATTCTCAATATTCTGTATATGTCACTAAACATATCAGTTCACTTAAGTTCAGTCACTCAGTCGTGCCCAACTCTTTGCCACCCCATTAATCGCAGCATGCCAGGCCTCCCTGTCCATCACCAACTCCCGGAGTTCACTCAGACTCACGTCCTCGAGTCAGGGATGCCAACCACCCATCTCATCCTCTATTGTCCCATTCTCCTCCTGCCCCCAATCCCTCCCAGCATCATAGTCCTTTCCAATGAGTCAACTCTTCTCATGAGGTGGACAAAGTACTGGAATTTCAGCTTTAGCATCATTCCTTCCAAAGAAATCCCAGGACTGATCTCTTTTAGAATGCATTGGTTGGATCTCCTTGCAGTCCAATGGACTTGAAGGAGTCTTCTCCAACACCACAGTTCAAAAGCATCAATTCTTCAGCGCTCAGCCTTCTTCACAGTCCAACTTTCATATCCATACATGACCAATGGAAAACCATAGCCTTGACTAGATGGACCTTTGTTAGCAAACTAATGTCTCTGCTTTTTAATATGCCATCTAGGTTGGTCATAATTTTTCTTCCAAGGAGTAAGCATCTTTTAATTTAATGGCTGCAGTCACCATCTGCAGTCATTTTGGAGCCCAGGAAAATGAAATCTGACACTGTTTCCACTGTTTCCCCATCTATTTCCCATGAAATGATGGGGCCAGAGGTCATGATCTTCATTTTCTGAATGTTGAGCTTTAAGCCAACTTTTTCACTCTCCTCTTTCACTTTCATCAAGAGGCTTTTTAGCTCCTCTTCACTTTCTGCCATAAGGGTGGTGTCATCTGCATATCTGAGGTGATTGATATTTCTCCCAACAATCTTGATTCCAGCTTGTGTTTCTTCCAGTCCAGCGTTTCTCATGATGTACTCTGCATAGAAGTTAAATAAGCAGGGTGACAATATACAGCCTTGACATATTTCCTTTTCTATTTGGAACCAGTGTGTTGTTCCATGTCCAGTTCTAAGTGTTTCTTTCTGACCTGCATACAGATTACTCAAGAGGCAGGTAAGATGGCCTGGTATTCCCATCTCTTTCAGAATTTTCCACAGTTTATTGTGATCCACACAGTCAAAGGCTTTGGCATAGTCAATAAAGCAGACATAGATGCTTTTCTGGAACTCTCTTGCTTTTTCCATGATCCAGCGATGTTGGCCATTTGATCTCTGGTTCCTCTGCCTTTTCTAAAACCAGCTTGAACATCTGGAAGTTCACAGTTCATGTATTGCTGAAGCCTGTCTTGGAAAATTTTGAGCATTACTTTACTAGCATGTGAGATGAGTGCAATTGTACGGTAGTTTGAGCATTCTTTGGCATTGCCTTTCTTTGGAACTGGAATGAAAACTGACCTTTTCCAGTCCTGTGGCCACTGCTGATTTTTCCAAATTTGCTGGCATATTGATTGCAGCATTTTCACAGCATCATCTTTCAGGATTTGAAACAGCTCAACTGGAATTTCATCACCTCCACTAGCTTTGTTCATAGTGATCCTTTCTAATGCTCACTTGACCTCACATTCCAGGATGTCTGGCTCTAGGTGAGTGATCACACCATCATGATTTTCTGGGTCATGAAGATCTTTTTTGTACAGTTCTGTGTATTCTTGCCACTTCTTCTTAATATATTCTGCTTCTGTTAGGTCCATACCATTTCTATCCTTTATCAAGCCCATCTTTGCATGAAATGTTCCCTTGGTATCTCTAATTTTCTTGAAAAGACCTCTAGCCTTTCCCATTCTGTTGTTTGCCTCTATTTCTTTGCATTGATCGCTGAGGAAGGCTTTCTTATCTCCCCTTGCTATTCTTTGGAACTCTGCATTCAGATGAATATATCTTTCCTTTTCTCCTTTGCTTTTCACCTCTCTTCTTTTCATAGCTATTTGTAAGGCTTCCCCAGACAGCCATTTTGCTTTTTTGCATTTCTTTTCCATGGGGATGGTCTTGATCCCTGTCTCCTGTACAATGTGACGAACTTCCATCCATAGTTCATCAGGCACTCTATCAGATCTAGTCCCTTAAATCTATTTGTCACTTCCGCTGTATAATCATATAGAAACAACAATTATTAAGGATAGTTTCCCATCCACATTATATACTCTTTTTACAGATTTACAACAGGTGACTAGACACCGACAGTTTCCACTCTACTGTCCACATATTTGGGCTCATATGATTTACCAGGGCCTTTAACAGAAGGAAATGCTCGAGCCTATGCCCTTTTATTTCCAGCCTTTACAGAGGCATCAACCTTTCATGACCTGACACACTGCAACTCAAAATGTTTAAAACCTAAGTTTCACATCACTTGGACTCAAGCTAAACAGATTGTGAGGACTCGTCCTGCATGTCAGATGGTTGCCATAACCATGTCTCCAACAGAAACTGGGGGAAATTAATCCCCTGGCCTGAAGCCAAATAAGATCTGGCAGATGGACGTCACTCACGATCCATCCTTTGGAAAGTTTGCTTATGTGCAAGTCAAGGTTGACACTAACTCTACATTTATCTGGACAACTGCTTGCTGTGCAGAATCTACAAGACATGTTATTTCACATTTGCATCGTTGCTTTGCCACTGTGGGCCTCCCACAAAATATAAAAATGGACCATGGCCCGGCTTACACTACTTCTGCCTTTAGGGATTTTTTAAAAGCTTGGTCTATAAAACATCATACAGGAATCCCCTATAATCCCCAGGGAGAAGGATAAGCTATTGTAGAATGAGCTAACAGATGTCTGAAAGAATGTTACAGAAACAAAAGTGGATAGATGGAATATCACTTCCCCCACAGCAAAAATTACATAAAGCATTATTTACTTTAAATTTTTTGCATCAACATAATGATTTCACTACAGCAGAACGACATTTTATACAGGAACAAAAAGAAATTCACCCCAAACCACCCGTTGGTGGTATGACCCAGCAGCACACTCATGGCCTGGGGGGTTCTGATCACCTGGGGGAGGGGTTTCACGTGTGTTTCGCCAGGTGACTCAGAAACACCCGTTTGGATTCCCTTGTGTCATCTGAAACCGTATCATGAATGAACTCCCACAGAAGAGACGCTTCGCATGCAACGCAGAGCCCCCAGTAATGAGTTTCAAAGGCCTGAGTCTGAAACAAAGATGATGATTCCCCTCCCACTGGAATAAGAACAAGATCCCCGCTCGGGGACAAATTAAAAGACTAACTACACAGAAATCAGAGGAGACCTTAGGCAATGAAGGGAGAGCTGTCACTCCCAACAGTCTGGCTGTTGCCATCTTTGCTCTCATCACCACCGCAGTGAGTATACCCCTAGCAACAGCCAAATCTAGAAATTATACTAACTGGGCTGCTGCTGCTGCTGCTAAGTCCCTTCAGTCATGTCCGACTCATGCGATCCCATAAGCAGCAGCCCACCAGGCTCCCCTGTCCCTGGGATTCTCCAGGCAAGAACGCTGGAGTGGGTTGCCATTTCCTTCTCCAACGCATGAAAGTGAGAAGTGAAAATGAAGTCGCTCAGTCGGTTCCTACTCTTAGCGACCCCATGGACTGCAGCCTAGCAGGATCCTCTGCCCACGGGATTTTCCAGGCAAGAGTACTGGAGTGGGGTGCCATTGCCTTCTCCATACTAATTGGGCATATTTATCTAACTTCCCATTACTAAAACCCATCGACTGGGGGCATTCTATGATCCCAGTTTATGTTAATGATTCTTCCTGGATACCAGGACCTGAAGATACACGGCTTCCTCTTTTTAAACAAGAGGAAGGGACTGCCTTCAACGTTACTTATGGGTATGAATCCTGGCCAGTTTGTGTAGGACCAGCTACAGGATGTCTTCAATTATCTACGCCAGCCTGGCTGTCCATTAATTCTTTAAAGAGTAACTATACTAAAGTTCATTTACATCTCTCTGGTTTGAGTTTTGCTTATAATGACTCAGAACCCAATAATGACAGCAAATCAGACAGACCTTTCTGCGAGCATCGCAAGCAGTGGGCTGAAAAACAAGAGCGGATTCAGTGGGATAATTGCCACAGGACCAGAGAAGTAATTTTGATTAGTGGTTCCAATGGAATGTAGGGGACTGGTCCCCTAAGGGGCATGCAGTCTCCAACTGCTCTCATCAAACCAGTCCTGCAGTCCTCACAAAAGGCTGCGCTGGCAACTGCATAAAGTCTTTGACCAAACTAACATCCCCACTCATTCAGGTCATCTGATTATATGTCTGGGAGTGGCACGCCACCCACTTCCCACAACCGGATCAAGAAAGAGGGCAAGGAGAGATTTGGAAATTGACTTTAAGTCTTAAAAAATTCAAATTTGGGATGGACATTATTTCGATAAAACTAATTATTCATTGACATTTAATACCAGTACAAACTGGACATTTTATATTCAGGCTTACATGAGACATCTTTATGTGCTCTTGAAAGAAACAATTTCTATCAGTGAAAATGTACAAGAACTTTCTTGCCAGAATTGCAAATTATATACTTGCTTAAATTCTTTACTTTATAATTCTAATCACTTATTTGCTATATAAAGAAGGATATTGGTGACTGTTCAGTTCAGTTCAGTCACTCAGTCGAGTCCAATTCTTTGCAACCCCATGAATCGAAGCACACCAGGCCTCCCTGTCCATCACCAACTCCCGGAGTTCACTCAGACTCATGCCCATCGAGTCAGTGATGCCATCCAGCCATCTCATCCTCTGTCGTCCCCTTCTCCTCCAGCCTCCAATACCTCCCAGAATCAGTCTTTTCCAATGAGTCAACTCTTCGCATGAGGTGGCCAAAGTACTGGAGTTTCAGCTTTAGCATCATATGGCTTCCAGTAAATCAAACCAGACCTTGGGAAGGCTCTTCTGAAGCACATGCTCTTTTAAAAGTTATCAAGAAAGAGCTACAACATTCCAAAAGGCTTGTTGGACTCCTTAGAGCAGCTGTTGTGGGAATTATGGCTACAGCGCTGACCACAGCAGCAGCTGGGGGAGCAGTGCGTCCAACCACATCAACAACCACATTCGAACAGCAGGGTGCCAAAATGCAGGTTCTGCCTGGGAAGTCAGAACCACATAGACCAAGAAATTAATGGAAGATTGGTTGATTTAGAAAATACAGCTCTCCTACTAGAGGACAAAGTACAAAATTTACAATCACAAATTCACCTTAAGTGTGACTGGAGTATCTCTTCATTTTGTGTCACACCTCTTAAGTATAATCAAAGTGCATATACTTTGGATCAATATCTAAACATTCGAGAGGACGCATTCATAATAATCAACCCTTAGATAGTTCCCAATTACAGGCTACTGTTTCTAATATGCAGAAGGCTCACTTACAATAACTCCAAGAAACTGATTTATTTGAAGAAATTGAGGAAAGCTTACATACAGTTAACCTCATGTTGTGGATTAAAACTTTAGGAGAAGGATTGCTTGGTACTATAAGATCAGGATGTATATTTTTAACTATCTAGTCCTCAGATAGATTAAAAAAAAAAAAACTATTTGAGAATTGATGAAGAAGTTGCTCAGACAGCGTATCTACTGTGAAAACAAAAAGGGGGAGACGTAGTGGGGATTCCTAACGATGTACTGTCACAGCCTTGAGAAATCCCACAGAAATAGCACCTGGAAAAGCAGCACATAGCAAGAAATCATGTTAGTGATCATCTTTCATGTTTTTCTTAAGAATAATCTCCTTGTTAAGGTCCTCAGGGCCAGGCACAGAAGGGAGTGTGACTGGGATCAGGAAGCGTGGACCTTGCAACCTTGGGTGCCAGGCGCCAGGTGGGAGCTCTGCCTGCACGCTCCACTGATTGCTCCCCAGACCAGCCCTGAAGGGACAGCCTGGGCAAACACAAGGAGATCAGGACCCATCGTCCCAGACTTCCTATTTTGTCTTCATTCTCATCACTCACTCCCGGACCACTAGTTCAGTTCAGTTCAGTCGCTCAGTCATGTCCGACTCTTTGCGACCCCATGAATCGCAGCACACCAAGCCTCCCTGTCCATCACCAACTCCCGGAGTTCACTCAGACTCATGTCCATCAAGTCAGTGATGCCATCCAGCCATCTCATCCTCGGTCGTCCCCTTCTCCTCCTGCCCCCAATCCCTCCCAGCATCAGGGTCTTTTCCAATGAGTCAACTCTTCGCATAAGGTGGCCAAAGTACTGGAGCTTCAGTTTTAGCATCATTCCTTCCAAAGAAATCCCAGGGCTGATCTCCTTCAGAATGCACTGGTTGGATCTCCTTGCAGTCCAAGGGATCTCAAGAGTCTTTGCCAACACCACAGTTCAAAAACATCAATTCTTTGGCGCTCAGCCTTCTTCACAGTCCAACTCTCACATCCATACATGACCACAGGAAAAACTATAGCCTTGACTATACGGACCTTAGTCGGCAAAGTAATGTCTCTGCTTTTGAATATACTATCTAGGTTGGTGCCGGGGACCAGCCCTGCTGGATCCAGGGATATCCAAAGGGGGAACAGAGCGGGCGGATAGGACAGGATAGGAGAGAACAGGATAGCTCAGGAAAGAATAGTATAGTAGGAAATTAGTGGAAGAAAAGAAGGCTGAATAACTTGGTTTACGTGGAAAGCCAATAAAACCTCGAGACAAGAGGTTTGCACCATCTACCTTAGGCCACCGGCGTCCGTTTGAATATCAGAGAGTGCACCGCCCTGGGCTCTCTCTCCTACAGATCTTAGCAGCCGGGACAGGTAAGTAGACATGGCGAGCCTCCGCGCCCTAGATGGGAATTCAGCCGAAAAAGGGAGAAAGGGGAGAAAAAGAATGACATGGGAAGCCCAGCGTCGGTGTAAAGCTCCAAGAGGGACAAAAGGGGGAAAAAAGGGAAAAAAGGGAAGGGGGGAAAAAGGGGAAAAAAAGGGAAATCTAACGTTGGCGTAAGGCTCCAAGAGGGCGTTTATTGTTCAGAACCAACTTATATACCCCAAATTATACATAATAGAATATGCAGAGTTACGCAGAAGTAGCAGTCCTGACCCTCATTGAGACAAGGCTTTCTTTTTTGCATACTCTCCTGTCACAAAAGTCTCAGGTGGTTTACACTATCCTCTGGCCAAGAGGCCCATTAACATTTTTATGGCTCTCTCCTGAGGAAGTTTTTGTTAACCAGAAGACTTATCTGTGTTAATCTTTCCAAAGTCTGAATGCCACTCTCAGAAAACACCAAATAAGAATACAGCAGTTTGTAATAAAAGGAAGTACAGTGATTTATAGCAAAAGGAAAGTAATTTACCCAAAAGTTCAGTATTGCCAACATCAAAACCACTACATATCCCTTTTTCCATATCCGAATTACTTCTCCTGTTACAAAAGTCTCAGGTGGTTTACACTATCTTCTGGCCAAGAGGCCTATTAACATTTTTATGGCTCTCTCCTGATGAAGTTTTTGTTAACCAGAAGACTTATCTGTGTTAATCTTTCCAAAGTCTGAATGCCACTCTCAGAAAACATTAAATAAGAATACAGCAGTTTGTAATAAAAGGAAGTACAGTGATTTATAGCAAAAGGAAAGTAATTTACCCAAAAGTTCAGTATTGCCAACATCAAAACCACTACATATCCCTTTTTCCATATCCGAATTACATAGATCACATCTTCCCGGGTGCCTGAGAGATAAGAAATAAGGAGGTCTGGCAGCAATCATCCAGTCAACTGTGAAATCCTGTCACCAATATGAACCCGAAAAGGCTCTGAAACTTCAAGACACCCTGAGGCCTCTGTGCCTTCCACATTTGGGAGGTTGCAAGCAATTCACAAGCCTGCAGAAAATTAGGGGAACCTGTTAGGCAGGCTAGAGCATTATCAAAGGGGGGTTGGGCTGAAATGAGAAAACAGACAAATTCTTATTTTGGGGGGCACATGTTCAGGAAAAACCAGGGAGAAATCCGATGACTCAAATTGNAATCATTGAGTCAACTGTGAAATCCTGTCACCAATATAAATTTGAAAAGACTCTAAAACTTTAAGATACTTTGAGGCTTTTGTGCCTTCCACATTTGGGAGGTTGTGAGCAATTCACAAGCTTGCAGAAAATTAGGGGAACCTGTCAGGCAGGCTAGAGCATTATCAAAGGGGGGTTGGGCTGAAATGGGAAAACAGACAAATTCTTATTTTGGGGGGCGCATGTTCAGGAAAAACCAGGGAGAAATCCGATGACTCAAATTGCCCTGCCATCTGAGTTTGCCACGTGACCCTGTCACGGGTGGGATTTCTCACTCTGGCTCCCGACACTTAAGTAAGCATTGTAAAAATTGTATTAACTATACTCTGTTAACTCTAGTATGTGATCTGTAGCTTTACATTTTATGGCATTACGTTTACTTTTTGATTTTTTCTTTAAAAAGCTTCTGATTTTTTCTTTATAGAATAAATACAAGGTGGTTAGCTTCTATGGTTGGAAGTTAGCCTATTTTTATGCAAATTTCCTAAACTACAAGTTCCATCAGAGTTAAATAGTTACCATTTGGTATACTTTTTTTGTCATATCCCTACTGATGTTGATCCCCAAGTCATATTTTAAAGGTTAACTCTATTTTTCTTCATTTCTATCTGCTTGGGATAATTCTGAAGGAAAAAAAGACTTAAATTGAAATTGAGTCCTATCTATAGTAACACCTCACTTACTTAAATTTGAGGGAAAAGGAATTATCAGGCAAATCTTACATAACCATCATGAGGATTAATGGAGTTAATATACATAAATTGGTTGGAACATTGCTAGCATAAACACTATATATGAATTTGTTAAATAAATGAAATAAAAAATTTAAAAAGCAAGTTGGACATTGCTGAAGTGATGACCATTTCTTATCTACTTTCCAATAAATACAAATTCCACAGAGGACTCTGAGAGAATAAGCAGTTTTCTGCTTTTTATAGTAAAGAAAGAAGAGTCTTTTGATGCTATTTTTTATAACCAAGGAAAAACTCCCCCAAATCTCACAGCTTTAAATAAAACTATTTTCTTTGAACAAGATTTGTTATTTCTTGAACAGAAAAACCAAGTGGCTTTCATTACTCACTAACAAGAGAAACCACATGATTTGAGGATAAAAATATTGCCTGTTAATACTGAGTTGTTGGCCAGCTGTCTTATTTTGAAGGTGTTGGCTCAGTCAACCTTACAAACCACATTATATTCCATAAAACCTACATTTTCTTCATGTATCAGAAATGACATTAGGTGGAGAGCTTCTGGAATGTACTCTATCAAATCTTGTGAGTTACATCCTAAACTTTTCTCTACAGTGAATTCTAGTTAATATTATGTGTTTGTGGCATAACTAGTAATTGAGGAGGAAGAAAATTCCAAAAGGTAATTTTCTGCACAAACATAAAGATTTGTGGAATTTGAAAAATTGGACTGAGAATATAAAAATCATAATGTAAGTCTATTATGTTTCCCATCACCTAGCAACATTTGTCATTGTAAGACTTTTGATGGCAAATTTTTAAAAATAGATATTGGGAAATCCAAAGGCAAGTTTTGATGAATATTTTATTCTGTGTCTAAAAAAGGCATTCTTAAACCACCAATTCTTTCTGTGAGAAAAATATTTTACCCTACCAAAGGTCATATTTCAGAGAGAATAATTTAGGGATTCCAGGGACCTCAGAAACCATCAAGAGGCAAAGAGAGTTATATAGTGACCACAAACCCTTCACTGCCTTGGAGAGAAAATGGAAAATGTATTTTATAAGGAAAATTAATTTTAATATGTCAAGTTTCACTTCAGTGGATCTTGCTTATTTTTTCATATTTAATGTTTTATGGAAATAGTCCTATGAAAATTCCCTTTTTATATGTATAATATTTCAAAAGCCTTTAAGGAGAATAATGTCTTTTGACTCATGAATCTAGGCCCAGCATTCTATTTCTCATATGTTACTAAATACACTTTGTAATTTAAAGGAGTTTATTGAACTTGGAAAATTTGACAGATTATAAGGTAAAGAATTTAGTAGCTCTTTAACATGAATAAAATATGGCCTTAAAAATATAGATTCTCAATCTTTTTGGAGATGGTACACCAAATTGTCCTGTAAAAAGGAATGGCAACTCACTCTAGTGTTCTTGCCTGGAAAATCTCATGGACAGAGCAGCCTGGCAGGCTACAGTCCATGGGGTCACAAAGAGTTCAACACGACTGAGCACGCAGCCCAGCACACACAAAGTTAATTGATTTTATATCGCTGTTTCATTCATGCCACTTTAATCCTTCATAGAAATGCTCTCCGCGGGATTGGGAGTTCATGTATACTCGTGGCTGATTCATGTCAATGTATAGCAAAATGAATACAGTATTGTAAAGCAAAACAAACTAAAAAAATAAAAATTAATTAAAAAAAAAAAAAAGAAATGCTCTCCGAAATTTTTTTTTCAAGTTTATTTTGTTTGGATAGACCCTGACAAAATATTTTTTAAAAATCATCATTTCAATTGTTGAATATATCCTGAGTAGATTCCAGAATGAAACCTGTATATGACCAGACTACTTAAACCATGCTTTCCCTGCTAATTTGCACTGGGGATCTCAGATTTCTTCAAGCCCTACCACTTTTGACTATGAGTATTCTGCTCCTTTGGGGCTTCTCTGGTGGCTCAGACAGTAAAGAATCTGCCTGCAATGCTGGAGATCTGGGTATAATTCCTGAGCTGGGAAGATTCCCTGGAGAAGGGAATGGCTACCCACTCCACTGTTCTTGCCTGGAGAGTTCCATTGACAGAGGAGCTGGTGGGCTACAGTTCATGTGGTAGCAAAGAGTCAGACACAATTGAGCGACTAATACCAACATTCTGCCCCTTCATTAGCAAAACTATTTCAATTTGAACTTCAAGTGAAGAACTATCCTGTCTAAACATTTCAGCTATACCAGAGGATTTTTCTTATTCTTTAAAATCCTCTGGTGCTATTTTGATTTTTAACAGCAACAGTACATTTTTATTACTTTGTAAAGCCCTAAAAAGTAAGAGTTGTGATATTTCCTTGATTCTAAGATGCCCTGATCATTTAATGGAAACTTTTGGGGAACTATACCTCTTTAATGAGATATCTCTCAACTTCAAAAAGCTAAGCTGTGGGAAATAAAGGACAGCTTATAAGAAATTATAATATATGCACTGACATGGAAAAACATCTGATATATATTTTTAAGTGAAAGAAGCAAGTTACAGAGTAACATGTTAGCTAGTGTAACAAATAGGCCCCTAATGTACACAATAGAAGTATAACTCTTGTTCACATCAATCCTGAGCAGGTGAACATGTTCTTGGGTTGACTCTCCTTCAAGTAGTCCTGTAGAGCTCATGCTGAAGAAAGTGTCATCATCTTCAACATGTGGCTGCCTCCTTCCCAACCAGCTAGAAGCATGCATGCATGAGGGGCTTCCGTGGCCAGGCCTAGAGGAAGTGCACATCAATTTTGCTCCTGTTCCATTGGCTAGACTTGGTCATATGACCACAGCTAACTGCAAGGCAGGCTGTGAAATGTATTCCAGATGTGTTCTCAGGAGGAATAGAAGAACACAAATTTTATCCTAGCAATCTCTTTTGTGTGTATATAGGTATCCATGTCTTACCGTCAGTGAAAATGGAGAGATGCTAGCTGTGTTACTCAGGCTTTCCTAGAGAAACAGAACTAGTAGGAGATCTCTGTCTCTGTCATTTTTATCTCTAGCTCGACTCCCCTGGGAATCAAAATCACTGCTGTTGAGAACCACTGACTTAACCCCTATGAATTTCATCTTCCTCATTGGTAGATTAGGGGTAATAATACTTTTCTGGTGTAACAGTAAGGAAGGCAACATTAGCTTTTATGATAAACAATCCCCAAATCTCAGTGGCTTGCATGCTAAGTCACTTCAGTCATGTCTGACTCTTTGTGACCCTATGGACTTCAGCCTGCCAAGCTCCTCTGTCCATGGAATTTTCCAGGCAAGAACATTGGAGTGGGTTACCATGCCCTCCTCCAGGGGATCTTCCCTACCCAGGGATCAAACCCGTGTCTCTTATGTCTCCTGCATTGGCAGGTGAGTTCTTTACCACTAAGCCACCAGGGAGTAAAAGTTTATTTTTCACCTGTGTTCTACCAAGGTGACTCTTTGTGGTCTGGTAGCTTTCTTTGTAGAAAAATTCAGGAGCTGGGCTCCTTTTTTGTGAACTACATTGTATGGCCTCCTCTACCTCGGTCTTTGGAATCTTCTCTATTCAGCTGAGAGGTGGGAAAAGAGGCAGGACACAGCAAGTGGGAGATTATTATGGGCCAGGCCTAGAAGTGGCACATATTTCTCCAGCTTCCACTCCATTTGCCAGGACTTGGTCACTCTTAGACACCCGACAGAATCGGCATAAAGGTTTGGATGGTTTTTCTACTGATTGTGGAAAGTATGTGTCTGAGTGTCTTGGGTTTCTCTCAGTGGACAGAACAGAAGAAGTGATATTGACATTGACCCTGGAACTTCTTTAGAAGAATGAAGGATTCCAATCCAAGAACCATTTAAAGCCTCCTGCAGGTGTTTCTGTGAGTCTCCAGGGACAACTGACAGGTACTCAGAGAATCCTCAAGTTCTTCTGCTTGATATTCTCGTGGAAGCCCGTGGTGCACAAGTCCTCGAGGGAGGCTGCTGGCCTCTGCTGATGCTGGTGACTCTTGTGAGAGCAGGTCTTATGCCAGGAGGATGGCCACTGCCATTGTTCGCTGCAACTTTACCGCCCCTGCCAGATCCCGCTGGTATGGTACAGAAACAGGAGTGATGACCCCTCTCTCCCAGCTTGGCTGTGCTTGGCTGCCACAGTTGCCGTGGTGTCAAGAATCTCACCAGAACTCTCACTGAAGCTGCTCCTTTGGCTTTCTGTCCTAACCTTCTCTCCACAGGAGGTAAAAATCTCCTGCAGCATTACCCTGCACAATTGGGAGGCTCTGGGCAAGGTGAGGAGACTGGGGCAGGGACAGAAACCTCCCATTTCTTTCCTTTTCTCTGCTACCTTAGTACCTCTGGCCCTTCAAAAACTCCTCCCATGATCAGTGCATGCAAATAGATGCCACAGGGGTCACCAGCCCACCAGTTCTGCATCCTGGGTTGGCTCCACCAAGACTGCTATGTGTATATTAGATTTCTGTATATGTTAGATTTAGCACCACCTTTCCTGAGAATCCCAGAGCTCACTCAAAGGGATGACACTGCCATAAAGAGCACCTAAATGAAGTGGAAGACATTACAGGGTAAGAAGGCGGCATCTATAGTGTCTGCCCAGTGACACAGACTTGCTGCTGATTGAGTTCACGGGAACTTCAGGGCTCCTTGAGCTTAATAATACTTTGGTTACAGCATATGAGGCACACGTGATAAATCAGATGCTATTCACACTTAACTAAAGCTGTGGCTTTCTAAAATAAATCACCACCAGCAGTGATTTTGGGGAAATTAAGCCACCCACTTCACTTGTCTGCTCACTCACCCATCCTCCACCTTAGAATGGGCACTTAAGCTCAGTCACCTAATTAGGTTAACAAGTGTTTTTCGCAAACTCAGCTTCTTACCACCTGTGGTAAAGATCATATTTGAGATTTTTAAAACTCAAGTAGAAAACTTGGGGCTTGGCTTTATATTGTATTCAAGTCTATTTAGCGGACTGTAAATTTAGTCTTTTGGTAAGAAAGATGAAGGCAGTCAATTTCTCTCCTGCTCTCACCCAGGCTGGTTTCTTTTGACCCCTGGAGTTAATTGTCTCTACATTTTAACTGAGTGGCTACCTTCCAGGCCACTGAGATAACAAATAGGATAACATTTTGGAATATTTCTGTGACTGAGGAAACACTGTTTTTTGATGTCTAAGAGCAGATTTTTTTTCTTTTAATAAGGAGAAGAGTTTAAGAGAAATGTATGCATGAGTGAGTGTGAACATATGTGTGTATGTGCGTGTCTGCACATATGTGAAAGTGAGTGTGAATATATACGAGTGCATGTGTGTGAGAGTGCTCATATGTGTGTGCATACTGGTGTGTGAATGTGTGTATACGTGTAAAAATGAGCCTGTTTGCATGTGAATGTGTGCATGACCTTGAGTGAATGGGAAAGAGAGCAGATAAATGCATGCTGCTGCTACTGCTGCTAAGTCGCTTCAGTCATGTCCGACTCTGTGCGACCCCATAGACGGCAGCCCACCAGGCTCCCCTGTCCCTGGGATTCTCCAGGCAAGAACACTGGAGTGGGTTGCCATTTCCTTCTCCAATGCAGGAAAGTGAAAAGTGAAAGTGAAGTCGCTCAGTCGTGTCTGACTCTTCGCGATCCCATGGACTGCAGCCTACCAGGCTCCTCCGTCCGTGGGATTTTCCAGGCAAAAGTACTGGAGTGGGGTGCCATTGCCTTCTCCAAATAAATGCATAGAGAACTTTAAAAAAATCAAAGAGCTGACTGGCCTTACCTGGATCAGTCAAGCCTGCTTTCGGAATCCTCCTAATCAAGGGCTTTATCTTATCTTTCACATGCATTTGAGTCTGTTGGCTCATTTTCTTTGGAAGAGAATGGAGTCTGCTTACTCTCAGAGGGCTCCTAGGTATGTGTTACTCTCAGGACTTTTTAAGAGACAGGAAACAAGTGGCTTTGCCCCACCCCTGCCCCCATGGATTAGTCTGGATTCATACCAGTCTTTCATGTTGCAGGAAGGTAAAATAAATGCATAGAGAACTTTAAAAAAATCAAAGAGCTGACTGGCCTTACCTGGATCAGTCAAGCCTGCTTTCGGAATCCTCCTAATCAAGGGCTTTATCTTATCTTTCACATGCATTTGAGTCTGTTGGCTCATTTTCTTTGGAAGAGAATGGAGTCTGCTTACTCTCAGAGGGCTCCTAGGTATGTGTTACTCTCAGGACTTTTTAAGAGACAGGAAACAAGTGGCTTTGCCCCACCCCTGCCCCCATGGATTAGTCTGGATTCATACCAGTCTTTCATGTTGCAGGAAGGTGGACCCCTTCCAGGGCCCGAAACTGGGCTCTTGTCGGAAATGAATTGTCCGAGGAGACACATGTGCTGACAAAGCAAGAGCTTTTATTGGAAAAGGGCACCTGGGTGGGGAGCAGTAGGGTAAGGGAACCCAGGAGAACTGCTCTGCCGTGTGGCTCGCAGTCTCGGGTTTTGATGATGGGATTAGTTTCTGGGTGGTCTTCGGCCAATCATTCTAATTCAGAGTCTTTCCTGGTGGCGCAGGCATGGCTCAGCCAAGATGGATGCTAGCAAGAGGGATTCTGGGAAGTGGACGGGCACGCAATGTCTCCTTTAGACCTTTCCTGAACTCTTCCGGTTGGTGGTGGTTTATTAGTTCCTTATCAGGATCTCCTGTCATAAAACAACTTATGCAAATGGTTACTATGGTGCCTGGCCAGGGTGGGCGGTTTCAATCAGTGAGCTTCCCCTAACATTTATACACAACCCTGCATCCTTGGTCCCTAGAATAAACAAACAAACAAAGCTGGTTTCTACTACTGCTGAGTCTGGTCAGTCCTGACACTGAGAAAGTTTGAAAGAAAAAAAGTGAGAAAAGGTCTAATACTTCCTATTTATTATTTGACAGGCAACAAGTTCGCCACTTTACAGGTGAAGAAATGAGGCTGAAGAGGTTAAATACTGCCATAAGTCACACAGTTAGGAAGTGGTAGGGCCAAGATTAAAATCCAGTCTATATCCTTTCCACTAACCACATTGCCTTGTGACATCCTCGGGGAGACTCAGGAATTTTTTAGTTTGTGCCCCCAAATCTTGGCTAACACTTTGGTTAGATCAAATGTAGCTCAAATGATCATAAAGATCTTCAACAAAATAATAAAAGGAAGGAGAGAACTTTAAAAAAGCAAGTTCATAGGCTCTTCCTCTGCAAAAATTGTGTAAAGCCCAGCAAAAACTACAATAACAAAAACAAGTCACCCACACCAACTCTCTTCTCCTTCCAGGACTCCAATAATGTGCAGGTTGCTTCTGTGAATGTTACCCCATAGCTCACACAGGTTCTTTCACATTGTTTCATTCCTCTTTTCCTTTGTCCCCTGGCTGGGTAATCTCAATGGTCTTGCCTTCTAACCTACAAAGTCTTCTGCTGTTGTTGATGCTCTAGGTAGCATTTTTCATTTTGTTGCATATCATTCACTGTGTAGTCTTAAACAACTGATCCAACCAGTCCATCCTAAAGGAAGTCAGTCCTGAATATTCATTGGAGGGACTGATGCTGAGGCTGAAACTCCAATATTTTGACAACCTGAAGCGAAGAACTGACTCATTAGGAAAGACCCTAATGCTGTGAGAGATTGAGGTCAGGAGGAGAAGGGGACGACAGGGGATGAAATGTTTGGATAATGGCATCAATGACTCAATGAACATGAGTTTGGGCAAGCTCTAGGAGTTGGTGATGGACAGGGAAGCCTGGCGTGCTGCAGTCCATGGGGTCGCAAAGAGTCGGACATGACTGAACCATGAACTGAACTGAATCTTAAGCAAGTGAGTATCTGTTTGGTTCATTTTTCTGTTTTGTTCCTCTGTTATTCTCTACCTCGCTGCAAAGCTTGAGGGATCTCAGTTCCCCTACTGGGACTGAGTCCAGACCATAGCAGCAAATGCATCGGATCCTAACCACGAAACCATTAGTAAACTCCCTGTTTACTTCCTTCTTTCATGATTTCTATCTCTGTTTTTTAAAAAAAAAAATCTGAATTTATCTGTGAAGTAACACCCTAGCTCAACAATTACTGAGCCTGAGCACTAGGACCCACAAATCACAAGTAGGAGGTGATGCTGCAATCCCTGAAGCCTGGGTGCCTAGAACCTCTTCACAATAAGAGAAGCCCTCCCATAGAGAAACCTGCTGCCCACAAAGAAGAGTATTACCTGCTTGCTGCATTTAGAGAAAGCCCATGTGCAGCAACAAAGACTCAGTGCAACCAAAAATTAAAAACAATAATAATAGTCGCACAGATTTGGACACGACTGAAGCGACTTAGCAGCAACAGCAGCAGCAGAACCTGTTCACAATAAGAGAAGCCCTCACATAGAGAAACCTGCTTGCTGCATTTAGAGAAAGCCCATGTGCAGGAACAAAGACTCAGTGCAACCATAAATTAAAAACAATAATAATGATGATGATTTTTTAAATCTTATTTTCTTCCTATAGTGTCTTCCTGAATTTAATCTTTTATCTATGTTTCCTTGGCGTTCACTGAGCTTCTTGGCATGTGTGCCTTATTTCATCATAGGTCATCTATTTCATCACTTCCCGAGTGAATAGCCATGTGAGCTGCCCTGGAAGAAGCCCTGGGCATCTTCCCATCCCCAAGTACAGCCCAGAACTATGAAGAGTGCAAGCGTGAGTGTAGGTTGGAGCCCTAGAAACCATCCAGAGTCATCAACCAAGAAACTGGATGGGTCCAGCTCAAACCAGGCCAGCACTCTCAGGTTTTATCTTAGTTCAGCAGCTTCTCCACATGTCCACAATGGAATTGGCCGGGGCTTGGGGGTTGCAGTGGGGGTTGCAGGGGTAGTGCTGTGTAAACGTAATCTTGACTTTGCCACTTCTTCATGACAGCTCTCTCTACCCTGAGGAGTCACAGCAGAATCACAATTACATTTTCAGTAGTAACCAGATTAAAGCAATCTTGAAACATCTGAAAAATAGATGTTTTCAAAGAAGCTCCTTGGTCTGAAATTCTTCCTCTAAGAGATCAGACATGTCAGATGCCTCCATCCATATCTCTGAAAACATAAATAGCCAAATGTTCCTGATCTTTCTATCTACATCCGTTCTTCTGGATCCCTTCTGCCTAGGTCTCCACGTTCTTGCCCTCTTGTCTCACCTGAATACAGGGTGTGGGTGAGCACCAAGTTGCCTTCCATCAGCTTGAAGATATATATGAACTGATATAATTCACTTAGGAGATATCCTTGGAGAGACAAGAAATAGCAGCATCCTGAAGAAATTGTAGGAAGAGATGGAGAAGAAAGAATGGATGTATAAGGATTGGATAATCAAATAGACATGGAAGACGAGCAAAGATGTCTCTGTATCCACTAAAGGAATAAAAGAGAGATAAAAGGGAAGAGGTAGTTATGTACAGTTAGATTTTTAATTGGCCTGTGAATATTGAGGCAAGATAAGGAAAGCTGTATGCATTCTCTCCCACCAGCCAACCTTCCTCTTTGAAACTCACACCCAGTCTGGTGTCCAAGAACAAGTTACAAACTGAGATGTTTCTAACTGTTCTTTTTTTCAATGAGTTCATCTTGTTAGGAAGGGGTGTGTGAATGTAGACCACGTTTATATCCTTTTCTAAATAAGAGTGACCTGGAGCACTTGTGCACATGCCCTCATTAGCCTCTAAGATAGATGAGAAAGCGGATCAGCTCACTCATCTTGCATTTCCTTTGAGAAAGATGGCATTTGAGGACCAATCCTCTAAATCTGGATCCCCTCTGCCTAGGTCTCCACTTTCTTGCCCTCTTGTCCCACCTGAATACAGGGTGTGGGTGAGCACCAATTTACCTTCCATCAACTTGAAGATATATATGAACAGATATAATTAACTTCAAAAGAGAGATCCTTGAACACACAAGAAATAGCAGCATCCTGAAGAAATTGTAGGAAGAGATGGAGAAGAAAAAATGGATGTATAAGGATTGGATAATCAAATAGACCTGGGAGATGAGCAAAGAGGTGTCTGTAAAGGAATAAATGAGAGATGAAAGGGAAGAGGTAGTTATGTACAGTTAGATTTTTAATTGGTCTGTGATTATTGAGACAGGATAAGGAAAGTTGTATCCATTCTTTCCCACCAGCCAAACTTCCATGTTGGAGCTCACACCCAGTCTGGGGTTGAAAAACAAGTTACAAACTCAGAGATGTTTAGAACTATTTTTTTTTGTTTTTGTTTTTTTCCATGAGTTCATTTCGTTAGGAAGGGGTGTGTGAATGTAGACCAAGTTTACATCCTTTTCTAAATAAGAGTGACCTGGAGCACTTGTGAGCATGCCCTTATTAGCCTCTAAGATAGGTGAGAAAGCAGGTCAGCTCACTCATCTTGCATTTCCTTTGAGGTAGATGGCATTTGAGGGCCAATCCTGTAAAAGCATTTGACATGGAACTTGCTAAATTAACAGCACNGGGGCAGGAGGAGAAGGGGACGACCGAGGATGAGATGGCTGGATGGCATCACGGACTCAATGGACGTGAGTCTGAGTAAACTCCGGGAGTTGGTGATGGACAGGGAGGCCTGGCGTGCTGCAATTCATGGGGTCGCAAAGAGTCGGACACGACTGAGCGACTGAATGGAACGGAACAGAGGATGAACCTGTTTGCAAAGACAAGCAGTGTTAACATCTCATCTGAATTCAGACAAGAACAGTTGTAGCAGGAATATTTTATTTCATCATACAGAAATGATATATAATAGCTATATGTAAAATCTTAATTCACCTGAATACAGTTTTTTTTTACTCTGGAAAAAATTTCAAAAGGCTTTTAAAATACCCATTTGCTTCACTTTAACCAATAACAAAAGTTTTATTCCATGAAATAAACTGGATAACCAGAGGAGATCTTAAATTTGCATAAAATATCAACATATGGACAATCAGCAATGAAAAATACACCCACATTTTGAAAACAAAGTCAACGTGACTGAAAAACACTTCTGGCATAATATGGGAAATCTAAAGCTACAACTTCTCCTTTAACACCTTTTATAATCATCACAGGCAAAGTACATCATTCTTTAAGGAAGTTGAGATTGTTAGCTCCTTTATATAGGCTTCCTATTCTTAGAAGTATCTTATGTTAGACTTGGAGAACATCAAGTTTCAAACACTCACAGAGATGGGAAATGCAAGCACAAAAACCTAGTTTTAAAGGCCCTCTCTACAAACTTCCAACTGGTAAAGTCACCCTTTCTGAGCAGATGGTCACAGAGCCTCCAGCAGTGAGGAACTCATTACGACACAAGCAACATCAGTGCATTTGTCTGCATGGCTCTAATTGTAACATCTTTCTTAAACTGGACCCAAGACTCCCCTCCTTCTAACATTTCCTTGTGAGTTCTGGTCCTGCCTTCTTTGGCTATGCTAATTCTAGTTTTTCCTCTCTAACAGAGACTGTCAAATTCTCAAAGAAAAATATGACGTCTTCCTCAAAGTCTTAAAAATATACCATTTTCTGTAATTTTTAAACAATCCAAATACTCTATGGTGGTAACCACACAGTAAACCATGTATACCATGAGTTTATATCAGCAGATTTCAATAACTTTCTATCCCTCTAATATGTATCTATCCGTGCTCGAGATTCATGGGGTCGCAAAGAGTCAGACACGACTGAGTGACTGAACTAAACTGAATGCAAGAAAAAAGACAGCCCTGAAAAGCATCAAAACATGTTTTGTAATTAATAAAAACAGTGGAATAAACTAACTTAAATGAGAGAATTTAAATAAATTGCTAAGCTGAAAACTGGGGAAAATTCAGTAGAAAGAAAACTGGTCCTAGAGCCAACTCAACTCGACCTAAAATTTCAGCTTACTACATTTTAGTTTGACCGTGGTCAACAGGCTTAATTTTTCTGTTCCATATTAAATAGTTTATTAATCTTGTAAATAAGATGCCCTACACATCCTCCTTTCACTCTTACTCTTTCCCTCCAATTCCCAAAGAGACTGAGTGGCATTTAACCTACTATCTCCCTGCCTTGTGTCCACAGCACATATTTATTCAGTCTGTAGTGGGCACCTCCTCTCAGAAAGTTGCTGAAATGCAACTATGCTACCAAAAATCAAACTCTGAGAGCAAGATGAGACAAATCCTAGGCTATCTAACAAACCAGGTGTACTAACATCTAACTGTCCTCTCAAATCTACCCCTGCTGCTGCTGCTCCTGCTAAGTCGCTTCAGTTATGTCCGACTCTGTGCGACCCCATAGACAGCAGCCCACCAGGCTCCCCTGTCCCTGGGATTCTCCAGGCAAGAACACTGGAGTGAGTTGCCATTTCCTTCTCCACAAATCTACCCCTGCTGCTGCTGCTGCTAAGTCGCTTCAGTCGTGTCTGACGCTGTGCAACATCTATAGATAGGGGATTCAACAGATTCACTGAGAAGCTAGCTATTTTTAAGCTTAGTTATAATCAAGCTTAAAAATAGCTGGAGGGCAAAGTCAAGTGGGCCTTGGGAAGTACGAACAAAGCTAGTGGAGGTTATGGAATTCCAGTTGAGCTATTTCAAATCATGAAAGATGATGCTGTTAAAGTGCTGCACTCAATAGCCAGCAAATTTGGAAAACTCAGTAGTGGCCACAGGACTGGAAAAGGTCACTTTTCATTTTAATCCCAAAGAAAAGCAATGCCAAAGAATGCTCGAACTACCGCACAATTGCACTCATCTCACACATTAGCAAAGCAACGCTCAAAATCCTCCAAGCTAGGCTTCAACAGTACATGAACTGAGAACTTCCAGATGTTCAAGTTGGATTTAGAAAAGGCAGAGGAACCAGAAATTAAATTGTCAATATCCACTGGAACATAGAAAAAGCAAGAGAATTCCGGAAGAACATTTACTTCTGTTTCATTGACTACGCTAAAGCCTTTGACTATGTGGATCACAACAAACTGGAAAATTCTTCAAGAGATGAGAATACCAGACCACCTTACCTGCCTCCTGAGAAATCTGTATGCAGGTCAAGTAACAACAGTTAGAACTGGACATGGAACAACAGACTGCTTCAAAATTGGGAAAGGAGTACGTCAAGGCTGTATATTGTTACCTTGCTTATTTAACTTATACACAGAGTACATCATGCAAAATGCTGGGCTGGATGAAGCACAAGCTAGAATCAAGACTGCCAGGAGAAACATCAATAGCCTCAGATATGCAGATGACACCACCCTTATGGCAGAAAGCGAAGAGGAACTAAAGAGCCTCTTGATGAAAGTGAAATAGGAGAGTGAAAAAGCTGGCTTAAAACTCAGCATTTAAAAAACTGAAGATGATGGAATCTGGTCCCATCACTTCATGGCAAATAAATGGGGAAACAGTGAGAGAATTTATTTTCTTGGGCTCCAAAATCACTGCAGATAGTGACTGCAGCCATAAAATTTAAAAAACACTTGCTCCTTGGAAGAAAAGCTATAACCAACCTTGACAGCATATAAAAAGCAGAGACATTACTTTGCCGACAAATGTCCGTCTAGTCAAAACTCTGGGTTTTCCAGTAGTCATGTATGGATGTGAGAGTTGGACCATAAAGAAAATTGAGCACCGAAGAATTGATGCTTTTGAACTGTGGTTAGGAGGAGGCTCTTGAGAGTCCCCTAGACTGCAAGGAGCTCAAACCAGTCAATCCTAAAGGATATCAGTCCTGAATATTCACTGGAAGGATTAATGCTGAAGCTGAAGCTCCAAAACATTGGCCACCTGATGCAAAAAACTGACTCATCTGAAAAGACCCTGATGCTGGGAAAGACTGAAGATGGGAGGAGATGGGAACAAAGGAGGATGAGATGGTTGGATGGCATCACAGATGCGATGGACATGAGTTTGAGTAGGCTCTGGGAACAGTATGTGAACCATGAACTTCCAGATGTTCAAGCTGGTTTTAGAAAAGGCAGAGGAACCAGAGATCAAATTGCCAACATCCGCTGGATCATGGAAAAAGCAAGAGAGTTCCAGAAAAACATCTATTTCTGCTTTATTGATTATGCCAAAGCCTTTGACTATGTGGATCACAATAACTGGAAAATTCTGAGAGAGATGGAAATACCAGACCACCTGACCTGCCTCTTGAAAAACCTGTATGCAGGTCAGGAAGCAACCGTTAGAACTGGACATGGAACAACAGACTGGTTCCAAATAGAAAAAGGAGTCCATCAAGGCTGTATACTGTCACCCTGCTTATTTAACTTCTATGCAGAGTACATCATGAGAAATGCTGGACTGGAAGAAACACAAGCTGGAATCAAGATTGCTGGGAGAAATATCAATAACCTCAGATACGCAAATGGCACCACCCTTATGGCAAAAAGTGAAGAAGAACTAAAGAACCTCTTGATGAAAGTGAAAGAGGAGAGTGAAAAAGTTGGCTTAAAGCTCAACATTCAGAAAACGAAGATCATGGCATCCGGTCCCATCACTTCATGGCAGATAGATGGGGAAACAGTGGAAACAGTGTCAGACTTTATTTTTCTGGGCTCCAAAATCACTGCAGATGGTGATCGCAGCAATGAAATTAAAAACTGCTTACTCCTTGGAAGGAAAGTTATGACCAACCTAGATAGCACATTAAAAAGCAGACACATTACTTTGCCAACAAGGTCCATCTAGTCAAGGCTATGGTTTTTCCAGTGGTCATGTGTGGATGTGTGAGTTGGACTATAAAGAAAGCTGAGCACCGAAGAATTGATGCTTTCGAACTGTGATGCTAGAGAAGACTCTTGAGAGTCCCTTGGACTGCAAGGAGATCCAATCAGTCCATCCTAAAGGAGATCAGTCCTGGGTGTTCATTGGAAGGACTGATGTTGAAGCTGAAACTCCAATACTTTGGCCACCTGATGCAAAGAGCTGACTCATTGGAAAAGACTCTGATGCTGGGAGGGATTGGGAGCAGGAGAAGAGGATGACAGAGGATGAGATGGTTGGATGGCATCATCAACTCGATGGACATGGGTTTGGGTGGACTCTGGGAGTTGGTGATGGACAGGGAGGCCTGGCATGCTGTGGTTCATGAGGTCGCAAAGAGAAGGATACAACTGAGCAACTGAACTGAACTGAACTGGGAGCTGCTGATGGACAGGGAAGCCTGTCGTGCTGCAGTCCACGGGGTCCAAAGAGTCGGACACAACAGAGCAACTGAACTGAACTGAACTGAAGCAAAAGTACTACATATCTTGTATCATCTGTCAATCTAGCATGTCATTAGTGTTTCTTCCATAAATAATAATGTGATAACCTACCTTCCAGAAGGAGAGCTACAATTAAAAAATAAAAAATGAGAAAAAAAAATCCTGGGAAATAAGAGCTGCACTATTATAATACAAAATAAAGCAGACTTAAAACACAACAATCATGTATTTGATCACAGTTTGGCAATTTGGGCAGAGCTCAGAGTAGGGACAATTTATCTCTACTACGCCTGGTATCAATGGGGGCTGGAGGAGTTGCTTCCAAGATGTCAACTGGAGCTGGAGGAGTTGCTTCCAAGATGGCTCACTCATTGGGCTGGCAAAGTTGATGCTGGCTGTTGGCTGGGAGTTCAGTTGTGGCTGTTGGTCAGGTGCTTCAGTATTCCTTCTTGTTGCCCTTTCTGTGTAGTTGCTTGGGCTTCCTTGAGGCATGGTGGGTGGACTCCAAGAGGAAGGAAGTAGAAATTGCTAGTTCTCTTAAAGACTAGACTCAGAATTGGAATAGCAACACTTGCTCAGTATTCTGTTGGTCAAAGCAGTCACATGCCAGGCTCAGATTCCTGGCTGTGAAGAAACAGTGAGAAGAGTGACAAAGAATTTGGATCATTGACCACTGTATCTGTCACTACATATTTCTTGGATGGAGGCATTTCTAGTTTTACTTCAGTTTCTTTTTCATGTTAAAAAATATTAAATCATATACTTTTACAAAAATGAACATACAGAAGTGACTAGGGAGTTCTGAAAAATTTGCAGTTACCTATCCACTCTTATATATGAATACCTGCACAAATAATGTCTAGAATAATGTTCAACAATATTAATGAGACATAGCTAAATAACAATATTTAGGATGATTAAAAACTTTTTGGTGTGTATTGTTCTATTTTGTTTGAATTTCTTACATGTATTATTTTTTGGTTTTGGCTTGCTTTTTAAAGATTTTATTTTTGAGAGCTATTTTAGGTAGGTTCACAGCAAAGTTCAGAGGAAGGTGCAGAGATTTCTATAAAGCTATAAAGTTGTTACCTTAATAAAATCTAGAAGGAAGCAAGTTGTTGAAAAGCAAATTTGCCCCTAGGCAACACTCACAGTGTCAGTGAGTTGGAGATGTCCTTGTGGACCACTGAGCTCCACTGTATTGTGTAGAAGAAAATGAGGTCCAGAAAATGGTTTGCTCAGGCTCGCATGCCTAACATTCAGGGAGGTATGTGGTGGGCTAACTAAGTGACCATAATGGAGTTGTGTAAGACATCCCTTTCCAAAGTGTGAAGGAGTAAATTGATCTGGATTGTATCTAACATGAATCTATGTATTTGGATGTAACACGTGGAGCAATAAATGTGTTGTGCTGAGATAAGAACACATGAAGAATTCAGTTACTAGTTTGATTTCTGAGCACCTTCCCATAAACTTAGAAAGTATTTTAATTTAAGTTTCTTTTCTGAAGGTCCCCCTAATGCAAGATCCATTCAGAGAGCTGGTTTACCTATGGCCTGAAAACCACCGTGACATACAGAAGGACACACCCAGGAGGAAGAACTTAAAAGCCCCTTTGAAAATGGAAGGTATTGAGGTGGGAGGTCTGGCCAGGCACTGCTGTTGGCCCAGACAAAGGGAAAGCACATTCCAGGGGCTTCATTGAAGGAGAAGAGAGTGTACCCATTTGGCTCCATGTTGCAAATTGTGCTGCTCTTCATCTGTCCCTGACTGAATCATTCCTTGAGTTTTGCTGAACATTTTTGCAAGTTAATGGTAAACAGATGTCTGGAGACTCCTGTTGATACTGGGTGGCTGGTTGTAGGGATGATGACCATGATGGATTCCACCCTCAAGGACCTCTTTCACTTGTTGGGGTTCCCAAGGAGGCTTTTCCTTGCCCACTAGGACATCCCTCCCAGGCCTGGTCTAGCCCGCCCTGGCCTTTGTGGTGCCCCCCTGGGCTCCGTGTGTGTGGTCTAGGCCAGCTCTCGTCCTCACTGAGTGGCACAATGTAGAGTTCATTTCCACTAAATCTTCACTGAAATTCTGCCGAAGTTACTATTTCTCAGCATCCAACAGTTCTCTGGTGACCTTAATGGGAAGGGAGCCAGCCTCCAGCAAATCTCTTCGTGAGGAGTGAGAAGCAGGACCGTGAAGCTGGCAATAAATAAAGGCCCAGTGCAGAGAGTGCAGTGAGGATGGAAACCGGCTGTTTTGCCCAACTGCATCAAGAAATAAAAATGTCTGTGAATCTATCATGTCCAATTTGCTTGTGGTTTCATTTAGAGGACATTTCCCTGGAAAGGCTAATTCTGCTTTCATTCTTGCTTCTTTCTGCCACCACAAGAGGGCTGGAGTGGTTTGACTCTGTAACTCTCCCAGCCTTCTCCAATGAATGGCAGAGATTACTTCAGGAGCTAATATGATGTCTTTTTAAAAAGTTGTGTCTCATTCAGAATATGTTTGAGAAGGCTTACAAGGAAACATGATTAGCAAGCATATTACATTGCTTGGGAAACAATGCATCCTTCCAATAACTAACGTTCCAGACACTTTAATAGTAGATTCTATGTGCCAGGTATTGTATTCCACAGCTCGAAGAGGGCAGGGATGTGTGGAGATCTTAGCACTGGGAGAATTATAAGTAGCTCTGAGTAGCTAGAAGAAGGTTGCATATGATTTTTTTTATTGTTTTCCAAGAGAAAAGGACAAAAGCATTTTTCCTCATGGAGTTCCCATTTTAATGAAAGGGACAGAGAAAAAAACAAATAATATGCTATGTTCTTTAATAAAAGTATGTGTGGTGTCTTGAGAGCTGAGATGAAAGGAGGACTAAATTAAATCAGCTGGGGGTGGGGAGCTGGAGGTGGGAGAGTGCAGTGAGGATGGAAACAGGCTGTTTTGCCCAACTGCATCAAGAAATAAAAATGTCTGTGAATCTATCATGTCCAATTTGCTTGTGGTTTCATTTAGAGGACATTTCCCTGGAAAGGCTAATTCTGCTTTCATTCTTGCTTCTTTCTGCCACCACAAGAGGGCTGGAGTGGTTTGACTCTGTAACTCTCCCAGCCTTCTCCAATGAATGGCAGAGATTACTTCAGGAGCTAATATGATGTCTTTTTAAAAAGTTGTGTCTCATTCAGAATATGTTTGAGAAGGCTTACAAGGAAACATGATTAGCAAGCATATTACATTGCTTGGGAAACAATGCATCCTTCCAATAACTAACGTTCCAGACACTTTAATAGTAGATTCTATGTGCCAGGTATTGTATTCCACAGCTCGAAGAGGGCAGGGATGTGTGGAGATCTTAGCACTGGGAGAATTATAAGTAGCTCTGAGTAGCTAGAAGAAGGTTGCATATGATTTTTTTTATTGTTTTCCAAGAGAAAAGGACAAAAGCATTTTTCCTCATGGAGTTCCCATTTTAATGAAAGGGACAGAGAAAAAAACAAATAATATGCTATGTTCTTTAATAAAAGTATGTGTGGTGTCTTGAGAGCTGAGATGAAAGGAGGGCTAAATTAAATCAGCTGGAGGTGGGGGAGCTGGAGGTTGGAGGGGGAGGGCAGGGAGTTTCAGGGAGGGGCGGGAGGGTTCAGAGCTCAGAAGAACACTGAACTGAGTGTGGAGGGGCGAGAGTTGATTTTTCCTCAAGAAAAGCATGACTGAGAGGAAACTCCAGACAGTGGAAACAGTATGTGCAGATGCTGAAAGGCCTGAGGAGACCCTGCTGTGGGGAAATCGCAGATATAACGCAGTGTGCACAGCCAGCATGTAGACTGTGGATCCCGAAAGCTCTTGTGTGTCAGTGAGCGGTAAAAGCCTTGGCTCTGGGTCAGCACCGAGCTCACACCTGACCCAGCAGCGAGGCAGCTGTATGATCTTGGCCAAGTGACTGTCTCAGGGTTTTCGTTTCATTCTTTAGAAAATGAAATGTCCATGTCACAGATGGCCCCGTGCTAACCTCCAAGTGTGGTTTCCCTTCCCTCACTTTTTCCCCTGGTTGTGGGGGGCCCAGGTGGCCCCTGATGAAGGGCTAGGCCAGGGGCAGGCTTCCCCCCAGGCTCATGCTGGGTCCAGGACTTGAGGTGCAGTTGGGGGCCCAGGGAAGCAGAAAAGCATTTGGACTGACCTTCACCTTGGCTGACACCCATGGCCACTCCCAGCCAGGACATCTCAGCGCTCCCCGTGCTTATTTACTCTGGTGATATTCAGAGAACCCATAGGGGAAGCTGGGCTTCCCAGGTGGTGCTAGTGGTAAAGAATCCATCTGCTAATGCAGGTGACATAAGAGACATGGGTTTGACCCCTGGGTGGGGAAGATCCCCTGGAGAAAGAAATGGCAATCCACGCCAATATTCTTGCCTGGAGAATTCCATGGACAGAGGAGCCTGCGTGCTATTGTCTATGGGATCACAGAGAGTCAGACATGACTGAAGTGCCTTAGCACACAGAGGGGAAGTTGCCATCTCTTTAAGGCAATGCCACATTTTGAGGGGCACAGACTTCTGGAAATCCCCCAGACACATGCACACTCACACTAAAGCCTGCAGACAACTTCAGAGCCCTTGTGGACCCCTCTGAGGCCCATCCCTGGCCCCCAGGTAGCCTCTGATGACTTCACAAGCAGGTGAAGAGCCGTCCCCTGGGGGAGGCAGGCATGTTTCCCTGACAGTGCTGCACCTTGCTTTCCTGGGTAGCAAGCGCCCATCCAGTCTCACATTTCCCCAGGCAGAGAGCACCGTTTCCCAGCAGAATCTCATGCTGCTGCCTCTTTGCTCCTTTATGCAGTTTTCTAAATGCCAGCAGCACACATTAGGTCATTGGAAGTGATTTTATTTGTACGCAGCAAGTGGTGGCAGGAAGCCACTGAGCATCCGCAGCCCCACGCGGGCATCTGCGGCCATCATCCACAGCAGCTCCAGGACCTGACCTCGCTTCATGGGCTCAGGCACTGAGCTGGAAGGAGTTTTAATTAGAACACTGAAGTGCATTTGTCTTCTAAAGCACATCAGGGATAAAATATTAAAAGGGCAAATACTCTTTTCCAAGAGAATGAGTTTTTCTGCCAGTGTATTTTATTGGAACAATAATCTTGACGAAATCAAAGGAACACCCAAGTTAAGCCACTGAGCGTCCGCAGCCCCACGCGGGCGTCTGCGGCCATCGATCCACAGCAGCTCCAGGACCTGACCTCGCTTCATGGGCTCAGGCACTGCGCTGGAAGGAGTTTTAATTAGAACACTGAAGTGCATTTGTCTTCTAAAGCACATCAGGGATAAAATATTAAAAGGGCAAATACTCTTTTCCAAGAGAATGAGTTTTTCTGCCAGTGTATTTTATTGGAACAATAATCTTGACGAAATCAAAGGAACACCCAAGTTCCTGCCAGGGGAAGCTGATGAAAGGAGAGGCATTTTGTCATTACAACTACCTTTTGTTTAGCACTGAGTTTGTGCCCGTCATATTCTACACTTATTGGTTTACTTACCCCTCCTGACAACCCTGGGCTTCCCAGGTGGCTCAGTGGTGAAGAGTATGTCTGACAAGGTAGGAGACGCAGGTTTGATCCCCGGGTCAGACAGACTCCCTGGAAGAGGATATGGCAACCCACTCCAGTATTCTTGCCTGCCATGGACAGAGGAGCCTGGCAGGCTACAGTCCATAGGGTCGCAAAGAGCTGGACGTGATTGAGCGTGCATACACTGTCTGATGACCCTAAGGTCATCTTAAGGATCCGTCTTACACCTGGGGAAGATGAGATTCAGAGAGATGTGTTCAAGGGCACACAGCCAGGAAGAATGTCTGACAAGGTAGGAGACGCAGGTTTGATCCCTGGGTCAGACAGACTCCCTGGAGGAGGATATGGCAACCCACTCCAGTATTCTTGCCTGCCATGGACAGAGGAGCCTGGCAGGCTACAGTCCATAGGGTCGCAAAGAGCTGGACGTGATTGAGCGTGCATACACTGTCTGATGACCCTAAGGTCATCTTAAGGATCCGTCTTACACCTGGGGAAGATGAGATTCAGAGAGATGTGTTCAAGGGCACACAGCCAGGAAGTGGCAGTGGTGGACTCTGTGGGAGAGCGAGAGGGTGGGATGATTTGGGAGAATGGCATTGAAACATGTATAATATCATATATGAAACAAATCGCCAGTCCAAGTTCCATGCAGGATACAGGATGCTTGGGGCTGGTGCACTGGGATGACCCAGAGGGATGGTACGAGGAGGGAGGTTCAGGATGGGGAACACATGTACACCCATGGTGGATTCATGTTGATGTATGGCAAAATCAAGACAATATTGTAAAGTAATTAGCCTCCAATTGAAATAAATGTATATTAAAAAAATAAACCAGAGCTGCCTGATTGTAAAGCATATCAGCTTTTCCTTTTTAATCATTTAAAAAATGTAATCCTGTTCCCTCAAGGTAAAAAATGTACACAGTCTAAAAGATCAAGTGTCAACCAGGTTCGTAACAAAAATATCCATCTTTTGCTGGGTGCCTCACACCAGTCCCATTCCAGGTGGCATCCACTGCAGTGGTCAGGGTTCCTCAGAAAGACAGAACAGATAGAACGTGTCTATACAGAGAAAAAGATTCATTTTTAGGAATTGGCTCATGCCGTTATGGAGGCCAGCAATTCCAAAATCTGTGGGGTAGGTGACGCAGTTCAAGTGTGAAGGCTGTCTGTTGGCAGAATTCCTTTTTGGGGGAAGTCAGGTCTTTGTTCTAGGAAGCCAGCTGATTGGATGAGGCCCACCTGCATTGTGGAAAGTAGCCTGCTTTACTCAAAGTCCACTTATTTAAATGTTAATCTCATCCAAAAACACCCTCATAGAAATAATCTTTGACTAAATATCTGGGCACGAAGGCCAGTCAAGTTGACACATAACAGTAACTATCACAACCACTTTCAACTCTATTAGGTGTTTAATCTGGTGCTCATTTCCATATTTCTTAAAAACATGCTTTTTTGGTTATTCCTTTTTTTTTCCTGCCTAAAATATTGCCAATTGATTTACCTATAGATTTAGCTCTCTCATGCTCTTCCCTAGAAGTCCTGTCCTTGCATCAACCTCTCGACACTGTTAAACAAGGCTTTACAGCAAAGGTCAGAGTTTACACTCTTTCTGTTTAATATTTATTTATTTAGCTGCATCTGGTCTTAGTTGTGGCATTCGAGATCTCTGTTGTGGTGTGCAGGCTCAGTGGTTGTAGCACAAGGGCTGAGTTGCTTCTTGTTATATGGAGTCTTAGCTCCCAGACCAGGGATTGAACCCATGTTCCCTGCATTGGAAGGTGGCTTCTTAACCAGTGGACCATCAGGGAAGTCCCAAAATTTACATTCTCATGATTATTAGTCACAGCTGAAACAGATGGGCGATCCATTACAGTTTCTTTCTTGTCTATCTTTTTGCTCCCTTGTTGGTGTTAAAAATCCACCTCCTGTTTAGTTTGCTTAGTTGACTGCTTAGTATCCATCACTGATTAATCCCTGCACTGTCAGAACTGGGGATCCTCTCAGGACAGAAAGACTGAAGATTCTCTCCGTTCCTCAAAACCCACCCCCCAGCCCTTGTCCTTTTCTTCCTTCCCCCCTACTGACAGTTCTGCGCTCTCATCTCTGGATTGGTTTTTCTCTAGTCCACACAGCTTCAGCCCTGAAAATTCTCAGCACCACATCCTGGGAATTCCCTCCTTTCTGTGTGTTCATTCCCTACTCCTGGAATATGAGAATATTTTTCTTCTTTCTTGATTTTCTCTTATTTTGGTGGAGCTCATTTTCTAGTAATTTCCTGAGAGAAAGTATGTGGAAGCACATTTTTTTTCAGGTCTTATATGTCTGAAAATGTCTTTCTTCTGCCCTCCTACTTTACTGATAACTTGGATAACTTGGATTCTATATTGAAAATAATTTTTATTCAGAATTTTAAAATCTGTGTTCTAATGTCTTCCAGTATTGCTATTGAAGGAATCATTGTCATCCTGATTCCTGACCAGCTTTGGAAATTTGTATGTGATCTCTTTTCCAATTTTCCCTTTTTAGAAGCTTTTTGGTATTTTTCTCGGTGCACTGAAATTCCATGATTATGAACTTTGGTGTGGGCTGTTTTTCATTTATTATGCACTTGAGGGGCTCCTTCAGACTGGAGGCCTATGTTTTTCTGTCCTGTGAAATTTTCATGTACTGGTTCTTCGGTAATTTCTGCCCCTTTATCTTTGCTTTCTCTTTCTGGTAAGTCTATTATTCAAAAATTGATCCTCTGATTGATTCTCTCATTTTCTTATCTTTCACTTTCCATTTATTTATTCTTTTGATTCTAATTTTCCAGAAAACTTTCTTACCTTTATCTTTCAAAAATCCTATTATATTTAAAATTTATATATATTTTTGACTTCCAAGAGCTCTTTATTATTTTCTGAATATTAATTTCAAAATCTCTTATTCTCAAATTCAGGGATGCAGTTATCTTACCTTACTCTGAGGGTAATATTTATAGATTTTAGAATTTCTTCTGTTCTCTTTACTGTCTCTTCTCCTCTAAGTTTCTTTTATCTACTGATTTGTTTTCATCTCTTTTATATTATAGGTGTTGTGCCCAGAGTCCGAGTCCCCAAAACTGAGAGAATAAGACGTCCACAGCAATGCAATAGCATAAAGGGGTTTTATTGCTAGCTCGTGCTAGGGCCCATGTCTCATCCAGCGCAGTGGAATCCAACAAGAGCCCCGGCTCTGGGTCGTAGTTGTTTATATACAGGCAGTTCTTTGTCTTAGTAACAGGGTAGCTGGCATTACACGATTGGCTGAGGTTTGGCGCGAATGAGGACTCTCCTGATTAGTTCAAGGGTATGATTTCCGGAGACATGACTCAGGTTTAGCTCAAGGGTATAATTCCCGGAGACATGACTCAGGTATAGGCCTAGTGTAACTCACTGAGCCTGTCATGGCCAGAGTCTGGTCCCAACGATAGGTATTCCCCAAATGTCAGGTAATCCTTGACTGTCCATTTTAAAAATACCAGTGTTTTAAGGCACTACAATACAACATTCTGTACACATACTAGGGGTTTATTGTCTGATGGGTTTTGCTGTGCAATAGTGGTCAGATGGGGTGAGGCTGTTTTGTTGGAGGTCTCCCAAAGTCATCACTGGCAGGCATTTTTTCTTGTGTTGGTCAGTGTCCCGGGAGAGGAATATAAGCCTGCTTCTGGCATTCTGGAACAAGCAGGGTAAGTGGGCTGGGGTTTAGAGTATGCTGGCTTTCATACAATCCCCATTTTCAGTAGAGAGGGTGAAAGCTGTCATCAGTCGGACCCAGTATCCCTAAGTTTGGAGACTGTCTGGTTTAACTTTCCAGAGGGTACATCCCCAGCCTTTGTTGGGGTGGGTTAGGAGTAATTGTCTACTTGGGCAAGGCAAAGGAGAGGATGGATAGGTCTAATTGCTTCTTTCAGTCTCATAATCACTGGTCCTTTTTCCAGCCCCACTGGAACCGGGAAGTCTTCAGTGCCTGAGCCTTTCTAGGGATCTGCAGTCCAGTTAGTCTGGCTTCTTCTTAACTTCCACTCTCTCTGCTGGCTTTGTTCCTGGTTACCTCTGGTACATCTGCTCCTCAGCTTTGGAAATTTTATAGACATTTATTATCTGCTGAATTTCCTCCCCTATTAGTTTTTGTAGGTTGTTTTTTTTGAATACTATCATCTTAGTGGACTTTTGGTGGGAAACAGAGATGAAGGTATGCATTCTACTTGTTATGTTTAACCAGGAGTTCCCCAAAGCAGCCACTCTTCATTTCTGGTTTAGAAGAGGCTGAGACAGGGGCAGTGGGGCTGGTGGTGGGGGAGTGTGAAATGCCTCCTGGTTGTAGAGCCTGAGCTCATCCTACCTCCGGGCTAGCAAACACTGCTCTGTTTCACAGTACACATGAAACACAGTATACATGAGATTTGCTGTATGAACTAGTCTTTTAGTAATGTTCTTTCTGGCTTGCTTTCAGGAGAGGTTCAAGAAGTCAGATTTTAAGCACCAGGTACAGCATCCTTCAGAGAAGGCAATGGCACCCCACTCCAGTACTCTTGCCTGGAAAATCCCATGGATGGAGGAGCCTGGTGGGCTGCAGTCCATGGGGTCGCTAAGAGTCGGACAAAACTGACCGACTTCACGTTCACTTTTCACTTTCATTCATTGGAGAAGGAAATGGCAACCCACTCCAGTGTTCTTGCTTGGAGAATCCCAGGGATGGGGGAGCCTGGTGGGCTGCCGTCTATGGGGTTGCACAGAGTCAGACATGACTGAAGCGACTTAGCAACAGCAGCAGAGCATCCTTAATAGAATAGAAGTCATTTGGCCAAGTTGGCTGTAAAGTGAATCCCTTTCCCCATTATTTTGTTTCCAGTGGCTTGGCTCACTGAACAGGTAGTTAAACAGCTAAAGTGGCTGGTCCATTGTGAATGGGCAGCAGTTGGCCCTCTAAGACTTCTTGGCAGGTCTCAGAACTAGCATGTTGCTTCGATTGTGGGGGGAATTCCAGGTTTTAGCTTGGCCGAGTACAGCTTTATCCCTGAGAGTGTAAAATCATCTTGAATGCTTGTCTAAATACCACTCTCTCTTTTTCCACTTGTTGTTTGACAAACCTCCCATCTTTTAAGGTCCAGATGAAATGTCATCTTCTACAGCACACTTCCTCCGGCCCTTACCCCCATGTCTGCAGGATGCTTTTTATAGAGCACTAGCATAAGCTTTTCTATAGGATTCATTCATTTGTTCATCAGTTGCTCTCTCTTGTTGGACAGTGAGCTCATCAAGGCCACACACTCCATCTTTCCTTTTCTCCCATGCTAATCAGGGCATCTGACTCAGGCACCATGACCATCAATGTGTATTTGTTGACTGAATGAAGGCTCCTCTATCTACAGTCTGTGTGTCCTTTTGCCAGGAATGGTGAGGTGCTTCTGTTGACTTACCTTTTGGCTCTACACTGTAACTTCAAGAGGCAACTCAAGGTTTTCCATGGCAACATCCCCTCCTTCAACAACTGTCCCCCACCCCGCCCTGGCTGGAGAAGGGGTTTGGGTATGAGTCAAGAACAAAAATAGAACACCAAGATGCCATTAGCCTCTGCATTGTGGGTGCACTTGCAAGGAAGGATAGGAGACAGGAGTCCACACATTTTGTTCTCTCCTTAGATCCTCCTTCTTCGGAACGTAGCCTGCTTCCCTGCTGCTGCTGTGATGATGTGGTCTTGGGTCTCCCTAGCTTTTCTTGTTCTGATCCTTTTTGTGCTTAGCAGTGGTGGACTATGATCTGCAAACATCCTGTATCCAAAGGCAGTGATCAGTCCTATGTATCTACTCCAGCTGGAAACTTCCTTTATTTCATAAGACATCAGGCACTGGAAAGGATGATTCCCCTACTTCAGCATTTGGGTGTACCTCTAAGAGGTATGCCTGTGTACTGTATCATAGTTGACTCTTCGCTGTTATGTTGGAAGAGGCTGTGTTTTGAAGGGGACCCTGTAGTATGTTGGAGAAGGAAATGGCAACCCGTTCCAGTAGGCTTGTCTGGGAAATCCCATGGACAGAGGAGCCTGGCAGGCTACAGTCCATGGGGTTGTTGAGAGTTGGACTTGACTGAGCGACTTCACTTTCACTTTTCACTTTCATGCATTGGAGAAGGAAATGGCAACCCACTCCAGTGTTCTTGCCTGGAGAATCCCAGGGATGGGGGAGCCTGGAGGACTGCTGTCTATGGGTTCGCACAGAGTCGGACACGACTGAAGCGACTTTGCAGCAGCAGCAGCAGCAGCTCTTATTGGAAAGGAATAATCTGATAGGGATTAAGAATGTCTTTAAAAATGAGATCAACCTCCTTTACCTGGAACTTTTTTTTTTTTAATGTCTAGAGACTTTTTTTTTTTTTTTTTTTTGCTTCATTGCAAGGCATGAGAATCTTAACTTATTGACTGGGGATTGAACCCACATCCTTTGCAGTAGAATTGTGGAGTCTTAGCTAGTCGATTACTGGGAAGGGAAGTCTCTACTTGGAATGTTTTTAAAAAGAGGTCACTAATGGGCTTCCCTGGTGGCTCAGTGATAAAGAATCCACCTGCCAATGCAGCTTTGATCCAGGAAGATCCCACATACTGCCAAGCCATGGAGCAACTAAGCCTGTGTGCCATAACTGTGCGCTAGAGCTCGGGAGCCACAACTGCTGAAGCCCAGGTGCATAGAGCCCCTGCTACAAGAGGAGCCACAGCAATGAGAAACCAGTATGCTGCAACTGGAGAGTAGCCCTTGTTCGCCACAACTAGAGGAAAAGTCCGTACAGCAACAAAGACACAGCTAGCCAAAAGCAAACAAACAAACCAAATTATTAAAAAAAGAGGCCACTAACAATCCAAATGTTCATTGGCTGGTGAGTGGATAAACACAATGTGGTATACCTGCATAATGCAACACGCCTTAGCAAGAAGGAGGAATCCCTACCGGTACACGCAACGACAGGGATGAATCTCAGAAACCATGCTGAGTGAACGGAGCCAGAAAGGAAAGATTACACAGAGTGTGGTTTCATTCACACGGAATTTCTACAGAAGGCAAATCCATGGAGACAGAAAGCAGATCAGTGTTTGCCCGGGGCTAGAGGTGGGAGTGGGCAATGATTGCACGTGGGTACAACATTTCCATTTGGAGTGATGAAAGTGAAAGTGTTAGTGGCTCAGCTGTGTCCACTCTCTGCAACCCCATGGACTACAGCCTGCCAGGCTCCTCTGTCCATGGGATTTCCCAGGCAAGAATACTGGAGTGGGTTGCCATTCCCTTCTCCAGGGCATCTTCCCAATCCAGGGATCGAACACAGGTCTCCTGCATTGCAGGTAGGTTTTTACCATCTGAGCCACCAGGGAAGCCATTTGGAGGGATGGAACTGTCCTAAAACTAGATTGTGGTGATGGTTATGCCACTGTATAAAATTAACTAAAAATTGTTACCAACTGTACCCCTGTAATGGGAATTATATGATATGTATTTTATGTCAGTGAAGTGTTAAGTGTGAGAGGAAAAAAAGAAGCCAGACCAAAAAGGTTACTGAAAATCTATTTTTCCAACTCAGGAAATGGATGAAAAAATACAGTTGGAATTCCACAGCTCTCTATTGTCTTGATGTGAGGTGTGCATCAGGCTTAAAATCTTTTTCCTTTTAACTCCTTTGTCTTCTTGCCCTTGGAGAGGAGGGAATGGCACAGAACACTCCTTCTGCTAAAGACGGTGGAATCAGAAAGGCAAAGTGAGAGTTACATTTGGCTCCCCTGAGCTGCCTCCCCCACACGTAACCTCTCAGCTCTCCCGGCCCGACAGTGTCTTCAGCTCCTCTTTTAGCTGTGACTTTATCATCGGCGCGCCAAGCACAAAGACCTAAATTATCAGTGTGAGCAAGTTCAACCTACACATTTCAGCTCCAGTCTCTTAGAGACCCCTGTTCTTCCTTGAGAGACAGTCCTGAAGGGGCAGCACTGAGCGAGGACATGAGATGGGGGCCCGGCCAGCCTGAGGGACCACGTTGCTGCTGTGACTGGTGGGACAGTGGGTCAAGGATGTCCAGATCCCTGGGAAGAAGTCGGGTCCACCAGGATGGAGAAGTGAACAGAAATAAAGGAAGAGCAGACTAGAAAACATTCTCATGATACTAGATCACATCTACCTATACTTTTAAAATACTCGGCAGAACTCTTTCCTACTATCTTACTTAACCCTCACAAGCCCCAGGCAAGACTGCCATTAATATGGCAATCCTCTTGGGGAGTTACCTGAGGTGAAGAAGTAAGAGAATCAGTAACAGAGCTGGAGACTCAAAGTCAGTCCTTTTAAAAAAGGCCACATGATATTATTATATTTGGAATCGAAAATATAACACAAATGAACTTACCTACAAAACAGAAATGGACTTGCAGACAAAGAGAATAAACTTCTGGTTGCCAAGGGGGAGAAGTGGAGGGGGAGGGACGGACTGAGAGTTTGGGATTAGCAGATGCAAACTCTTAGGACGGATAAGCAACGAGGTCCTACTATGTAGCACAGGGAACTATACTCAATATCTTGTGATAAACCATAATGGAAAAGAATATGTAAAAAAAATAGATATATTTACCTATCTATATATATATTTATTTACCTATCTATATATATATGTTTACCTACCTACCTATATATATATATATGCTTCCCTGGTGGCTCAGAGGTTAAAGTGTCTGCCTCCAATGCGGGAGACCTGGGTTCGATCCATGGGTCGGGAAGATCCCCTGGAGAAGGAAATGGCAACCCACTCCAGTATTCTTGCCTGGAGAATCCCATGGACAGAGGAGCCTAGAAGGCTGCAGTCCACGGGGTCGCAAAGAGTCGGACACGACTGAGTGACTTCACCTCACCTTCACTTCACCTATATATATATTTATTTACCTATCTATATATATGTTTACCTATCTATATATATTTATTTACCTATCTATATATATGTTTACCTATCTATATATATTTATTTACCTATCTATACATATGTTTACCTATCTATATTTATTTTCCTATCTATACATATGTTTACCTATCTATATATATATTTACCTATCTATATATATGTTTACCTATCTATATGTATGTGTGTGCTCATGTCTGCTAAGTCACTTCAGTTGTGTCTGACTGTTTGTGACCCCATGGACTGTAACCAGCCAGGCTCCTCTGTCCATGGGATTCTCCAGGCAAGCATACTGGAGTGGGTTGCCATTTCTTCCTCCAGGGGATCTTCCCAGGGATGGAACTCATGTCTCATGTTTCCTGCATTGGCAGGCGGGTTCTTTACCACTAGCACAACCTGGGAAGGATATATATGTATATAACTGAATCACTTTGTTGTACAAAGAATATTAACACTACATTGTGAATCAACTATAATAAGTTTTTAAAAATTCAGTCCTTTTGAGTTTAACTATGTATACTATGCTATACTGTATATGTGTGTGTCTTCTCAGGTGACATAGTGGTAAAGAACCTGCCTGCCAATGCAGAAGATACAAGAGATGCGGGTTTGACCCCTGGGTCAGGAAGATCCCCTGGAGGAGGAAATGGCTACCCACTCCAGTACGCTTGCCTGGAGAACCCCATGGACAGAGGAGCCTGTTGGGCTGCAGTCCATGGGGTGGCAGAGTTGGGCATGATTGAGCCTATATGGTATATGTACTATACATGCATACATATAATGTATATACATATTTACTTCTGTGTATGCTTATGTACAGATTCATCTATCTATATCTATTGGTCTATCATATATGTGTGTGTATTAGGCCTCGTTTTAAACCTCTTACACTGAGTCCTCCTCATAACTCTGGGAAGCTAGTTCAGATAAGGAAACTGAGGCAGAGAGAGATAACATTGCCTAAGGTCACACAGTGCCCAGGTGGCAGAGCTGAGATCTGACCTAGACCATCCAATGTGCTTTCCATGACACCATGCTGCCTGCCTCCAGGCCCGCCGTGTTGGTGAGTTTCAGATTTGATTTCTGGGTACAGACTACACTCAAATCCTGGCTCACGTAGCTCCAGCCTGTCATCCCTGCACTGCCTTCCTCTGCAAGGGCTTCACTTCCTGCTATCATGGCAGCTTTCCTGCTGTCAGTCTCCTAAACACTTAACAGTTTGTCTCATTCCCAGGCTTGGCTTCTGTTTCCACTGCTGCCATAGTGAGGTCCCAGGAGGAACTGGAAATGCATATGGATTTTATAAGCCTTTGGATTTTCGAAGGGAGATGAGTGTTGATTTACTAGCCTCTCTGCATGTTGATGTGGTCTTTTAAAAACTTTCTGGATATATTTACATGGAAATCTTCCAACTAAAGAATATACTGTAATACAAAGAAATTTGCTGCCAATATTGTTTCATTGCAAAGTGACATTGAAACAGGTCTGAGTAAATATTTATGATTTCTCTTGAAATGTGACAGACTCATGACATGGTAATTAATTTTACTGTAGACTGAATTCAGAATGACTTTGGTAATATATGAGTAGGTGTGTAAAATGTTTATAGGGCTTTGAAAAATAAGCTCAAGGCTTAAATGAAACCTTAACCAGACAACCGAGGAAGAATAAAATTGCAATTCTAATTTTGCTGGTAGAATTTCTGTGGGAAGCAAGGCATTTTAGCGATTGGTATTCATTGC
>SJXQ01010179.1:36900-59577 GCA_006408695.1 Aepyceros melampus | reverse complement strand
GGTGCACGGGGATGATCCAGAGAGATGATATGGGGTGGGAGGTGGGAGAGGGTTCAGGATTGGGAACTCATGTACACCCTAGATGGATTCATGTCAATGTATGGCAAAACCAATACAGTAATGTAAAGTAAAATAAAGTAAAAAAAAAAAAAAAAAACTGCTTATAGCTGAGGTGGTTATAATGAAATAACTCTAAATGTATAATCATTAATTATGTCATTGATGACACAAGAGTTAATGCTGGTAATATGAGATGATGAACTTTGAACCTAAAATAACATTTAATTTTGGATAAAATCTCAACAAGGTAGAGAAGACTACTATGTGTCTTTATAGTCTGTAGTAAGTAAAAAAGTATGTTTAATATCTTTTCCACCAAATAAATAATAAAAGCATGGAGATTTTTGGTTCTTGGGTTGCATTTATGCATCATAGCATCCTAAATCAAAGTGACGTAGTAAGCTTCCTACAGTCTTAGGAAAATTCAAGATTCTCTTTTTCCCTCTGAGTCAGAGGATTCTGTTTGTTCTTCACTTATTATGCCATAAAGACTTTTAATGAAATTTAATTAAAAAGCAAGACAAAAACTGTTTCACTGAGGTCTGTTAACATAAGCAATTCAGTCCGTACTTGGCAGGGCCACTGCAAGAAGGCTTTGGACTGACTGCATCTTCTCTTACTCTTCTCAAGGCAAAACTTATATGTTAGTACATTAAAAAGTGGGAATGTGCAGCTGGCGTCATACCTTACAGATACACGGTAGAGTTTCCCAGCCTTGGCATTACTGAGATGTGGGGCCTGGTAATTCTGTGTTATGGGGGACTGTGCACTGCACGATGCGTGACAGAATCCCTAGCACGAGAGGCCAGTAGCACCCTGCTCCCGGTCATGATGATCAAAAATGTTTGCAGATATCGCTCAATGCCCCGAGGGGACAAAATTGCCTTGATGGAGAACCACTGCTTTGCTGGGATAATACCGGGCAGCACTGCCCTAAGATATAGTGAATATTTATAAGACTCTACTTCTCTTGCTTATGATACAATTATCATAACTGGAACACAATCTGTAGACACCAACAGGGTCTATTTTTAAATTCTAGAAAATATAAACACACAAGTAGCCTCTCTCTTTAGGATAATCATCAACATGTTACTTTTGCCATATGGAGAAGATTCTGAATTATTTTTAAATGTGACATCTCCCACTCATCCAAACAATTCTAAAACTGACTCTGATCTACAGAGTCAAAGATTAAATTAAATTCTTTTACCTTTAGGGCTGAAATTATAGTTTGCTCAGCTGCTGGTGGGAATGAGCTCTGACTGGAAACCACCTAGAACAAATCCAGTTATATTTTGAGTAAGTTACCTATTTTTATAAATACTAATTTTGATCATAACATGATAAAACTGTTTTCAAATTATCATTAGAGTAGCATCTCACACATGTTTTAAAAGTCCATTAGTATGTAGTAGGTAGGACAGGTTTTAAAATATTTTCCTGTATAAAGCAATTATCTACTTAAAATAATTAAAACATTAAGAATTTTAAAAGCTAGCTTTCCTTAAGGATATAGTTTTAACTTGAAAAGATCAGTTTAAAGCCATATTTATTTATTTTTTAAAAAACCACCTTTTCTAAGTTGACTATAATTTTTAACAAGTCAAATGTCAAATGTTTCTCTTTCTACAAATCAATACCAACACTATGAAAATTCTGAAAGTATCAATGAAGACATTTAAATCAGGCTAAATAAATACAAGTTTTCATTGCTTGTGAGTCTGTAGAGTAATAATGAAAGGAAATCGAAAATATATATTCTTTTTATTTACTTTTGTTATTTACTTGTCTGACATTTACCTGTTAATAACTCTTTAAAAATATATTTTGTTTAGCGTACCAAATACACAGTCTGGAAACCCTTAATTGATAAAAATGACTTGCTCAAAAATTTAAGTAAATGGAAAATATACTTACAAGTAAGTCATTACAAGTATTCTAAAATACCATCTAGCATATAAAAGCTCATACTAGAGGTCAATTTTTAGGAATATCAACTAACCATTGGCTTCTTCATGTCTTCTAACTATCTCCCTACTTACCGGATATTTTGAAAATCATTAGTAGAGTAAACACAAGTGACTCAAGAATCAAAGACAGGGTTAAACATGTTGCTTCTCTAATACTTAGTTATGTTTATAGTTCATCTTAGACATAATACATGATGGCAAACAAGTTAAAGTTCAGTCATTTTTTAAAAAAGTGTTAGTAAACAACAGCAAAAATTTTTTCTACTCACAAGTAGTCTTCAGTGATTATATATCATAAGATTATATATCACTGTTTTAAATGCATCTTCTCCCTCATTTTGGGGGGCAAAGATAGAAGCTTTCTGATGAGCTGTTAGGGAGCTTATGAGTTCTTATATTGTTACTACCTTTGCTATAATTTGCTACCACCCATATGGTATCAAATTATGTTATTATAGGTATAATACACATATAATTTACCCTTAAATCAATTGTTCAATAAACTTGACTATATCAAGCAACCTTGAGTACCTCATGTATTTTAAACTAACTGTACAGGCAAATAATAAAGGCCAGAATCAAAGACAGTTTAGAAAGAGTTCAGTCCTCAGCTTAGTTTACAATCACATTTTCACTGTATTCCTTGGCAAAAAACTAAATTAATTCATGACTGTCTAAATTCGAGGCAAGAAGAAAGAACTTGAAATTAAGTCAATAGAGCTTAATTAAAATAAAGGTTACCTTTGTCACGGATTGGTGCAACTTATATAGTGAATTTACTACTGCCACATTTCTTCTCTGTCCTTCGGTAAGAGGTCCAATCACCTGACTTGCATCCCCCTGTGTGGAGAGCTGTAGGAATTCAACACAAAAAGACATTACCAAAATGACAGCTCATATTTAACTAGGGGGAAGTTTATGGTCCTCTGACAAAGCGAATGTTCACTGAAAATATTCAAGTCAAGCTATGGACTTCAGGCATAGCCAGGAACCTCTGTAGAGATAACATGATGAGCCTAGAAGCCTAATTAGTTCACACAGGAAGAACACCCTTCACCAGTCCTTCATAGCTGGTGGACTCCTCAGGCAAGTGTGACCAAAAAGTCCAGGATGTGCTGTTATTCTGATACATCAGCATAGTGTTTCTGAGGAACACCTTCTGCCAACCATCTTTTTTTCCTATTCAAAAACTCAGAACAACAAAAAAAAATCCATCCCTACAAAAAAAGAAATTAAAAAAAAAGGAGACAGAGTGGGAATATTAAAAATAAACCTACATCCTATTTGACATTTGACAGTCATAATAGTCTAATGAAATGAGAGATAAACAGAGAGCACTGCACTCTTTACTTTGTAGATTAAAAAGAAAGTTGTATAGGATTATACTGTGTATGGATGATCAGTAGAAGTGGTACTGCTGCTGCTAAGTCGCTTCAGTTGTATCTGACTCTGTGCGACCCCATAGACGACAGCTCACGAGGCTCCCCCGTCCCTGGGGTTTTCCAGGCAAGAACACTGGAGTGGGTTGCCATTTCCTTCTCCAATAGAAGTGGCACTAATACATGCATATTAGGGAAAAGGACATGAAATTTTTATCGAATCAAATCTAAAAATGGGCCAAAGAACTAAATAGACATTTCTCCAAAGAAGACATACGGATGGCTAACAAACACATGAAAAGATGCTCAACATCACTCATTATCAGAGAAATGCAAATCAAAACCACAATGAGGTACCATTTCACACCAGTCAGAATGGCTGCGATCCAAAAGTCATCCAATCAAAAAATGGGCCAAAGAACTAAATAGACATTTCTCCAAAGAAGACATACGGATGGCTAACAAACACATGAAAAGATGCTCAACATCACTCATTATCAGAGAAATGCAAATCAAAACCACAATGAGGTACCATTTCACACCAGTCAGAATGGCTGCGATCCAAAAGTCAACAAGCAATAAATGCTGGAGAGGGTGTGGAGAAAAAGGAACTCTCTTACACTGTTGGTGGGAATGAAAACTAGTACAGCCACTATGGGAACAGTGTGGAGATTTCTTAAAAAATTGCAAATAGAACTGCCTTATGATCCAGCAATCCCACTGCTGGGCATACACACCGAGGAAACCAGAATTGAAAGAGACACATGTACCCCAATGTTCATCGTAGCACTATTTATAATAGCCAGGACATGGAAGCAACCTAGATGTCCATCAGCAGATGAATGGATACGAAAGCTGTGGTACATATACACAATGGAGTATTACTCAGCCATTAAAAAGAATACATTTGAATCAGTTCTAATGAGGTGGATGACGCTGGAGCCGATTATACAGAGTGAAGTAACCCAGAAAGAAAAACACCAATACAGTATACTTACACATATATATGGAATTTAGAAAGATGGTAATGATAAACCTGTACGCGAGACAACAAAAGAGACACAGATGTATACAACAGCCTTTTGGACTCTGTGGGAGGAGGAGAGGGTGGGATGATTTGGGAGAGTGGCAGTGTAACATGTTATGATATCATAAGTGAAATGAATCGCCGGTCTAGGTTTGATGCAGGATGCAGGATGCTTGGGACTGATACATGGGGATAATCCAGAGAGATGGTGTTGGGTGGGAGGGGGGAGAGGGGGTCGGGAATGGGAGTTCATGTACACTCGTGGCTGATTCATGTCAATGTATAGCAAAACGAATACACTATTGTAAAGCAAAACAAACTAAAAAATAAAAATTAATTAAGAAACAATAAATAAATAAATAAATAAAACTATTATGGTCCAATTTAAGAAAAAAGCCCACGTATAACCATTCTCATATTAATCAGATTTTAATCCAAACCTCTTTAACAATTATTAAAGGTCAATTAAACTTGATTATGAAAATAAAACATGAGGAAATAAGTATATAGGTGGATACACATATCAAATATGAAAAACTGACCTTTTAGGAAACAGATGAAACTAAGAACATCTTCCCTTTGTTAAAGTGAGACAAATAAAAATATGAGTGAAAGAAATAATATTGTTCTTTCTATTCTCTTTGATACTCACACATACATTTTCAAAATTCAATTCCCACTTTTTCAGTTCCTACTTATGGCAATAATATTCAATTTCAAAATATAAAAACTTCAATTAGAATAAAAAGAATGATCCTTCATTAAAGTTTTAATCCATGATGATGGTTTAAGTCAACATAAAGCTTTCTGACATTAGGTTAAATGATTTCAACTTATTTTGCCTTTCCTCATGGACAAATAGTTACCAAATTATAATCAAGTTGCTTCCTAAACAGTCATTTGTAAGTTGATGGGTTGAAAGGAAAAAAATGTCGTATTTTCCCTATAGAAACCATGTTAAAAACCAATGGGTAGACCTCAGATGAACCACATAGTCCAGTTTCATCTATAGTGTGGTGAACTAATACTAGCAGAAGCTCTGAGCTCCCAGAAGAAAGCAGATGATGAGCCTCCATGCTATGGTGAGGGTGAGGGAAGGCATCCAAAACCACTGTGGAGACTTCAGTGGCAGTGGTATTAATGGTTACAATAGACTCAGGGGGTTAGATGCTAAATATGTATTTGATTATAACAGGCATTTAAAATCTGTGAGTTCTAGCTCTACACTTTTAAAACTCCAGTCTCTCTTCTCTTGAGATTTTCTCCAAATAATTTTGAAATACTAACAAAGAAATGGGAAAAGGATTTCTCCTATTTCCACTTATTATATGCATTCCATATTTAATAAAGAGGCTCACTGTTAGAAATGGGTAGAGACCATTTCATTACTACTAAGACCTAATCATACTTATAGGGTTTAAAAATAGAGGCCCACTTTACACCTATTAGGATGCTTTAACAAAAAAAGACAGATAATAACAAATGTTGGCCATGAAATTGGAAACTCATATGTACTGATGTGGGAATTTAAAATGGAACAGAGGCTCTGGAAAACAACCTGGCCATTCCTCAAAGGTAAATAGAAGTGAAAACATACCCAGCAATTCAACTCTTATATATACACAGAGAAATAAAAAGTACATTCATACAAATATGTGTACACAACTCTTCATAGAATCATTATTTCATAGCATAACAGTCTCAAAATGGAAACAACCCAATGTCAACTAGAGATGGATAAATAAGATGTAGACTATCCATACAATGGAACATCCCTCAGCAAAAAAAATAAAAAAAAATTAGTCCAACTAAATATTAGTCCCTAGCTAAGTAGATCACCTGGGTTTCCCTCCAGCACCACTACTGTCTAATCTTCTGGGGGAAAGTAATTTCAAACTTACAAAATGTTATAAAAATAAAAATAGTGTAAGGAACACACATTTATGCTTTACTCAGATTTACCTGTTGCTAACATTTTATCTCATTTGCTTTATTATCTGTAGTCTCTTTCCCCTTTCATACACATATACACACATGTGTGAGCATAATTTTTTTCTGAATCATACATAAATTATGGCCCTTTGTCTCTAAGAATTTTTATTTTCTAAGCATAGTAATATTCTACTATAAAAGCTCAGTTCAGTCATCAATTTCTTAAACTCACAATGATACAATTCTTCTATCTGTAATCTGCCATGTTTTCAAGAAATGCCGGTTTCTTTTAGTGAGAAGTGGTATTAGAGACCAAGATCTGGGCCCTGGGTGTGTTCGTTGCTACTTACTGCTGCAATAACTCTAAATTAATTCAATATTTACAAAAAATGATTATTTGAACACCCTGGACTCTTACTTAGGCTGTCTTCTTCTTCGTCAGGTTGTAAGAACTATATAGCAAATTCCCATATACTGAAAAACTAGACTTTACAATTAACATTCTACAATTTGTTTCATATCACATGTGTGCATGCTAAATTGTTTCAGTTGTGTCTGATTCTTGGTGACCCTATGGACAGTAGCCCACCAAGCTCCTTCAACTTATTTGTCCATGGGATTCTCCAGGCAAGAATACTGGAGTGGATTGCTGTGCCCTTCTTCAGGGGATCTTCCGAACCCAAGAACTGAATCTGCATCTCAGGCACTCAGGCATTGGCAGGTGGGTTCTTTACCACTTTCCTGGTGGCTCAGACGGTAAAAGCGTCTGCCTACAACTCAGAAGACTCGGGTTTGATCCCTGGGTCGGGAAGATCTCCTGGAGAAGGAAATGGCAGCCCACTTCAGTACTTTTGCCTTGAAAATCCCATGGACGGAGGAGCCTGGTAGGCTACAAGTCCATGGGGTTCGCAAAGAGTCAGACACGACTGAACGACTTCACTTTCACTTTTCTTTACCACTAGCGCCAGCTGGGAAGTCGTTTATATCACATACCTATCACCTATCCTCAACTCATTTTTTAGGCATCAGTATACTTCACCCCTAAATGCTTATTCATGCATATAATTAATTGGCATTCAATATTTACTTTCAGGTTTCTTTTACTTTTAAGGTAAAATTTATATAATGTAATGTAGACAGAGTATCATTAGTTTTAATAAATTGTTTTATTTGTGTAACACTAACCACATCATTCCAGGAGGGTCTTTCATCCCAATTTCCACTCAACACCACTCTTCTGGTTTGGTAAGTCTTAACTTTTAAGTGGGTACATTCACAGACAATATGGAAGGATACATTTAATGAGTTCCAAAGATATATTTCACATATCAGCCAGTCTTTTACCAGCTCCTGCTACCTCCTGTGTATTTTTCTTGGTGAAAAATTTTATTTTCACTAACACATATTATTTTCAAAACCACTAAAAGTAATGAAACACTTTTTTCTAACATTTTGTTATGAACACTTAAAGACTTGTACAATGAACACCAATATACTAATTAGATTCTATAATAGCATTTTATAAACTTATCTTATTCATATCTCTATCCATTTTATATATTTGATGCATCTGAAAACAACTTATAGGCATCATTATATTTGTTACCAATGTCTTCATCTCAGTGATCAGTTTTGTCTATATCTTTATACAAAGATTTTGTGTATATAAGTATAAAGCTTCTTTCAGCATAGTATTACTGGTTTTCATCCATTTTTGTTCCTTTCTATGGCTATGTGCTATTCCACTATATGAATTTATCTGATTTTATTTTACCCATTCTCTGTTTCTAAAATGTTTGCAATAAAATGAACACTAGACTTAGGAAGGTGGCTCACTGGTAAAGAATCCCCCTGCAATGTGGGAGACGCAAGGTCAGATTTGACCCCTGGGTCAGGAAGATCCTCTGGAGAAGGAAATGGCAAGAATACTGCGGTATTCTTGAGATCCATGGACAGAGATCCCATGGACAGAGGAGGGACAGAGGAGCCTGGTGGGCTACAGTCCATGGGGCTGCAGAGTTGGACATGAGTCAGCAACTACAGAACAACCGACTTAAGGCATCTAGAGTTATTTCCACCACCTGCTAGCTCAGTATATGGCTCCGATTCACTGTAACACAAACTAACAATCTAGTCAACACCAAAGTATGCTTTGTAAACTGTAAAGTGTCTTAGCAATGTAAGGCATTACCATTTTTATCTCCAGATAATTCTGTCTTGCTCTCATTTCCTTCTCACCTCTCCTTTGCTTAGTCTTTTCCTCCATAATCCACTTCTCCAAGCTCTACCTATCTCAGTACTGGCAAGGGACCACAGGCACACAGCAGGATTGAGGAATCAGAACCAAAAGCCAATGAAACTGTCTGGAGGTACAGATTGAATTATTCTGGCTGCTTTTTGGTTGTGGTAACAAAGTATCGTGTACAAAGTAGCATTCTCTATTTCAGAAGCCTCCACTCATCCTAAACCTTTTTAACTTTCATTGTTTCAAACTATTTCCTTCAGGTGATCTCCTTAAAACTCCCTTTTCAGGAATTTACATAGATGCTCAGCATGTAGAAGATGCTTGTTAGGTATGTTGAACAACTGAAGGGTGAGAGTAATAGTTTCTTATTGTTGCTTTTTCAAAGTCTACCTCCTTGGTGGCTCAGATGGTAAAGCATCTACCTACAATGCAGGAGAACCAGGTTCGATCCCTGGGTTGGGAAGATCCTCTGGAGAAGGAAATGGCAAACCCACTCCAGTACTCTTGCCTGGAAAATCTCATGGATGGAGGTGCATTGTAGGCTACAGTCCATGGAGTCGCAAAGAGTCAGACACGACCTCACTTTCTCTTTCAAAATCATATGGAGGTGCAAAAACACCATTTTGGCTGTGAAGCATTAGGAATTAGGGAACTAGAAAGGTAAACACAGTAAAAGAGTCAATATTCTAAACTATGAGAAATGTACATACCAGTGCATTAAGTTACACTATTTAATACACCCCGGAATGATGCAAGAAAGCAAAAGAGCAGCAGCTGAGTTTTAAAAATCACATACACACATGGAAAGAAAGGGAATTCAAAGGCTAAAGGAATTCTTAATAAATAAAATGATTCCTATGTGCTAATGATAAGATTATTTCTTGTTAACTATGTGAAGAAACATTTTTCAGAAATTCTGTAATATGCTCACTAGGAACTTTGTGTGAATTCAGTGTGTGAGAAACAACTGAGATGGAAGTGTTGAAACAATGATAAGTTGTGTTAACATGAAGAATATTTTTATATAATTTTTAACTTGTGGACAAAATGATCCCAAGACCCCCCTGTGATCACAGTTGAGGGCTACAAGTAAAAGAAAGAAAACTGACAATTCAAGAGAGGAGTGGATGAGAGCTTTTAAATTTCTTTCAGATAATGCATTCTTTGGGGAATTATAATGCTGGTGACCTAGAAGAATGTCTAAAAATAACGAGAAAATACATTACGGATTAGTTATGAATTTCATACAGCTAAGTTACTTTCCAGATATTATACTGTTCTAGTGTTCATCTGTAATTTCTATTACTGCTAAGGATATGTCAAGGGTTCAGGATAATTTTCTTTTTAAATGTGGATTTGGTCATAATAATTTTAAATATTTATTTGCAATCACATATAAAACAAATGAGAAAAATATGCATTAGAATTTCACAGACTTAGAACAATGCAAAATGTATACTAATCTACAATCTTTCTCAGTGAAAAAAAGTCAAAACATTTTTATATTAAATCAGATATTGAATATCTGAAACAAGTTCTGATGAACTTTCAGTTATAGTTACATCTACACTAGTTTTTCTGAAAGTGGTGAATGTATTTGGATTACAATTACCAAATTTAAAACTTAATGTGAAATTTATATTAAAACAAATTCTCAAATTCTCTTCAATTTGCTTTTTATCCAATTTTGTAGTTCACAGTACAAAAAAAAAATTTTTTTTAATTACACACAAAAAGACAAATATCATATGCTATTGCTTATGTGGAATCCATAAAAGGGTACAAATGAACTTATCTACAAAACAGAGATATAGTCACAGAGGTAGAAAACAAACATAGTTACCAGGAAGAAAATGGAGAAGAGAGAAAGTGGGAGACTGGGATCGACATAGAAACACTACTAAATTAGATAACTAATAAAAGCTACTGTATAGCAAAAGGAGCTCTACTTGATGTTCTGTAATGAACTGTACGGAAAAGAATCTTAAAAGAGTGATTATAGGTACATAAGAAAAACTGATTCACTTTGCTGTACACCTGAAACAAACACAAAAACTATATCTAATAAAAAATTTTTTTAAAAGGAAAAAAAACTCACAAAAGGTAAAGTATTATTACTACTGTTATTTTTAACTAAAAAAATGGAGTGTATAAAGGGCAAATATCTAGCTCTCAGACTGTCACTCCTCATTTCCACACAGAGAAGACATCACCAATTAACTGTGGTCCTGTTACGGCCTTGTAACACAATGTTTCAGCCAGTCACTATAGATCTCTTAGACACAGGAGATGAAATCTATCTGTAATCCCTGAGTGATGTCATATCAGTTTTTCTGGACATATGGAACAGTGAGTCTAAGTGTATGCTATGGTTTATCTAAACCCTTTTGAGATCAAGAGATGCTGATGAGCAATATACTCCAAGAGCATCAAAACTGCTGTGCCCCTTCATAGCCCACTATTAGAAATGCATCCTAAGAAAATAGTAAAGCTACATGCAAAAGGATGATTTTATTTATAAAACAGACAAACTAGGAAGCCCTACATGTCTAAGAACAAGAGAATAGTTGGGTGTATCAGGCAATTCACAAGCTGGAAAAAATAACAATGGAAGATGCTTATAGTGTTAACTATATAAAACAAACAAAAACGATTTGTCCATGTAGCAGTTTGCTCTCACAAACACACACACCAAAAAACTGGAAAGAAATAAAGCAAAAATGTTAAATAGTAGTATGAGGGATTATATAATGTGTAAGGTTACCATATACTAGTAAAAGGCACTATGAAATTTCATAGAGTATCTAAAAGCTTAATTTACAGAACACACTTCAAAATTGTCGTACAATTTCCTCCATTGTAAAAACAAAAGATGTACAATTCCATTCCTGAAAGATTTAATATAATATGAGAAAATAAACTGCTTTGGTTACTGCTTACTTCCTAGAAGGATTTTGGGAAAGATAATCTCATTTGATCTACTTATCTGTGACGCAGATTAAAATAACTAATTTTAATTTATATTTACTTATCAAATGCTTTCATTATAATTACCTGGTTTAGAGTAAAGAAGAAATCATAATTAAATATCACTAAGCTTATTATAACATGCCAATTATCTTATTAAAAATCTATACACAGATGCACATTCACAATTAAATTATCTAACATCCCTAATACTACATAGTCTGCAATATATTAGAAAATTGCATTGTATTTGAAATTCAGAGATAGGACATGTTTCTGCAATGTATACAGTAAAGGACAAACCCACAGGTTTATACAGCAATTCTTCATTTTCTTGGCATGTCAACCTAACTGAACTTGTTTGACAAATAAAATTAATTTTCTTAGGTGTTAAAACTATCAGAAAATATTTTCATGAAAATCTTGCTATACTGTCTATCAACACTTTCTGGTTTCCTAAATAAGATGGGAGCATATACCTTAAGAAGGCAAATTCTACTTTCCCTTTCTCTATGTTCACTAGTGACTGTTATTTTTGTGCTATTACACATCTTTGTTTTAAAAGTGACTCTATCAGATCTTCACAGTGTCTATATGGCTGCTTGTCTCTTCACTCATTAAACAGCTTTAGGCTATTACATATTTTGAGATTTTGTGTTCCTTTTTCCTTTTAATTTGATGATTTTACTAATCCTTCTCTTACTCTTAAGATGTAAGTTTCCTCTTTTTGATCCTCTCTCCCCTCCTCTTGGTTTAACTTGCTTTAAATTGGGAAGCAAGAGGACAGACTACATGTAAACTGGGAGACTTCTCCATGAAGTAAGTTTATATGTTAGTGCATGAACACTGTGACATCAATTCTAGAAGTTCAGAGGGTGGTTTTAGTTCCTTCCTGGTTCTTATATTTCAGACTACCGAATTTCTCAAATATTTGACTACTTGATTAAAAAAAAAAAACCAGTTGTTACTACATATCTGTTTAGCTAAAACTAAAGACAGTCCATTCAACTACAGAACAGATTCAATGGTAATGTTACATCATGACGTCAGACTAGACCGTCACACAGATCTGATAGTAAAGAAATGACAACTAGAGATGGGTTCCCTTTTGGACAGTTAACATAAAACTAAAAAGCTGGAAGTCAAATCTTGTTTATAGATGAGTAAAACCAGCACACAGAAATCAACCATAGCTTTGTAATTCAAAGCTGCATTACTCGACACCCTGGATTACTTTAAGACCCTTTTACCACTCTACCTTTCTCATCAACCTCCTCTAGATCTGCTCCCATTCTCCTGTCCTTTAGGTCAAAACCTCCACCCAGCACATGGGATTTGGTAACGACAGCGAGTCCGGAAGACAAACACAGTTTGCTAGGAATGGATCACTTGAAACTTTTATTTTATTTTTCTTCAAAGAACCTTATGCTTTTGAACAACAGATGGAGTTTCTACCTACCCATGCCCAATCACTGGCTCCTAAAACACTGGCTTTGTTAATTAAATTTAGAGTTATAAGCCTTTATATTTTTAATTCTTTGAAGAAGAGAAAATGGTTATTGTCAGTTATACTGAGCTTTTTCCATTTTCCAATAATAAATACTAAGATGAATTTATTAATTGACAGAAAACCTCTTTGAATATATAAGGCATAGAGAATAAAATCTCTCTGATTTATGGTAGTTTAGGTTTAGCACAGACTGAAATTCAAACCACAGAATTTCTAATAAAACTTATTACCCTGATCTTCATGACCCAGATAATCATGATGATGTGTTGACTAATCTAGAGCCAGACATCTTGGAATGTGAAGTCAAGTGGGCCTTAGAAAGCATCACTACGAACAAAGGTAGTGGAGGTGACGGAATTCCCGTTGAGCTGTTTCAAATCCTGAAAAATGATGCTGTGAAAGTGCTGCACTCAATTTGCCAGCAAATGTGGAAAACTCAGCAGTGGCCACAGGACTGGAAAAGGTCAGTTTTCATCCCAATCTCAAAGAAAGGCAATGCCAAAGAATGCTCAAACTACCGCACAATTGCACTCATCTCACATGCTAGTAAAGTAATGCTCAAAATTCTCCAAGCCAGACTTCAGCAATACGTGATCCGTGAACTCCCTTGTGTTCAAGCTGGTTTTAGAAAAGGCAGAGGAACCAGAGATCAAATTGCCAACATCCGCTGGATCATGGAAAAAGCAAGAGAGTTCCAGAAAAACATCTATTTCTGCTTTATTGACTATGTCAAAGCCTTTGACTGTGTGGATCACAGTAAACTGTGGAAAATTCTGAAAGATATGGGAATACCAGACCACCTGACCTGCCTCCTGAGAAATCTGTATGCAGGTCAGGAAGCAACAGTTAGAACTGGACATGGAACAACAGACTGGTTCCAAATAGGAAAAGGAGTACGTCAAGGCTGTATATTGTCACCCTGCTTGTTTAACTTCTATGCAGAGTACATTATGAGAAACGCTGGACTGGAAGAAACACATGCTGGAATCAAGATTGCTGGGAGAAATATCAATAACCTCAGATATGCAGATGACACCACCCTTATGGCAGAAAGTTGGAGATCAACCCTGGGATTTCTTTGGAAGGAATGATGCTAAAACTGAAGCTCCAGTACTTTGGCCACCTTATGCGAAGAGTTGATTCATTGGAAAAGACCCTGATGCTGGGAGGGATTGGGGGCAGGAGGAGAAGGGGACGACCGAGGATGAGATGGCTGGATGGCATCATGGACTCAATGGACTTGAGTCTGAGTGAACTCCGGGAGTTGGTGATGGACAGGGAGGCCTGGCGTACTGCGATTCATGGGGTTGCAAAGAGTCGGACACGAATGCGCGACTGAACTGAACTGAACTGAACTGAGAGATATAGAAAAACTAAAATTTCAGCATCCAACTATTAAGACCTAAGCTAGTCAATATGATTTTTAAAAATAATTAGTTGTTTATTTATTTGTAATTATAGACTACTACTTTCACAGTTTTTAGAGATATAAAGTCTAAGGTAATTAAACCTATGATATTATACGCATTATTAATTTTCATAGCAAGAAGTTCTTTATATGGTCTACAGATAACTTTCAGATTACTGAGCTCCAAGCTAATGAAGCTCTCTCTGATTATTAATCTTAATAGCAGTGTTTATAATGTCAAACCAGAAAAAAAAAAGTTTAATTACCTGACTGAGGTAATTACATTTACTGTGATCAATGATACAGTTAGAATTTATCTTAATATGAACTTTCATATGACTTTTTGCTTTTTATTCTGTTTATTTTTCAGCATTTTACTGAACTGGTATTTGCCTTTATATCCTTTTTTTCCATCAATTATCACTGAAGATACACATTCTATTTCTATTTTTTCAGTGGCCATAATTAAACTGTTAAAATTCATGCTCAACTTAGGTCAAAGTTCTACAGCTTTATAGTCTCCTGAATAACACAAGCATTTTACAATGTTTTCAAACTCATTATCTCTTCATCACTGTAAATTTTAATGTGATTTTGTTTTTTAGGGGTTTTGTTTCCATGTCCCGAATTAATCACTATTGTTTCTCATTTTATGCAACTAGGGCTTAGATTTACCTATATAATTACCAAGTGTGCTTACTATTCCCTCTTGCATTTCAAACCTTCCTTTAGAGTTTATTTCCTCCTTCAGTGTTCAGCCATTACAGGGCTTCCCTCTAACTCAGAGGGAAAACAACAAACAACAGAACTACTGTATGATTCAGCAATCTGAAGAAAATGCAATCACTATATGGAAAAGACGTATGCACCACAGTGTTCATTGAAGCATTACTTACACTAGCGAAGACATGGAAACCATGTAAGGGTCCATGGACAAATGAATGGATAAAGGAAATGTGGTGCATATGTATAATGGAATTATCATTCAACCACAAAAAAGGGAGGAAATCCTAACATGTATGACGACATGGATGGACTTTGAGGGCATAAGTAAAATAAGTCAGAGAGAGAAAAACAAATACCACATGATTTCACTTATATGTACAATCAAAAAAACAAAACAAAACAAATTCAGAGATACAAAGAACAGATTGGAGGTTGCTAGAGATGAGGTATAAGGGATGTGGTAAATGGGTAAAGATTATCAAAATGTAAAAACTTTCAGTTATAAGTCTAGGGATCTAATGTACACTAGGGGACTACAGCTAACAAAACTGGGTTTTATTAGTTCAGTTTAGTCACTCAGTCCTGCCGACTCTTTGCAGCCCCATGGACTGGAGCATGCCAGCCTTCCGTGTGCATCACCAACTCCCAGAGTTTACTTAGACTCAAGTCCATTGAGTCAGTGATGCCATCCAATCATCTCATCTTGTCGTCCCCTTCTGCTCCCACCTTCAGTCTTTGGATGTGGTAAATGGGTAAAGATTATCAAAATGTAAAAACTTTCAGTTATAAGTCTAGGGATCTAATGTACACTAGGGGACTACAGCTAACAAAACTGGGTTTTATTAGTTCAGTTTAGTCACTCAGTCCTGCCGACTCTTTGCAGCCCCATGGACTGGAGCATGCCAGCCTTCCGTGTGCATCACCAACTCCCAGAGTTTACTTAGACTCAAGTCCATTGAGTCAGTGATGCCATCCAATCATCTCATCTTGTCGTCCCCTTCTGCTCCCACCTTCAGTCTTTCCCAGCATCAGGGTCTTTGCAAATGAGTCAGTTCTTTGCACCAGGTGGCCAAATTATTGGAGTTTCAGCTTCAGCATCAGTCCTTCCAATGAATATTCAGCATTAATTTCCTTTAGGATGGACTGATTGGATCTCCTTGCTGTCCAAGGGACTCTCAAGAGTCTTCTCACACACCACAGTTCAAAAGCATCAATTCTTTGGTGCTCAGCTTTCTTTATAGTCCAGCTCTCACATCCATACATGACTACTGGAAAAACCATAGCTTTCACTAGATGGACCTTGGTTGGCAAAGTAATGTCTCTGCTTTTTTGATATGCTGTCTAGGTTGGTCATAGCTTTTCTTCCAAGGAGCAAGTGTCTTTTAACTTCATGGCTGCAGTTACCATCTGCAGTGATTTGGGAGCCCCCCCAAAATAAAGCCTCTCACTGTTTCCTCATCTATTTCCCATGAAGTGATGGGACCAGATGCCATGATCTTTGTTTTCTGAATGTTGAGCTTTAAGCCAACTTTTCCACTCTCCTCTTTCACTTTCATTGAGAGGCTTTTTAGCTCCTCTTCACTTTCTCCATAAGGGTAGTGTCATCTGCATATTTGAGGTTATTGATTTGCTGGCATACTGGGTGCAACACTTTCACAACATCATCTTTCAGGATTTGAAATAGCTCAACTGGAATTCCATCACCTGCACTAGCTTTTTCATAGTGATGTTTCCTAAGGACCACTTGACTTTGCATTCCAGGATGTCTGGCTCTAGGTGAGTGATCACACCATCGTGATTATCTGCGTCATGAAGATCTTTTTTGTACAGTTCTTCTGTGTATTCTTGCCACCTTTTCTTAATATCTTCTGCTTCTGTTAGGTCCAGACCATTTCTGTCCTTTATTGAGCCCAGCTTTGCATGAAATATTCCCTTGGTATCTCTAACTTTCTTGGAGAGATCTCTAGTCTTTCCCATTCTGTTGTTTTCCTCTATTTCTTTGCATTGATCGCTGAGGAAGGCTTTCTATCTCTCCTTGCTATTCTTTGGAACTCTGCATTCAAATGGGTATATCTTTTCTTTTCTCCTTTGCCTTTAGCTTCTCTTCTTTTCTCAGCTATTTGTAAGGCCTCCTCAGACAATCACTTTGCCTTTTTGTATTTCTTTTTCTTGAGGATGGTCTTGATCACCACCTCCTGTACAATGTCATGAACCTCCATCCATAGTTCTTCAGGCGCTCTATCTATGAGATCTAATCCCTTGAATCTATTTGTCACTTCCACTGTATAATCATAACGGATTTGATGTAGGTCATACCTGAATGTGGTGGGGTTTTTGTTGCTAAAAGAGTAAATCTTGAAAGTTACCATCACAAGAAAAAAATTACGTTCTTCTCCTTAAAATAACATAATGTTATGTGTCAATTATATCCCAATACATATATACACGGTATCTTTAAAATGTAATACACATTACTAGGATTCAAGTAGGGAGATTAGGCAATTGGTGATTAAAAAAGAAAAGTTAACGAACTCTTGTTTTTCTTGCCAAGTTCCCACTCTCACTTTGTGATAGATGGCGTAACTGGCCCCAATTCTTCATCTCTTTCTCATCCACATCCTGTGCTGTCTGAATCTGCACCTTGGCTGGGCTCCTTTGGTGAGCCAGACTTCTGGGGTTCCTTTCTTGTGCCTCTGCCTTCATCATGAGATCAAGCTCAGAAAAGCCTGCTGCAGGATCAGAGATGTGAAGAACAGAGGACTGACTATGGTTAAAGCCATCCTGATCAGCAGCCAGCCTGCTCTGGAGTAAACCCAGCCAAAACTGGCAGAGCCGTCTAGATGCCCCTCATTGGTCCCAGGACGTAAGAGCAGTAAATGCCACTCAGATTTTGTGGCTGTCGATCATATACCATTTTTGTGGCAACAGATAATGCAGACGTTCAGACTAAGTGACAACTGGGTTGCTCACTTTCTCCTGAAAATATTTCCTAATTACAATAACCATTACTTGATATTTGCCTCTGTCTTCACCATGGCTGACTAAATCTTAGACAACTTGACCATTTATTACTGATCTGCCACAGTCCCAGAAAATCAAGCTCTTACAAGTCTGGGAAGCAGGTCAGAAAGCTACCTTAAAGAAAAGAAGTCCAACATAAGAACAGAGGTAGAAAAGAGCAGAAAGGTGTCTAAAGAATCAAATGAGTAAGAAGCCCAAAGGGATCAGTGTATTTGTATCACAGCTAAACTGTATTTGGTCCAAGAGAATCTACTGGTATGTTTCCTGTTGGCACACAATATGAAAACTCTTTCAACCAAGTGATTTTCTATTTTAAAAAATATTTTACTTGAATGTTAATAACACAGGCTACTACCATATGAAGGCTATATGCAGCAGTACCCAGGTATGTCATCCTTTTAAAACTAAAATAGTCAAACTCCTGTGCTTCTGTATCATGTAGGCTTTCTTTCATTATAAGAAAGTCAAGTCTCCAAAAAAGTTATTAACTATACAAAGAATAAAGCATATATTTACAAAGCTTTTAAAAAACCCTACTGCCATCTAGAGCTACTAACCTCATCATACACAATACTGACCTGCACTGAAGTTGAAACCTCCCCTTAAATGTATTCCTATTAACTGTTTCAAATGGTCTACAACTTAATTAAATGCCAATCTACTTTTTTACACTTTATAACATTTGACATTTACACTAACATTCTACATGTCATTTTTGAAAACCATCAGATAATAGTTATCATTGGAAAACGCCCTAACAATTTACCTTTTAAAAAGAATGTTTGCTGTCGGGGGCCAGCGTGAGGAATCCCACCCGTGACAGAGTCACGTGGCACACTCAGATGGCAGAGCAATTTGAGTTATCGGATTTCTCCCTGGTTTTTCCTGAGCATGTACCCCCAAAATAAGAATTTCTCTGTTTCCCCACTATTCTCTGCCAGTTTCTCGGAAAGAGTTAATTCAAAGCTTTAGCTTCCTGCATTTGAAAGGAGTGTTTCAGCCCAACCCCCTTTGATAATGCTCTATCCTGCCTAAACAGGTTCCCCTGACCTTTTACAAGCTTGTGAATTGCTCACAACCCCCAACTGTGAGGGGCAAAAAGGCCTTGAAGTGTTTTAAAGTTACAAATCTTTTCTAAGAGTCAAAGCTTTAGTAGTGATATAGACTTCACTGTTGCCTCAATGATCACTGCCAGACCTCCTTCTTTGCACCTGGAAGTTTCTGCTATATAAACAATATTTGGAAATAGATATGTAGTAGTTTTTTGATGTTAGCAACACTAGGCTTTCGAGTTAATTGCTTTCTTTTATAAATCATTGTACTCCCTCTTGCTTGCTGTGTCCCTGCTATGTGAGAATGCAACTTTGTTCAGTGCCTCTGGAGAATGGCGCCAGACCTTGGAAAAAATAACACTTAGCAGAAAAGAGCTGTAAATTGTCGAATTGGCCTTTTGGCCGGAAGATGATGTAAATTACCTAAGACTTGTGTGTACAATTAGGTATGCTGAAAATAAGCCTGGTCTCCATAAGAGTCAGGACTGCTGTCATTGCCAAAATTTGTGAAACCCATTGATCTTCACTGTATAAAAAGGACATGTGAAAAATAAAGTTTGGACCAGTTTTCTCAGGAACATTTCTCAGCAGTTTTTCCGGACCAGATCTTCTCAGACGGGTTCTGCAGGCCAGTTTCTCAGACGACTCGCTCTCCTAAACTCATTCTTTAAGGATATCTGGCTCCCAGACCTCTCTCTCTCTCTCTCTATCCCTCTGTCCTCTTGTACTTTAACTCCAGGCTGAATTCCCATCTGGAGCGGGAGGCTCACCACGTCTACTTACTTGTCCTGGCCCTAAGTTCTGCAAGAAAAGGGATCCACGGTGGGGCCCCTTTAGAGATTCAAGCGGACGCCGGTGGCCTGCGTAGATGGTGCAAATCTCTTGTCTTGAGATTTTATTGGCTTTCCCCGTAAACCAAGTTATTCAGCCTCCTATTTTTCTAGTAATTTCCTACTATTCTATCCTGTCCTGAGCTATCCTGTCCTATCCCTTCCTATCCGCCCGCTCCGTCCCACCTTTGAATATCCCTGGATCCACTGGGGCTGGACCCCGGCAGTTTGCCTATAATTTTGTTATCACAATAGCTTGTAAGTCTATGAATTATCAAGGTGCCATAAAAATTCCTTGTATACTAATATTCTGATTTTCTTTAAACATATCATTGATTCAAACTTGTAATAGCAAGGTCTACTGACATTTTCTACTAATGGTGACACTTCCAACATATATAAATTATCACTATATTACCATTAAATAATCAATTTGTTCAACTCAATCATAAGATATTATAATATAAACATCTACAGGTGTGTGTATATTTGGAACATAAAATTCTACTTAGCTTAATAAATTAATTATAACTTCACAACTGCTGTCAACACAAATAAGAATTTTTATATGAAAATAATCTAAACCACTGGTCTCATTTTCATAAAAGGGCACCTTAAAGGCTGATATTCACAGGACATATACTAAATCAAATATATGTGAAAGGAACTAAACCCCATGACCTATAACTCACATATGAGAATTCAAGGCTAAATCCCTGTTATTTCTAAATTAAATAACTACATTATCTAAATATCTGCTATTGTCTGAATGTTGTAATTCCCCACCCATATGTTAAAGGGCTTCGCAGGTGGTGCAGCAATAAAGAATCCTCTCAATACTGGAGACGTGGGTTTGATCCCTGGGTCAGGAAGATCCCTAGAGTAAGAAATGGCAAGCCACTCCAGTATTCTCGCCTGGACAATTCCATGGACAGAGGAGCTTGGTGGGCTAAAGTCCATCCGAGGTGTGTCACAAAGAGTCACGGCTGACTGACTAAGCACCCATGCAATTCACATGTTGAAAGCTGATGTGCAAGGTGGTGATATTTATCAGAAGGTGGGGTCTTTGAGGACTTCTGTGGTGGCTCTGATGGTAAAGCGTCTGCCTACAATGCAGGAGACATGGGTTCGATCCCTGGGTTGGGAAGATGCTCTGGAGAAGGAAATGGCAACCACTCCAGTACTCTTGCCTGGAAAATCCCATGGACTTGTAGGCTACAGTCCATGGGGTCAAAAAGAGTAGGACATAACTGAGTGACTTTGAGAGTGACTAGGACCTGAAGGCAGAGCACTCATGAATGGGATTAGTGACCTTATAAAAGAGACTTCAGAAAGCCACCTTTGCCCTTTCCACCCTGTGAGCTTACAGAAAAAAGATACGCATCAATGAATCAGGAAGGGGCTCTCATCAAATACCAAATCTTCTGGTGCTTTGATCTTGGACTTGCCAGCCTCCAAAACTGTGAGAAATAAACTGCTCTTGTCTATAAGTCAACCAGTTTATGGCATTTTGTTATAGCAGGCCAAAAGGCCTAAGACATTATCCATTAAGAATGAAGAAAAAACTACAATACATAAGCATACTATGCATGTATTGGTTTGGCCAAAAGGTCCATTCAAGGTTTTTTCACATGATGTAACAAACAAACATTTGGGAAAAACCAAACTGAACATTTTGGCCAACTCAATGTTAAACAGATACAGATCTCTATGTTATATTCAGTTCAGTTCAGTTCAGTTGCTCAGTCGTGTCCGACTCTTTGCGACCCCATGAATCGCAGCACGCCAGGCCTCCCTGTCCATCACCAACTCCCAGAGTTCACTCAGACTCACGTCCATTGAGTCCGTGATGCCACCCAGCCATCTCATCCTCGGTTGTCCCCTTCTCCTCCTGCTCCCAATCCCTCCCAGCATCAGAGTCTTTTCCAATGAGTCAACTCTTCACATGAGGTGGCCAAAGTACTGGAGTTTCAGCTTTAGCATCATCCCTTCCAAAGAAATCCCAGGGCCAATCTCATTTAGAATGGACTGGTTGGATCTCCTTGCAGTCCAAGGGACTCTCAAGAGTCTTCTCCAACACCACATTCAAAAGCATCAATTCTTTGGTGCTCAGCCTTCTTCACAGTCCAACTCTCACATCCATACATGACCACTGGAAAAACCATAGCCTTGACTAGACGGACCTTAGTCGGCAAAGTAATATCTCTGCTTTTGAATATGCTATCTAGGTTGGTCATAACTTTTCTTCTAAGGAGTAAGCGTCTTTTAATTTCATGGCTGCAATCACCATCTGCAGTGATTTTGGAGCCCAGAAAAATAAAGTCTGACACTGTTTCCACTGTTTCCCTATTTCCCATGAAGTGATGGGACCAGATGCCATGATCTTCATTTTCTGAATGTTGAGCTTTAAGCCAACTTTTTCACTCTCCTCTTTCACTTTCAACAAGAGGCTTTCTAATTCCTCTTCGCTTTCTACCATAAGGGTGATATCATCTGCATATCAGAGGTTATTGATATTTCTCCCAGCAATCTTGATTCCAGCTTGTG
>SJXQ01010179.1:0-36659 GCA_006408695.1 Aepyceros melampus | reverse complement strand
CATCACCTCCACTAGCTTTGTTCGTAGTGATGCTTTCTAAGGCCCACTTAACTTCACATTCCAAGATGTCTGGCTCTGGATTAGTGATCACATCATCATGATTATCTGGGTTGTGAAGATCTTTTTTGTACAGTTCTTCCGTGTATTCTTGCCACCTCTTCTTAATATCTTCTGCTGTTAGGTCCAGACCATTTCTGTCCTTTATCGAGCCCATCTTTGCATGAAATGTTCCCTTGGTATCTCTAATTTTCTTGAAGAGATCTCTAGTCTTTACCCTTCTGTTCTTTTCCTCTATTTCTTTGCATTGATCACTGAAGAAGGCTTTCTTATCTCTTCTTGCTGTTCTTTGGAACTCTGCATTTGATGCTTATATCTTTACTTTTCTCCTTTGCTTTTCACCTCTCTTCTTTTCACAGCTAATTGTAAGGCCTCCCCAGACAGCCATTTTGCTTTTTCGCATTTCTTTGCCATGGGGATGGTTTTGATCCCTGTCTCCTGTACAATGTCACGAACCTCATTCCATGGTTCATGAGGCACTCTATCTATCAGATCTAGGCCCTTAAATCTATATTGCAAAGTGAATAAGTAAATCACAAAATAATACTTAAGTAAAAAAGAAAGATATATTTGTGTGGTGGTACAAGAGAGTTTTAGCTCAGTCTAGACTCAAACGTGGGTCTGATGCTAGTTTCAAGACTTGCTAGCTGGCACTGTTTTTTTAGCAGTCTATAGTGGGCAGGCTACAAAGCTTTCTCAGCTTCAATTTCAACATTTTGCTGTGGTAGATACTTTCATTTCAAGGGTTGTTGTAAAATAAATGGCACAATTCAAGCCACTATAGATACTTTCAAGGGTTGCTGTAAAATAAATGGCACAATCCAAGACACTATAGATATCTAATAGTGGCAGTTATTTTTATGGCCCTACTCTAACTGTAAAAAATGAATTCTCTGGTACCATTTAAGAGTCAGAAAATAGGATGTAAGAAATTGTCCCTATAGAACTTTAGGTTCTTGTAACACATAACTCTGGTGATTAGTAAAAACTAAGGCTTGAAAAAAATAACACATGTGTAATGATTTAAAAAAATTTCATATTATTATAAGCAAATGCTTGTTACTATGCATATAATCCATACATGATATATTCTATTATATCCTAAAACATTCAAATGATAAGGTTGAAAAGAAACAACACATAGCTTTCTTAGGCATATGGAGGAATATATCCAAATAAACATAGTAAGTTTAGATAACCATAACGATGGTCCACAGAAAGGACCAACTTGAGAAATCATTTTATGATCTTTCTCCTCTTGTGAATTAAGATTATGGTTAAGCATACTAGAATGTTCTGATAGCCAAGAAACTTCCACAACTAACCTTAGGGGAAATAAACTTAGGATCCTGGAAAGCTGTTCATTTTACATTTCAAGTTTTGTATTTTCAAGTCACCCTTTTTGGAAACACACTGTCTTTAAAATTCTAGCTTTCCTTTATCTATCTCACCACGTAACCATTAATGATCTAATTTTTGTCTCTTTCAACCTTGTGGACTTGAGGCCTAAATATCTCATCTATAAAAAGAATTTTCCCTTTATAGACTTAGTTATACTAAATTTCAAGTTAACATTTCCACTTATAGATATTCTACCTTAAAATCTGTTTCAATTTTTCTCCCACCAAAGATTTAATACTTGTCTATTTTCCACTAAATGTTTTCAGCAAAATAATTATAAAGAGAAATATGGCAAGATCAAAGAATAAAACCTGTCAAATTTAAAAACACAAAGGACACAGACCATGCAATACAGATTATCAGTATAATCGCAGCTCAGTGTGGACAGGACAGTGGGAAGGATGGCTTGTGTTTAAGAACATACACTTGGTTAAGATGACTTTCTTTTGTTTTACTGAGGGTGGAAACAATGCAAAGGACATCCTCAAGTTCAAGGATAGGGTGAGTGGTTGAGAAAAATAAATTACTTAACTGAAATGCTGGGCTGGATGAAGCACAAGCTGGAAATAAGATTGCTGGGACAAATATTAATAACCTCAAATATGCAGATGACACCACACTTATGACAGAAAGCAAGGAAGAACTAAAGAGCCTCTTGAGGCAGTGAAAAAGCTGGCTTAAAACTCAACATTCAGAAAACTAAGATCATGGCATCTGGTCCCATCACTTCATGGGAAATAGATGGGGAAACAGTGGAAACAGTGAAGAGACTTTATTTTGGGGGGACTCCAAAATCACTGCAGATGGTGACTGCAGCCATGAAATTAAAAGACGCTTGCTCCTTGGAAGAAAAGCTATGACCAACCTAACAGCATATTAAAAAGCAGAGACATTAGGTTCTGAACAAAGGTCCATCTAGTGAAAGCTATGGTTTTTCCAGTAGTCATGTATGGATGTGAGAGCTGGACTATAAAGAAAGCTGAGCACCAAAGAATTGATGCTTTTGAACTGTGGTGTGTGAGAAGACTCTTGAGAGTCCCTTGGACAGCAAGGAGATCCAATCAGTCCATCCTAAAGGAAATTAATGCTGAATATTCATTGGAAGGACTCATGTTGAAGCTGAAACTCCAATAATTTGGCCACCTGATGCGAAGAACTGACTCATTTGAAAAGACCCTGATACTGAGAATGATTGAAGGTGGGAGCAGAAGGGGATGACAGAGGATGAGATGGTTGGCTGGCACTCACTGACTCAATGGACATGAGTTTGAGTAAGCTCTGGGAGTTGGTGATGGACAGGGAAGCCTTGTGTGCTGCGGTTCATGGGGTTGCAAAGAGTCAGACACGACTGAATGACTGAACTGATACTGAAATAAACAAACACACAGAGGAGTGGTAGAAATAATGTTATTAACAGCCAAAACATAAGAGCTGAACATTAAAACGTTACTTGTCAATGCTCAATAGCATTTTTTAAAAAATAAGACAAATGATGCTCTTTGTACTATTAAGCAATACTTAAGCTTTCTTTAAAAACTAAAATGAAAGTAGAAAAGTAAAACTATTTAAAAAAAAACAGAAAAAATTAACTTAAAAAATTTTAATTCAGTGACTTTCTCTTACCCTTAATTTAGCACTTTAGGATGGTAGGCCTGAGTAACTTAGGATCACAGACAATCTGGCCAAGAACAGCAAATCAATCAAAAGTTTTTGATATTTTTTAATTTTTTTAAGCTTTTTGTCATTACTGACTTAACTGAAGTCACATGTTCCATTTACTACTGCCCTTGCCTGACGTGGAAAAGTGAACTATTTTCCATGTATATGTTGGCTCTTCCTTACGTATCTTCTGGTGGGATCATCTCATCAGATTATTTTTTCCTGACAGTTAGTAATTACATTGATTTCTATTGGATATAATACTAAATTTCATTTACTATAATAAACCATATTTTTTAAAGTAATAAACATCATAATAAAGCTTTTATAGCAAAGACTGAGAAAAATTAATGATCTAATTACCTACGAAGAGCTTCCATGGTCTCTGTGGAGCCAGTTCTCAATAAACAATGTTTAAAAAAATGCTTGTAAAATGCTTAAAAAAAAATCTGTCAAGGTTGCAAGAATAACTGAATAGAAGACAGCATCATATTAACATGCAAACGCAATGGGGCCACCCACTGGAACTGAAAGCAGGAAGCCTCAGGATATGACTGTTACCACCAAGGATCATTTTATGCAAATTCCTTCAGTTCAATCTTTTACCAACCAACTCTAAAAATTATGCCAGAACCAACTGAACCACTTGGATACAGATAAAACTGGATTACAGTTGATCCCTGAACAACACGAGTTTGAACTGCAATGGCCTATCGTCATGCAGAGTTTGTTCAATAGTAAATACTACAGTACTTAGTAAATACTAAGTATTAGTAAATAGTAAATACTACACAATCCACAGTTGGTTGACTCCACTGAGGTAGAAGGGATGATAAGGAGGAACAACGAAAATGTTGTTATAAATTATACATGGATTTTTTTATTGCAGGGAGTGTAGGTGCCTTAAACCCCCAAGTTGTTCAAGGGTCAACTATACTTCATTTTACCATGTTTCAACTGGAGCAGTAAGGGAGGCCACACAAAGAAACCATGGTTGGCGATCCCTACAATGACAGTAGAGAGATCACATTTTGGCACATTCTCTAAAATTCTTCAGTCAATGACAATTAAAGATATACTACAGTGTTATTCCTTGGATTTCAATAGCATACATACCTACTAGTTAAATATGTATACTTAATTTAAAACATTAATGTAGAGAATTAATTATGATTCAGTCATATAGTTATTGTTTTAAATATGTACAATCATCTGTCTCAAATAGAGTAATTCTGGAGTTAAACTTTCACGGTTAGAAACTTTAGAATGTAAATCAATATTTTTCTTTTACAGTTTAAGCACTTAACATCCTCTAATCATTTTCTAATGGTTCAACTTAATTTCACACTAGGTAATAGTACATAAATGACATCTGGAGTGAGTGACTACAGGAGAGGAAATTTGACCAATTTGAAATAATTATTAATATACTTAAAAATATACATAATTTAACTCATTATGTGGCACACAGATTTCTTAAAAAGTCTTACTAAATTTGCCTGCATTCTGTAAGTGTAGCAATGATAGGAGGGCCATTTTTTAATAGATTTAGCACTTTTTTCTGATTTAAATTCATAAGAAAGTTTCAAAATTTCACTTTAAAATTTTACAGTAAGTTACTATTCAGTCAATTTAATATTTATAGTCAAGTAGTGTATAATTAGTTATCTGAAACAAAATCAAGGTTTACAAAAGTGATTATCACTTACCAGCTGCTCTGATTTTACCCCATACAACTGGATGGTCTTTGCCACATTTTTTGACACAGCTAATGTGAGGTTTGAATCAACAGCAGCTACGTTTAGTTCACTGAATAAAACAAAAACAGACTTTAGCAATATAGCTTATCAACAAAGACAAGTATATGAACTTAAACTCATTAAACAACAAGGTGATTCTTTTTATAGATTTCCCTGGGTGCCTCTAAGAATTGATTAGATTGTTTCATTTTCCCTCCTAAATTCAGCATTAGGAAAAAGTGCCCTGAGATGGTTTGGTTAATGACCAGTTTCTCATTAATAAAAGCATGTCATGTGTGGGTTCAGGCTGTGATTAAGAAGAGTAAATTGTGTACAGATTTTTCAAGTAGCACTCTTGTTCATACTGATAAGTGCAATTAGAGACACTGCATATCACAGACATCTGCAAGGAAATGACAGCTCTTGAATGGAAATGATGACCTTAGAAGGACATAGGCTAAAAATATAAATTACATGATATATCAAGATACCAACGTTCTGTAGAAATTATGCCAATTCATGTTATTTTGATAGCAGGCTTTTTTATATCAAAAGCACAACAAGGATTTAACTGGAAATTTAAAAAATCTAGATTCCTGAAGTATTTCTTTGCCATGCTTATCTTCAATTTTTTACATTGGATTACTTGGGACACTTCAGCTGACTGCTCCAAAAAAAAGTATTTATAAAGACCATGTAAAGTATACCAGCAGTTAAAAACTGCATGAAAATACATATACAAGGAGAAAGCAAGAAAAGTAATTACTGTCTCTGAAGTAGCAGAAAGAATCTTGGTATTTCCCAGATTCCCTTTATGAAGAAAGCGAAAGACTTTAACATTAGTGCTTACTATGTGCATCAAAGGGGTTTCCCTGGTGGCTCAGAGGGTAAAGCATCTGCCTGCAATGCAGGAGACCTGGGTTTGATCCCTGGGTCAGGAAGATCCCCTGGAGAAGGAAATGGCAACCCACTCCAGTACTCTTGCCTGGAAAATCCCATGGACAGAGAAGCCTTGGTAGACTACAGTCCATGGGGTCGCAAAGAGTCGAACATGACCAAGTGACTTCACTTTCACTTTCATGTGCATCAAAAATGCCCTTTCATTTAACAGTGAGACATAATCTCACTGTGAGACATAATTAACCCTAGTATTCACATTCAATTGGTCAGTGGCATAAGCATGCTTTTTCAAGTCCCACCTTACAACTGATCACAGTGTGGTCAAGTTGCACAGAGGAAAGGGAGTTACTCCTTTAATAACTTCCATAAACAGGTCAGAGATCAAGTTGAATTAATGACTGGTTTGATCACTACTATACTAAACAAATAATGGAGACATAATCAGGGTTTAACAATCCAGAGTCAGGCCTTTGAAAGTCAAAGTAACTGTGGGGAGATTTAGGATCAAGATTCTGGGCTCTTTCAACACTGTATATGGTTCTGCAGATTATACCTGTGGCTTTCTAGTCTTACTCTCAGATGCCTCAGAATCATTATCTGATGTGTAATCTAAAAGAATTTAGACTTCTATACTCTGGTCCTATATGGCCTAACAACTTTTTCACTCATAAAATGTTCACCTAAAAATGTACAGACCTACTGTTATGACAACTTATATACTATGACAGGAACCGAGAGTCTCAACTGGGTCGCCTGGGTGACCATAAAATGTCTAAAGACAACAGTATAACTACATTGTCTGCAAGCATTCAGGTGGCACCTCTGCTAGGATATCTTCCCTTTTAAGAGTTTTAAAAGCTGTCACATTCAACTTAGAAAGCTTAAAATAGCAAACACGAGTAGACTAATCAGAATTATAATACTTGTACACCATGAAGTACTTTCTGGATTTAAGATTAAAAAAAAAATTACTCTCCATGCTTTAGCTTCTCAATCTGTAAAATTATTTTTATATTTACCGTCCTACGTAATACCAGAAATTTACTATGGTATAAAGAATTAGGTTGGTTTACTCTGCATCCTTGACAAGATAAAAAACAATTATAAATGACTATTTTTAGACTGTATTTAAATGGTTTTATTCATTGGAATCTCAAGCACTTAGGACATGTGCACTCATTCACTGCAAAACTCTTGATTTAATTGCTGGACTAATTACTTGAACAACTAGAGATAAATTTAAAATGTACTGCCATCAGACATCACTAACAAATGTGGTGGGCATTTTATAGCATGCCATTATATAAAAACACATACCTTGCTATAGTTTTAATGATACCTTCAAGTTCATCAGCAGAAGGAGGATTACGACCACCAGGGGGGAAAACCAAGTTGATAGGATCAAAGAGTCGAGATAATGATTTTGACAGATACGCAGCCTCATAGGGTTGTAGCGAGTCTTTCAAAGCCTTTTCTGGACTGTGGGAACAAAGTTTATTAAAAATGAACTTAAATTATATAAGACTAAATACTATGGTATCAAGTTGTAAATACCTTTCTTAAAAATATATCCTCCATAAGACTCAAGAAAAAGGGATATATATATATATATATATATATACATACTTATGACTGATTCACATTGTTGTATGACAGAAACCAACACAATATTGTAAATTACCTCCAACTAAAAATAAAAATAAATAAAAAACACATCTCCTCTATAGAAGATAACTTTTTATGGACAACAGAAAAATTGTGTTTAAAAATGTATATTTATATACATTTGATAATTACATGCTCATTAAGAATTAAACATTTTAATTTATACATAATTCCTGGGTATAAATGTAAAATAATATGCCCCAGTACCTACTGTAGCAAGTTTGTCACTTGAAACTATAAGAGTAACACTGTAAAATCTTAATAATTCTAATGGGGCCATGTCTTCACTTAGTCTATTCCTACACAACATAACAAAAGAGGCAAGTCTGCAAAGACTGGCTCCCATCAGTTCAACCCTTTTCACACACAGATGCACTCTCATAAGCTCAGCGTGAGAGAGGGAAGTATACAAATGTAGGTTTTTATCACCCTTCTGACACCAAAACTGATACTAACAAGAATGAGGACAAAATAAAGTGTTTGTACAAGTCCCACAAAATCACAAGAAATCTCCCAACTGGAGTTCTTACTTTTATAACATTCTTCACAAACTAAAATTTAACCTACTAAAAACACTTCTTTCTCCCCCAGACCTCCAATGTTTTCAGTTATTTTTGTTGATTTTCATTTAGTTGTCCAATTATTGGAACTTATATTTTACCTCTGAAAATTATTATCAAATGTCTATAACCATATAATTCACTCTGTATCTTCTCACATCACCCCTGATTATGATCCTTCTACCTACCTTTCCATTATCTTAAAAAACCCCAAAAAACAAATCCCCCTAAATTCATCCTAAATGTTCATCTTGAAAACATCTGACCTGCTCCTTTGGTATCAGAAACTTGGCTTTCTCCTTTTCCACTCTTGTTGGTCAAATGACAAGACCTAGAGGTCACAACACTCTTGGCTCCTACATCATAATTCCATGGTTATCTCTCAACACTTTCTCATTCAATATAAGTATTTCAGTCAACACATAGTTCCTGAGAATCCTATGTACCAGCCCTTGTTAAGTGCTATGAAGATAGAGAGAAATTTGCTTTACAGCCCAGTGAAGAAATGTGCAGGTGGAGTGATAACTATAATTTTTATAATAGATGATGAAAGAGCCCAGTAGGAACAGGGAAGAACTGGTGCCTAAATCTGTCTGAGTCAATTCTCTACTGAGGTCCACACCAGCTATTTAAACATTTTCCCTACTTCTGCTCTGATCATTTACTGCCCTTAAGAATCCTCTTCTTTCTTTCACAGAAATTTCAGCACTAAATTATAAGTATTGACATTCTTCCTCTTCTCCAAGGATTCACCCAGAAGGTCCTACAGTTTTACTCCAGAAACAAAGTTGCCAGGGCCTAGGTGGCTATCTGCCAGCAGCAGATCTGTGAGTAGCCGCACAGGAGAAGCAGCTCTATGCTCTGTGTTTGAGAGGCTGGCTGAGAGGGAGAACAAGACCAAGGCCTGTGGTTGCTGCAGGAAACCAACCCACTGACACAGAGATGCGACAGAAGAACAGCCTCAGGTGGCAGCAGAAGCCTAGGCTCACCCTAGCCCTGCTCCCAAGGCGGCCTGCTTCCCCTGCTCCCTACCCTATTCCACCCTGTTAGTTTTGGAAAAACTGAAGAATTAGGCACAGGGGGTGTAGGATCCTTGGTGATTACATCAAAACAGACAGCTTTTCTAAAACCTATCCTGTGCTTGCATGCTTGCTAAATCACTTCAGTTGTGCCCAACTCTTTGCAACCCTATGGACTGTAGCGCACCAGGCTCCCCTGTCCATAGGATTCTCCAGGCAAGAATACTAGAGTGGGCTGCCACTCCCTTCTCCAGCGGATCATCTCGACCCAGGGATCGAACCTGCGACTCCTGCGTTGCAGGAGGATTCTTTGCTGCTGAGCCACCCGGGGAAGCCCATCCTGTACTATACGTCTACTTTTTGGGTCATCATTTTGAACTGCTCCACCTCTAAGGTCTCCAAGCCTGAAGACAACTTTCCACACCTCCACTTGCCCCTACCCTCTTCCCTCCTACAAATTCTTTTTAATGTGTACAATCTCCAAGTATTTCCTGGAAGTGAGGAATGTAGCAATGAAGTCGGCTAAAAAAATTTCCTGCCCTCTTAAAGAGACAACACACAAAAGAAAAAAATAAAATTTTTAAATGACTTAATTGTGGAATATAATGAAGAGTAATAAATTCTAAGAGAAGAAGGAAGCAAAGAAGCCAGAGAGCAGTTTTTATCCAACTTTAGATAGAGTGAGGCAAGGCAAGGCTTCCTGGGAAGATATGAGGAAAAAGGAGGGAGCAAATTACATAGATTTCCAGAATAGGCACTTTTATGAGGAGAGAAGAAGTGCAAAGGCCCTGAGAGGGGACTTATACCTGGCTGAGTTTGCCAAAGAGTGAGAGGAGCAGAGCACTTAAGTGACAGGAGAACAGTACAAAATGAGGTCTAAGAGCAAACAGATGGAACAAAACATGCTGAGTTTTGTATATCAATAAAAACGCTAGATTTTACTCAAAAGAACTTGCTCTTTGACCTGAGATCAGTGCCGTGAAATCCTTTGCTGTGCTCATCCTCACGAGCATCCTGATTTTTCTAATTTACCTTCCTTTCAAAGCTGTAAGAAATATCTCATTTAGATGGTCTCTGTACCTGCTGCTAAGCTGCCCAAGCATTCCAGAGAAAAAGGAAATTGTTTCTACTGAACATTGATACAAACCCCTTGATTTCAAGAGACCTGAAGCTCAAGGTATTAAAACCCTTCTTTGCAGTCCTTCACTCTCTATAGCGGACCATTTGTTTCTACATGAAGACCAAAACTACTGCAATGATCTTTGTAACTTGATACCAGCTTTTCTTTTTCCTCTGTAATTTCTTCTACATCTGATTTTCTTCTTATTCCAAAGAAAGAGTACCTTTATTCCTTTGTTGATAATACAACCTCAGATGAATTGAACCCACCTCCTCCTTTCCTATTCTTTTTTAGAAAACTGCTTTATAGAGACTTATATTCAATTCAGCCATTTAAAGTGTATTTTTGATGGTTTTCAGTATATTCATGGGTATGTGCCACCTCACCATGCTCAAACCTAGAACATTTTTATCACCTTCAAAAGAAACCTCATACCCTTCAGCTTTAAAATCTTCACCCTTCACACCCCATTCCCAGCCCTATGCAACCACCAATGGGCTTTATATAGGCTTTATATCTCTAGAGATCTGCTGTTCTTGACTTTCATATGGATAGCATCATACAGTATATGCATTTGTATCTGGCCTTTTTCACTTAGCATAACTTTTTCAAAGTTCAGGCATGCTGTAACAAGTGTTAGTACTTCATTCTTTTTATAGCTGAATAGTATTCCACTGTGTGGATATATAACATTTGTCTGCTGATGGGCATTTGGCTTGTTTCTATCTTTTGGTAACTATGAATACTGCTATAAACATTCATTAAAAATTTGTGTGTGAACATACTTTAAAAAACTCACTTTATGTGCCTTGTTTTTATTGTGATAGCATACATAATGCGTGAGCACTGTGCACAGAAAGGAGCACCACATGTTGATCACATTCGTCTGACACTTGGCTTCAGCTAATGGCAGCTGAGAGCAGCATGAGAAATGCCACAGCACTGTTCTTCCTAGGCAGAAAGCCCTCTGGTTGGGAATGGCGGGAGAGGGAGCCCTTGGTTCTTGGCTGCCACAGTTTGGAGTGGAGCTTGTGCCTTGCTGAACTGGGAAGAGGAAGGCAGAAAATAACTGTCTTGGTTCTAGTCTCACAGACTCTTATGGAATTCTTTCTACCAAATTTTCATAAACTTTCTTGCATTGATGATTTTTCATTTGCTGTTTGCTTTTAAAATCATTTCCAGAGACACTGAGTTGTTTGGTTTTTGTTTTAATAGTTTTCACCAGATTCACTGGGGATGGGTCAGAACAGCGGGGAGTGCTGTCACCCCAGAAGTCAATCTCCACATATTCTGCCTTTCATCAATTCTAATAATGCTCTTGTATCCACCATTCCACACTCAGGCCTTGAACCACCTTATTTTGCTATAGCAAGAGGTCAATTCTCAGTTCTAAGCTTCTTCAGCTTTCAACAGCATGTGACAAATTTAACCATTCCTCCCCTGACTTAAATGAACTCATTCCTTAAGAGTTCCACACAACTTTGAGTTTTCCTCCTATCTCACCACTTTTTTTTCTGTCTCAGTCCTGCAGGCTGCCAATCCTCCAAGAAAGTTATAAATTCTAGAGTGCATATCTTGGGCCAAAGTTCCCTATTCTCTTTACACATATCTTCCCTATAGAATCTCCTCCAGACCCATGATTTTTCAAGATCTGCATAGTGATGATTCTCAAATATGCATTTCTAGCCCTGATTCACAGTCAACTACCTTTTCAAAAAGTCTATAACATCTCTATTTGTATCTTTGATTCAACAGTTTCAAAAGAAAAACCTTTGTTCAACACTACTTGTGAGACCATGGCTTCCAATCTTTGGTCTTCTCCCAACTTGGCCATACATATCCTTGATTCTTCTTCTCCTCTCAAATCCAATCTACTAGCAAGTATATCTAGAATCAACCTGACCAGTTCTCACCACCTCATCCACTCATCCTGTTTTAGGCCATTGTCATTTCTTGTCTGGATAAACAAAATAGCTTCTGTTTCCCACTTCTCTTTCCCTGTGGTGATGGTTTCCCTAGTTGTCCACATAGAAGCCCTAGTGTTAATTTTAAAGTGTCTATCAGTTCATATCATTCTTCTGGTTAAAAGCAATGGTTTCTACTGTTTTGAATAAACTCCAAACCCCATATCACAGTGAATAAAGCCTTACATGATCTTACACTTTCCTCCCTCTTCGAGCCAATTTCATAGCCCCCACTCTCCCTCTTTCACTGTGTTCCAGCTTTCTGTTCCTCAACATCTCCATCTTAGTTTTCTCAAAGACTCTACATCTGCTGTTCTCTCTGCCTGCAATCTTACTCCAAATCTTTCACAGCTGATTTCTTACTGAGGTGTTGGGCCAAAGTTATCTTCTCATAGAGACCATCCCTCACCACCTTATATAAGGCACTCTATCATGCTGTCTTGTCTTTTTTGGGGGGTAGGGGTGGGTGGAGGGGGCATGGTTGCAGGACCTTAGCTCCCCAACCAGGGATTATAGCCAGGCCCCAGCAGTGAAAGCACTGAGTCATAACAACTGGACCATCAGGGAATATGCTTGTTTTATTTTCTTCATAACAAGAACAACTCTCAAATTCAGCATGAATACTTAATGATGAAAACTGCTAACCTGGTTATATGTGCCTTGATTATACTCAGATTCTTCCAAGATCTTGTTCATTACCTCTTGCTCTCTCCACTGGCTACTTCTATCTAGAAACACTCTCAGTTTTCCCTCTATAATTAAAATAACAAAAAAAACCTCCCTTTGGCTCAGCTACCATGGTCAAATTTATGTTTGACTCTTTGCCTCACTCCTCAAAAGAATATGTAAAACATAATGTAATTGTTCCTTACTATTCTCATTGTTTTTTGGTTTCTTAGGGTACAGGTCACAACTCCTCTTCCACATCAACTACTTTACTGAAGTTAGTCTCCAAAAGGTGACAATGATATCCTACTAGTCAAAATAAAAGGTTTTTTTCATTCTGATTTTTTTTCTCTACATTGAATTTACTGTCTTTCCCCTACCCCCATGAGTAACATATGCTCATTTTAAATAAAAGCAGGAATACAAAATAAAAATTCTACCTATTGGAGATAAAGCATTACTACTTTTTGCTATGTATGTTTCCAGAGCTTTTCAGTATAAGCATATGAATTTAAAAATAAAACTAAGCCAGAAACAGAATGATACTACGTATTTTATTTCATATACTTAAAAAAAAAAAAAACCTTAATATACTGGACTGGCCGAAAACCATGTTCGGGTTTACTTCATGTTTAATGTGAAAGAGTAACTGAAGAGAACAAAGTCCCTTCTATCATTTCAGCCTACTCTTATGCACTTACTCTACCAATCAAAACTTATATAATCTGTATTTTACCAGTCAGAACTTCTTACTACAGTGGCTACAATTCAACTGTAAGTAGTCAGGAAAAAAAAAAAAGTTGAAACAAACATTAAAAAGCACTCATAAATCTATCATTTTTCTTACAAGGTAGGTGATAAAAATCTGTTGTTAACTTAAGTCAATCACATCACAATAAATGATTCAAGTGTTTAAAGGAAGTATGCAAACCAATCAATTGATTTGGTACTTACAGAGAAATATGAAAACAGTACTTCTCTTCAATTTCAGAGGAAAGCTGGCAGGTTTAAACTTATTGAGTTGGTACATTGTTTTCCAATGTGGCTTATAAGTATCACTGCTACTGCTGCTGCTAAGTCACTTCAGTCGTGTCTGACTCTGTGTGACCCCATAGACGGCAGCCCACCAGGTCCCCCACCTTGTCCCTGGGATTCTCCAGGCAAGAACACTGGAGTGGTTTGCCATTTCCTTCTCCAATGCATGAAAGTAAAAAGAGAAAGTGAAGTCGCTCAGTCGTGTCCAACCCTCAGCGACCCCGTGGACTGCAGCCTACCAGGCTCCTCCATCCATGGGATTTTCCAGGCAGGAGTACTGGAGTGGGGTGCCACTGCCCTCTCCGATAAGTATCACTACATATACTATACTTCATGACTCATTTAAAGAGACTTTAAGGTTTAATTTTGACAGTATTTAGTTTTTGCCCACCAGACTGAGAACCTATTCCAGCATAAGATTTGTTTCCACTGTAGTTCCTGAACATACCAGTTCCTTTTATATCACATTTATGCCAGTGGCCCATCAATAACAATCCTATATAATTACAAATGTATTATAGTATCAGTTGAAGGACAGTGACTATACATGCTCATCTCTTAGCTTCTGTTCACCTTACTTGCTGATATCCTTTAAGACAAATTCTCAGTAGGAATCAGGCTGATCAACTAAGGATAAAAGTTTGACTCCTTAAGTTAAAAGTGTTGTGAAATCTTTTAAGGTAAAAAGAAATAATAATCATTACAAATATTCAAAAAGATGAACATTTCCTCAATTTCTAACTTGTAATAAAAATAAAGGACAAAATCCTTAATGTGCCAACAAACAGATTTGATTACACAAACAACTCATAATCTGGCTTTTTTGGTATGAATACATCTTGTGTATCATCTTCCATGTGTTGTAAGTCAGCATAGAGGTCTGCAGTTCCACTTGCATTAAAATTTCCTTGAATATTTTGGCTGTATTGTTGAAGACGCTTCCATAAGTCATTATAAAGGCGCAATAATTTGGGGTATTCTCCTTCAAATGCCTGTTTCAAAAACATAGAAGCTGCCAAGCAAAACAATAAAATGGATTAGATAAATGATAAAACAATAAAATGTAGCAAAGTTTCTTTTGTATATGAAAACAGTACTACAAATAGCCTATACCACAGGACAAAACAAAGGTGTGTTTTAATAAGGCTTTTCAAAATAATGCCACTAGCAATAATTTTCCTCCCAGACTATTTGCTGCATTTGATATATGTATCATATATTGGGTTGGCCACAAAGTTCCTTTGGTTTTTGAAACTTATCTATAAGGAAACAAACACATTGATGAAAAAAGTTGAAAACTTTTTCTTTCAAAAACTGATAAAATACATAGAAAATCAGGAAGCATAAAAAAACTCGATTTACCCATGATTTACTTAAATTGACATTTATAGAATACTTCATCCAAAACAGCAAAGTAGCCATTGTTTTCAAGTACACATGAAATATTTACCAAAAATGACAATTGTTAATGCCATGAAACCATCTGAATAAATCTGAAAGGTTTCAAATCATACAAAGTATGAAAAACCAAAATAGTTTTAGATAAGCATCATAACAAAGATATATTTAAATGATCCTGGGTAAAAATCCAAAAGTAGAATTGCTAGATCAGTTCTATATTTAATTTTCTGAGAAACTTCCATACTGTTCTTCATAGTGACTGTATCAGTTAATTATACTCCCACTAAGAAGGTACAAGGGTTCCCTTTTTACTACAACCTCATCAGCACTTATTATTTCTTCTCTTTTTAACGCTAGTCATTCTAACAGGTGTGAGATGATATCTAACTGTGTTTCTTATCTGCATTTTGCTGGTGATTAGTTATGTAAGCATCTTTTCATGTACTATTGGCGTTCTAGATGTTGTTTATAGAAAAATGTCTACTTAGATCCTATCCATTTTGTTTCACTGGATACTTCGGTTTTTTTGCTACTGAGTTGTATGAGTTCTATATATATTTGGGATATTAACCCCTTACCAGGTATGTAATTTTCAAATATTTTTTCCCATTTAGTGGATGGTCCTCTCATTTTGTTGATGGTTTCCTTTGCTGTATAGAGGTTTTTTGTTTGATATAGTCCCACTTGTTTATTTTTCCTTTTGTTGCCTTTGCTTTTGAAGTCAAATTTTAAAAATTGTAATGAATTATGACTATATACCTGTTAGACTGGCTAAAATTACAAAAATGTTGGTGAGTACAGAAATACTAAAACTCTTATATACTGTTGGTAGAAGAGAAAAACTGATCATTTTGCAAAAAAGTCTGGCATTTTCTTAAACTGTTAAAGATATACCTACCATATGGTCAAACCATTCCTCTTCTACATGTTTATTCAATAGAAATAAAAGTATATGTCCATATAAAGATTTATACATGAACACTCAAAGCACCTTGATTTGTAAAAGCCAAAAACTGGAAACAACCCAAACTGTCCATCCACAAGTGAATGCATGTACAAACTGTAGTATGCTGACAACGGGATACTATGCAGAAGTACACATTACAATATGGAGGATGCTAAATACAATCATGCCGCATGAAAGGCAAATAAGAATCCATAATACATGCTGTATCATTCAATCTGTACATAGTTCCAGGAAAAGTAAACTAGCTCAAAGTGACAAAAAGCTTGTCAAGAATTTGCCTGGGGAAGGAGAAAGGAGATGGCAGGGAGAGGAATTATAAAGGGGTACATGGAAACTTTTGCTGATGACAAGTATATTCACTGATCTTCACTGCTGTGATGCTTTCATGGGTGTGCATGTATGTCAAAACTTAACAAAACTGTGCACATTAATTATGTTCAGGTTATTGTATACCAACTATACCTTAATAAAAAACTGTTTAAAAAATCTCAGTGAGGACTTCTTTGAAATCCCTCTTCCCCAATGAAGAAGGCTTCACCATGGCCCTGAGTGTTCCCACATATTCTTGCAGGGTTATGTCAACAATGAGAGGCCCTAGTTGCTCTTTATCCAGGCCATTTAACTGTAGCAAGGTTTGCATCTGTAGCAAGTAGCCTTGAAAGATGAAGTAACTTCTTCAGCACACAAAGAGCAGGCTTGCTTACTGCTTACAGCAAAAGTGGCAGATTCTCCCAGCTTAAGCGAGACAAACTCACGGCATACTTACCACTGAACTGCGTCTCCCTGTGAGACCTGGAGGTGTGGGGAGCCAAAAAACAAAGATGCCAATGCTCACGCAGCTTGGTATGCTGAGTAATAAAGTCCTTCTGCTCTGACCCAGGAGTCTCATGTCTTCTGACAATATCCAGAGCACTTTGGCAGGCTACCCTTTCTAAGTAGGGTAAATATCTCAGATATTTCACAGTTCTTGAGCTCCTCAAAGCTAAATCATATTCATTTCATTATAGGAATCTGCTTTTTGCCTTCCCATTTACCACAATTTCCAATTTTATTTATGTAACATATGTTTCCCGTACTTGACTATAAACTCAATGAGAACAAGGACAAGACTCGTTTTCTTCAATGCATATTTGGTACTCAACACAGTATTTGACATAGTAGAAATTAAGTAAGTATCTCTTAATGACAGAATAAATTAAGTTTTGCTTTTCAATGGACAGTATGCTCACTTTCACAGAAATCTTATCTATGCAGAACAATCCACTGTTCAGAGTTTCAGAAAGCCAAACTGTGACTATATCATCTCAGTAAACATGACTGACTCATTGATTCTAAGTTACTTAAATCAAATACACTTAAAGTTTACAAATAAATATTGTGTGGTAATTCCTGAAGTTAAATTCTCCTTTACTTTATCAGTAGGTTTAAAATGTTTACATCAATTACCTATAAACTTGATTACAATCAATTATTTATTTGATAAATGTCTGTAGAACTTAACTGATATCTAATAATCTAACAAATCATTTACAGATAGAAAATGACAGATTACTAATTCCCAGTTACTAAGTAATCCATTACTCAGATTATGCCTTCATATGAGCAATTGAGCAATATTGCTCAATTCTTTTTAAGCAATAACTAGTGACTCCAACATAGACACTAACATGGAGAGGAAACTCATCTTTATTTCAGTAGCTTGTTTTATGAAGATTTCTTCATAGCAATGAACACTGTAAGAAATTATTTATTAGTTTGTGTTGACTGTCTGTGTGCCCTCTTCAGAATGCAAGTTTAATGAGACAGGGATACTATTTGATTTGTCTCTGTATTTCCTTTACCTAGAATAACACCAGGGATTGAATTACTGAATGAACAAACTGAAAAAAGAATGGAGGACCTAGGTATGGAATTAAATCTTTTCCCTAGATTCTAACAGCCTAGACTTCACTACCTCACTCCTCCTAGACCCCCTAGTTTATCCCAGAGCTGCAGCTCTCACATATCTGGCCTTAGTCTTGAGTAGCCGTGCTTAATCTCAGCCTGTGTGTATGACTCTGCCAGAACATCTCCCTGTGTGAAGATGCAACACCTCATCTCTCAGCCATTGACTGGAGTCCTGACCAAGAAAGGGCACACTCCTGAATACTCCCATCACCCTCCAGACAACCAAATCCTGGTCAGTGTGAAATCTGGAAGGTGGACTAATCAACTCAGCAAGCATTTGCTGATCATTTACTATATGACAAATGCTGTTGTAAATGGTGCATACACAGCAGTGAACAAAAGTAGTAAAGTTCCTACCCATGAGGAGCTTATGCTCCAATGAAGGAGAAAGACAGTAAACAAATTAGAATGTAACATAATATCAAGGTTAGAGAATAATGGTGGTGTTGTTCAGTAGCCCAGTCATGTCCAACTCTTTGCAACCCCATGGACTACAGTGTGCCAGGCCTTCCTGTCCTTCACCATCTCCCAAAGTTTGCCCAAGTTCATGTCCACTGCATTGGTGATGCCATCCAGCCTCTCACCCTCTGATGCCCCCTTTTCCTTCTTCCCTCAATCTTTCCCAGCATCAGGGACTTTTCCAATCAGTCGACTATTCACATTAGATTATCAAAATACTGGCACTTCAGCTTCAGCATCAGTCCTTCCAACAAGTATTCAGGATTGACTTCCCTTAATATTGACTGGTTTGATCTCCTTTCTGTCCAAGGGACTCTTAGGAGTCTTCTCCAGCACCACAGTTTGAAGGCATCTGTTTTTTGGCATTCTGCTTTCTTCATGGTACAGCTTTCATAACTGTGCATGACACTGGGAAGACCATAGCCTTGACTATATGGAACTCTGTCAGCAGAGTAATGTCTCTGCTTTTTCAACACACTATCTAGGTCTGTCATCACTTTCTTGCTAAGAAGCAATAGTCTTCTGATTTAATGGCTGCAGTCACTGTCTGTGGTGATTTTGGAGCCCAAGAAAAGGAAATCTGTCACTACTTTCATCTTTTTCCCTTCTATTTGCCATGCAGTAATGGGGCCGGATGCCATGATCTTAGTTTTGTTTAATATTTAGTTTTAAACTGGCTCTTTTACTCTCCTCCTTCACCCTCAACAAGAGGCTCTTTAGTTCCTCTTCACTTCCTGCCATTAGAGTGGTATCATCTGTGTATCTGAGGTGGTTGATGTTTCTCCTGCCTATTCTGATTCTAGCTTGTAACTCATCCAGCTCAGCATTTTTCATGATGTGCTCACGTACAGATTAAACAAAAAGGGTGACAGTGGACAGCCCTGTCATACTCCTTTCTCAATCTTGAACCAGTCAGTTGTTCCATACAGGGTTCTAACTGTTGCTTCTTGACCCACATACAGATTTCTCAGGAGACAGGTATTGGTCTGACATTCCCATCTCTTTAAGAACTTTCCAGTTTGTTATGATCCACACAGTCAAAGGCTTTAGCCTTTATAGTTGATGAAACAGAAGTAGATGTTTTTCTGGAATTCCCTTGAAGGAAATGGCAACCCACTCCAGTGTTCTTGCCTGGAGAATCCAGGGACATGGGAGCCTGGTGGGCTGCCGTCTATGAGGTCGCACAGAGTCGGACACGACTGAAGCGACTTATTCTGTGTATCTGAGGTGGTTGATGTTTCTCCTGCCTATTCTGATTCTAGCTTGTAACTCATCCAGCTCAGCATTTTTCATGATGTGCTCACGTACAGATTAAACAAAAAGGGTGACAGTGGACAGCCCTGTCATACTCCTTTCTCAATCTTGAACCAGTCAGTTGTTCCATACAGGGTTCTAACTGTTGCTTCTTGACCCACATACAGATTTCTCAGGAGACAGGTATTGGTCTGACATTCCCATCTCTTTAAGAACTTTCCAGTTTGTTATGATCCACACAGTCAAAGGCTTTAGCCTTTATAGTTGATGAAACAGAAGTAGATGTTTTTCTGGAATTCCCTTGAAGGAAATGGCAACCCACTCCAGTGTTCTTGCCTGGAGAATCCCAGGGACATGGGAGCCTGGTGGGCTGCCGTCTATGAGGTCGCACAGAGTCGGACACGACTGAAGCGACTTAGCAGCAGCAGCAGCAGCAGCAGCAGCAGCAGCTCTATGATCAAGCGAAAGTTGGCAATTTGATCTATGGTTCCTCTGCTTTTCCTAAACCCAACTTGGACATCTAGAAGTTCTTGGTTCACATAAATCTGATACCTAGCAGCAAGATTTTAAGCTTGACCTTACTATCATGGAGATGAGTACAATTGTCCAATAGTTAGCACATTCTTTAGTACTACCTTTCTTAGGAACTGGGATGAGGATTGACCTTTTCAAGTCCTATGACCACTGATGGGTCTTCCAGATTTGCTGACATATTGAATGCAACACCTTGATGGCATCCATCCTTTCAGTTCTGAACAGCTCTACTGAAATTCCATCACATCCACTAGCTTTATTAACAGCAGTGCTTCCTAAGGCTGGCTTGACTTCATACTCCAGAATGTCTGACTCTGGGTGGCTGACCACACCATCATAGTAATCTGGGGATAGGCAGTAGCATTTTATTTACTGACGACAGGGAGGGTCTCTCTGAGTGAAGTAAGGATATGACCCATTTGGATGCCTGAGAAAAGAGTGATTCAGATGGAGGAAATAGCAAATGCAAAAGATATGAGGTAGACAATCCCAGCAGAGGCTGCTGCTCTTATTTTAACAACCTGCCATGCTCTTGGCCTGAGAGAGTAAGCCTCCTAGCTAAGTTAAGTCCCTCCTTTTAAAGTACATTGTTATTCATTTCTAGTTCATTCCTTTTCTAATAGGCTCAGTTCCCAAAACCTGTCTTGCACCTAAATCATCTAGTACTATGAAAGTAAAGGAGGGTTTGGTATGTCTTGCAAATATTTTCTGTTTCATAATTGCATTAGATATATATTGCTACACAATAAACTGCCACAAATGTAGCTGCTTATTTTAAAAAACATACATGTATTATCTCACAGTTTCTATGAGTCAGACATGCTGGGTCCTCTGCTTCAGGGTCTCTCCTAAGAGTCAAATTAAGCTGTCAGCCACGGCTGAAGTCTCATCAGAAGGCTTAACTCGGGGAGAAGATTCCAAGCTCATGTGGCTGTTGTCAGGATTCAGTTCCTGATGAACTGAACTGGATTGAGGGTCTCAGTTCCTAGTTTGCTGCTGGCAAGGGGTCAACCATACAAAGTGGACCACTCCAATATGACTGCTTATTTTATCAAACCTTGTAATCCAAGAAGGCAATAGAGAGTGCTTGCTAGTAAAATGGAAATTACGCTCTTATGTTACCTAATCATACAAGGGACCTCTTCTTTGCATGGTCTGTAGATTACAAACAAGTTGTACCTGTATTCAAGGGGAAAAGATTACACAAGGGTGTAAATATACGGAGAGAGGGATCAATGGGAGCCATCTTAGAATCTATCTGCCCTGATAAAATGAATGATACTTCATTCATATCAATAAAAATGATAAAAAGTCAAATGCTGAGAGCTACCCAGCAGTCTGACAAAGACCTACTTTTCAAATACTGATACATTATAGACCTGGTGGCTCAGGCAGTAAAGAAGCTGCCTGCAATGTTGGAGACCCGAGTTCGATCTCTGGGTTAGGAAGATCCCCTGGAGAAGGGAATAAAAACCCACTCCAGTATTCTTGCCTGAAGATTCCCATGGACAGAAGATCCTGTTGGCTACAGTCCATGGGGTTGCCTGAACCCCATGGTTAGTTAGTCAACTGAGCGACTAACACAGACTATATTATTCCTTCCTATTTAACAGTTTCATATAAAAAACTATTAACAGTATTGTTGAAAAATAGACCAAATACACTACAGAAATAGTTCCAGAATAAAATAACGGTAAGTCAATTGTACCCAAGGTAATGAATTTCCCATTACTCATAAAAAGAACTTTTCCTTCCAAGTTCCAGAAATGTATGGCCCAAGTTATATATTAAAAGCAATCAATGTTTATATGGCCTAAAACTAATTATAAATGTATTTTATTGAGGATTAATATGTCTTTTGATTTAATTTTAAAGTTATGATTTAATAAAACTAAAATCAGAATACAAAACAGACCTTTTTAAAGCTCAGAGAAACCCTATTTAAGATGAACAGATATTAAAATGGAAGCTTTAGATGGAAAATCTGACCAAAGCCTAAAATGTTAAGCTTTGAATGAAGAAACTGAGTTTAAAAAAAAGCACACACAATCTAATATTAGCCACTTGCACAAACTACACTACACACACACATAATTAAGATGCAATTACTGTCTGAAAATATCCAGATATGGAGCCTAGGAGATTTTTTAGGTTTTGTTTTTTCATAATAACAGCAATACAAAATATGGTATCCAATACCAACTGGGTAGGTATTCTATGCCATACCCTTCCCTTTTAACAAGAATACAAAGCATACACATTCTTCTCCAAACTCTTAATTAGTTAACTTTGAATCCATTTATGATATGAAGATGACAACCCTCGTTATCTGTCAATAAATGTTGCAACAAAAATAAAGGTCACCTTCAACTTCTTACCCTCTATTTCCCTATAAATGTTTGTCTTTAACTTTCTTCATAGGAACAAGTGTCCATTCTATACATGATCAATTATTCAACTTCCACACTTAATCTCATTCTATTTCAGCTCCTCCTCTACTACTCTCTCCTGTATTTTCAGCCTCCAATTAATTCTTTATAAAAAGACTGAACATACTCTCATTGTTTAAAAAATCAAAACCACAAATAATATGGCAAACACTTCCTCTTGCCCTTCCAACAGTTAATGAGTAGCCACTGTCCTGTCACTGCTTATAATCATAGTCTACATACATCTCCTTGCCTCCTCCAGGCTGTAACCCAACTTCCAACTGCCACAATGCCACTGAAACTATTTTGGTAAAAGTACAGTATCAAATGAACCTATCTACAGAACAGAAAGAGACTCACAGACATAGACGACAGACTTGCAGTTGCCAAGGGGCAGCAGGGAAGGAGAGGGATAGACTGTGTGTCTGGGGTTATCACCACTTACCAGCTTGATGATGTTTTATCTATCATAACCCTAGCCAATTTTCCTTGACGGCTGCCAGTTATTTTGGAGCAAATGACAACATCATATTATTTCATCCATAAATACTTTGGCATGTATCTCTGATAGTAAGACTATTTTAAAAAAGTAAGAATAGTTCTCTTATCAAACTTTACAAAATTAACAATCAGTGACAGCATCTGTATGACTGACTTGTGATTTTTTTTAGCTTGTTTATTTAGGACCCATAAATAGTCCATATATTAAAATTATTTGACATATCATCAAGCCCCATCTATAATTCCTCTCGTTTTTATTCCTTTTAATTCTTTATTTAAGAAATTGGGTCATTTATCCTCCAGAGCTTTCCAGTCTGAATTTTGCTTATTGCACCCTTGGATCCCTGTATTTCCTGTAAATTATCAGCTGGATCTAAAACAATACATTTCAACCTTGGCTGCACACTGAAACAACTTTGGAAGCCTAAAAAAAATCCTGATGCTTGGGTCTCAACTCAGAGACGTTAATGCAATTGCAGTATAGGCTGTGAGATTTTTAAATACTCTTTAAGTGATTCTAATATGCAACTAAGTTGAAAACCACTGCAGCAGTTAAGAGATATGATCTGTTTCCACAGTCTATAATTTCTGGTGAGCCTACTACATATGTATCATATGAATTTGTATGGCAATATGATGTGTACTCAGTTGTGTCCGACTCTTTGCAACCCCATGGACTGTGGCATGCCAGGCTCCTCTGTCCATCGGATTTTCCAGGCAAGAATACAGGAGTGAGCTACCATTCCCGTCTCTAGGGGATCTATCCTACCCAAGGACTGAACCTGCATCTCTTGCGTCTCTTGCATTGGCAGGCAGATTCTCTACCATTAATTTGTATTTGTTTGCCTTTTTTATATTGACAGTCCATTAACAATCATTGCCCAGTTCTACTAAGAGATTTCAAGATGAAGATAACATTCTTTGAATGTTCTTTGAATATCTGTAACATTCTTTATACACTTATTACAAGTGATATTTTTACAAATAAAACTTCTGGCATCAATTATTCAACTTCTCTAATTTATCATTTGTAGGAAGGACATTAAAAATGTTTTTCCACCCCATTAGAACTGATTCAAATGTATTCTTTTTAATAGCTGAGTAATACTCCATTGTGTATATGTACCACAGCTTTCTTATCCATTCATCTGCTGATGGACGTCTAGGTTGCTTCCATGTCCTGGCTATTATAAATAGTGCCGCAATGAACATTGGGGTACACGTGTCTCTTTCAATTCTGGTTTCCTCGGTGTGTATGCCCAGCAGTGGGATCGCTGGATCATAAGGCAGTTCTATTTGCAATTTTTTAAGGAATCTCCACACTGTTTTCCATAGTGGCTGTACTAATTTGCATTCCCACCAACAGTGTAAGAGGGTTCCCTTTTCTCCACACCCTCTCCAGCATTTATTGCTTGTTGACTTTTGCATCGCAGCCATTCTGACTGGTGTGAAATGGTACCTCATTGTGGTTTTGATTTGCATTTCTCTGATAATGAGTGATGTTGAGCATCTTTTCATGTGTTTGTTAGCCATTCGTATGTCTTCTTTGGAGAAGTGTCTATTTAGTTCTTTGGCCCATTTTTTGATTGGGTCATTTATTTTTCTGGAGTTGAGCTGCATAAGCTGCTTGTATATTTTTGAGATTAGTTGTTTGTCAGTTGTTTCATTTGTTATTATTTTCTCCCATTCAGAAGGCTGTCTTTTCACCTTGTTTATAGTTTCCTTTGTTGTGCAGAAGCTTTTAATTTTAATTAGATCCCATTTGTTTATTTTTGCTTTTATTTCCAGTATTCTGGCAGGTGGATCACAGAGGATCCTGCTGTGATTTATGTCAGAGAGTGTTTTGCCTTTGTTCTCCTCAAGAGTTTTATAGTTTCTGGTCTTACATTTAGATCTTTAATCCATTTTGAGTTTATTTTTGTGTATGGTGTTAGAGAGTGATCTAGTTTCATTCTTTTACAAGTGGTTGACCAGTTTTCCCAGCACCACTTGTTAAAAAGATTGTCTTTAATCCACTGTATATTCTTGCCTCCTTTAATCCAGAGAGAAGGTATGGGGCGGGAGGGGGGAGGTGGGGGTCGGGACTGGGAGTTCATGTACACTCGTGGCTGATTCATGTCAATGTATAGCAAAACGAATACAGTATTGTAAAGCAAAACAAACTAAAAAAATAAAAATTAATTAAAAAAAAAATGTTTTTCCCCCTTTATTTACCACTTTTCAAAGCAAGGAGTAGATTTCCATAGTATCCCCAAGGGTAATCAGTATTTCTTTACTTACATCATTATGAGCTCATGGATTTGATGGACTTAACCACCTTTGACTATATATTTATGCTAAATTTATTCCTTCTCTTGTAGATATCTATTCAAATTGCTTCCTGGCTCCTAGTAATTCAATCCTAACAGTCTTGGTCTTCATATCCTTCTTGCTTTCTAGTATACAGGGTTAAAAAATTATCTTGCACATTTTTTACCTCTAACCCCAAATTAGCCATTTCTTCAAAGAACTGGGATTTCTTTCAATGGGAAATCAAGTTTTAAATCCATAGCACTGGTTTTAGAGAGGTTCAGGACCAATGAAACGGTCATTATTTTCAGGTCTTTGCAAGCGGACAGAGCTATGAAATGTTTGCAGATCAAATTATATATCTTTCAAGAAAAAAATATCAGTTGATCTCATCCATTTTTATATCTTGTTTCACTGATGATGAAAATCCAGATTCAGTCTGATACCAGTATATTTATTTACACCACACCATATGGCACAAAAGCTTCACTCATAGTTCAGTTGGTAAAGAATCTTCCTGCAATGTGGGAGACCTGGGTTCAATCCCTGGGTTGGAAAGATGCCCTGGAGAAGGGAAAGGCTACCCACTCCAGATTCTGGCCTGGAGAAGTCCATGGGGTCACAAAGAGTTGGACACGACTGAGCAACTTTCACACTATACAGCACAAACAGCAGTATGAGTATAACAATAACAGTACTAAGAATAACATGATTGTTTAGAAGAGTTACTCTGTTTGGGGGGAAGTTGTTATTATCCTATAAGTATATCCTAGTAGGGCTATAAAAACAAATTATTCTGTTTAAAAGTAAAGCAGTCAAACAGATAAATAAGGACCTACTATTACTACATAGCACAAGGAACTATATTCAATATCTTGTAATAACCTACAGTGGAAAAGAATCTGGAAATATATACTACACAAATATATTGTATATTCAGAGGAGTCTAGCTTTCATCCCTGGCCTCTCCAATGTATTCTTCACATACTCCCCCTCTATTGGTAACCATTTTGTTCTGGATTTTAAGGTTTAGTCTTCTGATTCTAAAATATAAGCAAAAATGTACATTTATTTAAACCACTGCCTTTCTTATTAGCACACAGTAGACATTTTTTTTTAATATTTTTAAACTTAACAATATAACTTGGAGATTGCTCCATAGTAGTATATAAAGATATGCCTCATTCCTTTTTTGCTTCTCATTCCTTTTTATAGCTGCATGGCATTTCATTCTAGGATGCACCATAATTAAACCAACCCCCTAGTGATGAACATTTGGGCTGTTTCCAGGTTTTTTCAAATAATGATGCAATGAACAGCCCTGTGAATATATCTCTTCGTATTTTCGATAGTATATTTATGGAATAGACCCTTTGAAGTAGAACTGCTGATACAAAAACAGAAAAAGTGAAAGTTGCTCAGTCATGTCCAACTCTGTGAGCCCATGGACTATACAGTCCATGGAATTCTCCAGGCCATAATACTGGAGCGGGTAACCTTTCCCTTCTCCAGGGGATCGTCCCAACTCAGGGAATGAACCCAGGTCTCCCTCATTGCAGGTGGATTCTTTACCAGCTGAGCCACAAGGGACACCAAGCAACTGCTTATATAATTTGTTAGGTCCTTATCTATTTTGTTAGATAATTTTGTTAGAAATTCTTCTAAGGTTTGGATGCTTATGAATAATGTGTGAGAGTGACTATTTCCCTACAGGCTTGCCAGAAGAGTGTGTTATCAAATTTCTTTTTACTTATGGCTAATTTGATGGGGTCACAAAGAGTAGGACACGACTGAGTGACTGAACAATTTGATAGATGAGAAATGTTTCTGTACACTTTTACTTTGCATTTTTCTGTATATGGTGACACTGATAATCTTTTACAAACAAGATATATTTATACTATTTTGGTAGAGTTGTTGGTCTTTTTTCTTCTTATTTTAGAAGTGTTTTTTATACTAACCCTTTTTCATTGAGGTAAGTTATATTTTTTCATTTGTTATTTTATTTTGCTTAAGAGTTTTTTGGCCATGTAAAATTTTTAACACAGTCAAATGATCAAATTTCTCATCATTGCTTCTAGAAATTAAATCAGAAAAGTTTTCCCTATACCTAGCTTGTTCACTTGTGTTTCTTCTAGCATTTGAATAGCTTTATATTTTATATATAATTATTTGGTCTACTTGAAATTTACCCTGCTATGTGAGGTAAAGTAGGGATTTTCTCCTCTGAGCTCTTTTTTATCTCAATCTACTCTTCAACCCTGAGCACTTTACTCATTTTCATAACTACAGGATCACACTTATCCATTCAACAAATTTTTATAGAAGATTTAATTAAGTAGCCTAGTCTTGTTTTACCTTAATGAAAACTGTTTCATAGTTTATAACTAATGATATGAAGTACTTTAAAATATCAAATAAATGAAGGCATAAGGAAAAAAGTAAAAATTATTTTATATCCTACTATCCTATAATAATCATGCTCTTGTATCCTTGTTTATCCCATATACATATTGTTTGTTTTCTAAATGTATTTCATATTTTAGGGTCTCATTTACCTTATATGTGCTATTTTTTTTAGTGAAAAGTATTTCTATTTTACAGTTTGCATTTTCCTCAGATTTCCTAATACATAAACCTTGACTATTAAAGTGACACTTTAGGAATCCATTTCAACAGGATGTCTACTTTGAATTGAGTACTGTGCCACGTGAGTGACAGGAATATGACATGGAACAAAGGTACAGCAAGACGGTTTCTCTACAGCCTAGTGGGAGAGAAGGCCAAGCAAGGAGGCAAGCCATAACAATGCAGTGAGATGAGGATTAAAACTGGGAACACGTTAGAGTTCTGTGGGAGCAGACAGAGGATGCCATACCCATATCTGAGTACAATGATGAAGAGGGAAGACTCAAGGAACACTTTATTTCTAAACTGAGGCTGAAAAGATGAATGTGAATTATCCAGATGAAGAGGATGATTACAGACAGGTGCTTCAGTATTTGTAAATACTGAGAAGAAAGAGGGTGATTCATTCAAGAACTAAAGCTCCAGGACAGAAATTAAAAAAAAAAAAAAAAATTAGAAGGGAGAAAAATACTGCTAAGCGGATAGGAAGGAACCAAATAAAACATCACGTTGGGACTGTATCCGGAGGGAGACAGGGGGAAGAAGAGTAGTGGCAGACCAGTGCTCCCAAGGTAACAACTAAAAAAGGCAGACGTATTTTATAAAGTCAAGCTTTCCCCAGACAGAGAACCTTTGCTGGAGAAGATGAAAACAGGCAAGGCTCTTGGTGATTTATGAGACTGGAATGAACATTTTTGAAACTTCAACAAGTCTCAACCTGAGTAGCCTACAGAAGACCTACTCAGTTATGTAGTTGCAAAGGAAGCCGGGGAACTAGGTCCAAAGCTTCAAAGAATATAAGTTAAAATATCCTTCATATTTGTGGAAACACATCATAGGAAACCTAAGATGAGAGAACACGCCTACCAACAGAGAGAGGCAGGTCTTCCTTCCCATGAAGACATCCAACAGATTCTGGTGGGAGCCTAAAGAGCTTGTCTGGAAATCTCGAGAACAGAGCTAAATGAACTTCAATATTTCAGGGCTGAGGGGACAAAGACCCTCCAATCTCTCAACTAAAAAGCCTGGGAAAGGGACTTCCCTCACAATCCAGTGGGTAAGACTTCACTTTCCACTGCAGGGGGAGGGAGTTTCATCCCTGGTTTGGATAACTCACAGCCAAAAAACCAAAACATAAAACAGAAGGGATACTGTAACAAAGTCAATGAAAACTTTTAAAATGGTCACAAAAAGATCTTTAAAAAAAAATTAAAAATAACTTGCGAGAAGCATGCCTAAGTAAAGGGGAGAATTAGAGACAGACTGTCTTATTAAAACAGCAATTACCTGTTAGCCAAAAGGAGACAAAAGAAACAAACCAAATATTTCATAATATGTAAATGAAATCCTATAAATCAGTAAGACAGACAATGCTATAGAAAATAACATTTTTAAGAGTATATGCAGATAGCCAATGTACCTATGGAAAATTGAATAATATAAAGCACAATGTGATTTGACTCAACATTCACCAGAATGGCTAAAACAAAACACAGAAAATACAGATAGCCAACAAACACTTGAAAAATGCTCAATATCTCTCATCATTAGAGAAATGCAAATCAAAACCACAACGAGGTACCACCTCACACTGGTAAGTAGGAATGGCCATCGTCAAAAAATCTACAAAAAATAACTGTTGGAGAAGGTGTGGAGAAAAGGGAGCTCTCTTACACTGTTGGTAGAATTGTAAATTGACGCAGCCAGTATGGAGAACAGTATGGAGGTTCCTTAAAAAACTAAAATTAGAACTACCATATGATCCAACAATCCCACTACTGGGCATATACCCTGAGAAAACCATAATTCAAAAAGACACATGTATCTCAATGTTCACTGCAGCACTATTTACAATAGCCAGGACATGGAAGCATTCTAAACATCCACTGACAGATGAATGGATAAAGAAGATGTGGTACATACATACAATGGAATATTACTCAGTCATAAAATGAAAAGAAACTGGGTCATTTGTAGTGATGTGGATGGATCTAGAGTCTGTCCTACAGACTGAAGTCAGAAAAACACTGTATATTAATGCATATATATGGAACTAGGGGAAAAAAACAGAATAGATATAAATCTATCTGCAGGGCAGGAATAGAGAAACAGACACACAGAACTGACATGTGGACACAGTGGGGTAGGCATAGGTGGGACAAATTGGGAAAGCATTCTAACATTTTTAAAATCTACATTAAATAAAGTAGTAAACCAGCATAGCTGGTTTATCCCTGGCAAGATTGGACTCGATCTATTACTGTATTTTTTTAAAAGTAAAGGTAATGAGTTTTAGCATACATTTTAAGTCTGAAAGCTTTCTAAATCTTCAAATGTGCATATCTCCTAAAGTATCTCTCCAATTCACATATGATTTTCCAAAGCACTAGAAATATATACTGTGTAGTTCTCTTAATTCTATGACTCAAGTCCTTCGGTTGCTGAAGACTTTTGAGAGACTAAAACTGCACAAAGGGCTTTAAATATTTTAAAACAGATTTGCTTGCCAGAACATTTTAAGCGTATCTCAAAAAATCTTTTTAAGCTTTTATAAAAGGGCACTAGCATCTTTTTGATGTAATGTTTATTTTGCTTGTTTCTACTGAGACTTGAAAATATGTGTACCATAACCCAACAGGCTGGTTAATAACCGTTATTATCTGGAAACTACAATAGAGAGGTAACAGACATAAATCTTAGAAATCATCTTGGAAATAACTATCAACCATAGACAATTAAAGCTGCACATGTCTGGCAGAAGCTGCTCTGAATCTTCATAATCACAAAGTCAGGCCCCTTTCCTTTTTAAAAAAGTAAATTCATTGTCAAACCCATAGATATATCTTATTGTATAGGAAATTTTTCCTTTAGGTATTTTCTGCCAAAATCTTACTTATACAATCTGTTACATTGTGTATAATATTAAACTCTGCAGATGGTTTCATTTTCTTAATATTGCCTGACTATAATTTTCACAATTACTACATTTTACAGACTGTTTGTGCTATATAAATAGACTCCAGCTCTCTCTTTAGTCTTGAAACTAAGCAAGCACAGGCCTTGTAGGCCTGCAAGTGCAGCCCAACAGCTTCTTAGGTGTTTCTCACTTTATTTTAATTTTGTAATATTCTCCTCAAACTTTTATTTTAAAAAAGCTTTTTTAAACTTATTTTGTGTTATGTTAGTTGCTCAGTTGAGTCCAACTCTTTGCAACCCAGGGACTGTACTCTAACAGGCTCCTCTGTCCATGGGATTTCCCAGGCAAGAATACTGGCGTGGGTAGCCATTCCCTTCTCCAGAGGATCTTCCCAACCCACGGATAAATCGAACCTGGGTCTCCTCCACTGCAGATAGATTCTTTACCCTCTGAGCCACTAAGAGTTCTCCCAAAGGAAGTTATTACAGTAATAGTGTTAATAGAAGGAACCAACTACTCTGAACGTAAGTATTAATGGGGTTTTCTGCCTAAAAATATCGTATTTCCTCTCATACACAAGTCAGATAGGTTCCATAGGATAAGAAGTGAAACATATCCACTGGATTTGGTAATTAAGAGGTAGGTCATTGCTTGCTTCATTGAGAGCAATTTCAATAGAATGCAAGAGTTCACCAAGTTGAGAAATCAATGGAATAAAACTGAAGACAAAAAATGTAAACTACTCTTTTGTGAAGTTAGAATAAAAGAGAGATTAGACAGTAACTAAAAAAGAAACTCTATAGCTTTAATTAGATTAGAGCAACTGAAATAGGTTTATATCAAAGGAGGAAAGATCAAAAGAAAAGTGGAAATACAAAATAAAAAAAAAAGAATAATGTTGCTGAGAGGAAGGGGTAAACAAAGGATCAGGTATCCATCAGTAAATGGGTGGCTTTGAAGAAAAAGGTTATCTTAAGGCCCACAAGGAGGAAATCAGGTCTTTCTTTGGAGGACAGTTACAGACTTCTGAGTTTTTTAATGACATTAACTGTCCTGCTGACCCAGGAGAAAGGTTAGTTTCTCAAAGTGAGCAGATGGGAAAAAGGAGGGCATGTGGAAAGAGCCAAGGGTCTGTAATGGTTACAGAAAATAAGAAAGCAGATGACCAAAGACAAGTAGAGATGGTACCATTAAGTGCACGCACACACACACACACACACACACACACACTACGTAATACTGGGTTGGCCAAAAAAGTTTATTTGGGTTTTTCCATAACTTCTTAAGAAAAACCTGAACGAACTTTCCGGCCAACTCAGTATTTTGAAATGCATTTGTAAAAACTGTTCTTAAAGCTAGATGAGAGACTTCTGCTGCTGGTAAGATGTGGTAACATGAACAAGAATTACTCTCCTCTCGGAAATAACCGAAAAACAAACAAGGTGAAATATATGATATAATGATTTTTTAAACACTGAACACAACATGATCCTTGAGAAACAGGAAATAAATGAGTGGACCCTGTGATTGCCGGCAGTTGTTTCCAGGCTATGGCACAGGAAAGAGGAAGCAATACTTTTCCCGCTATGGTCCTCGAGACCAGGAAGACAACAAGAATTCACAAGACAACATGCCAGAGAGAGCTGCACAAAAAGACAACTGCAAAGATCTGCAAATGATTCACCCTGAGTATTCAGCAAAACACTCATCAGTATATGTGAGAGAAAACTTCCAGAGTTTGGGGGGTAAAAACAAGCATAAGGATTAAAGAGAATATACCTGTTCCTCATGCAAGACTGGGAAGAGTGCCTGTTCCTGAAAGCCAAACTAAAAAACCAAAGCTGTTTGGTAGAGTATATAAGTCTAGCCTCAGCAGTGGGAAATAATTAGCTCCAAAGTAAACACTGCTCAGGTTTTGCCAATACATCTAAAAAGCAAGACTCAAAGGGATCAAAATTATTTTTCAGCAACTTGACAGTATCCGAGAGTAAGAATATTGACTGGAAGACAAAAGTATCTAGTACCAAACAAGGTAAAATTAATGTCTGATTCTCAATCACAAATTATTAGATATACAAAAAAGTAGAGAAAAATATCAGTGATGAGAAGAAAATTCAATCAACCAGACCCAGAAATGACACAGGACTGAACTATAGACAAGGGCATTTCCATTCTAGTCCCACTCCCTAGAGTTGAAAATGACAGAACCATGTGGGGCTCCAATGCATGGAAGCCTTTGGGCCTCCCCATTCTGTGTTTGTAGGGAGTAGTCTCCTGCTTCCCTGACCTTCCCTGAGACCCAGAGGGCAGATTTGAACAGTAGCTAATCAGGGAAGGGAGAAGATGCAGTGGAGAAGGCAATGGCACCCCACTCCAAGACTCTTGCCTGGAAAATCCCATGGACAGAGGAGCCTGGTAGGCTGCAGGCCATGGGGTCGCTGAGGGTCGGACACGACTGAGCGACTTCACTTTCACCTTTCACTTTCATGCATTGGAGAAGGAAATGGCAACCCACTCTAGTGTTCTTGCCTGGAGAATCCCAGAGACGAGGGAGCCTGGTGGGCTGCCATCTATGGGGTCACACAGAGTCGGACACGACTGAAGTGACTTAGCAGCAGCAGCAGAAGATGCAGAGACAGAGGAGGAGCTTGCAAGAAACAAACATGCACATGTGAAGCACGGTCTGCTTTAAGGGATACATGTGACAGTATCTTTGAACTCTTCTACAGAACTAAAACACCCCCAAATGATGCAGTGGAGAAGGCAATGGCACCCCACTCCAAGACTCTTGCCTGGAAAATCCCATGGACAGAGGAGCCTGGTAGGCTGCAGGCCATGGGGTCGCTGAGGGTCGGACACGACTGAGCGACTTCACTTTCACCTTTCACTTTCATGCATTGGAGAAGGAAATGGCAACCCACTCTAGTGTTCTTGCCTGGAGAATCCCAGAGACGAGGGAGCCTGGTGGGCTGCCATCTATGGGGTCACACAGAGTCGGACACGACTGAAGTGACTTAGCAGCAGCAGCAGAAGATGCAGAGACAGAGGAGGAGCTTGCAAGAAACAAACATGCACATGTGAAGCACGGTCTGCTTTAAGGGATACATGTGACAGTATCTTTGAACTCTTCTACAGAACTAAAACACCCCCAAAATGGAAGATGAACAACTTGATGAAGCATTCTTCACTGCTGAAAGGTCACAATATGATAACCTCAAGAACCTCAGCTTAGGACTTCCCTGGTGGTCCAGTGGTTAAGAATCCACCTGTCAATGCTGGGGACATGCGTTTGATTCCTGGTCGGGGAAGATTCCACATGTCGCAGGACAGCTAAGCACGCTCACCACACCTAGAGAGTAGCCCCTTCGTGTAACAGTGAAGATGCAGTGCAACCAGAAAATAAACAACAAAAAAAAGAACCGTTTCTTATGGGGAGACCACCTGAGACCACCAGATTAAAGGAATCCAGGCCCTGCACATACCCCTTCACAACAACCCTTGTCAACAACCCTGCTCTTGAACCACTGCTATAAAACTCCTCACCAAATCTCTCCAGGTTGGGACACAAAGTTTTTCAGGGTATGAGCCCACTGTGTTGCCCTGTGTCTGACAAAGTAATAATGGTATTTTTTCTGCTTCACCCAAAATTCTGTCTCCGAGATTTGATTCAGTACAAGTGTAGAGAGGCTGAGTTTTCAGCATCAGAGTTACACTCTCTTAGTATTTGTGTGATTTTTGAGATGCAGCTTACCTTATACAGTTTCTACTAAAATGTGATAAGTAAACCAATCATAAACAATACTGGAAGATGTAATGATTAAAGGTTTGAAATTTTTCAATAATGCTAAGGCTATTTCTTTGGTATACTCCTTCCATATTGAGAGAAAAAATATTATAAATGAAATTTAAATTTACTCATTAAACAAAGAAAGTAAAATACAGTCTACAACAACTCCAAGGTTTCTATAAAGGCTTTAAAGTGATAAGGTACATTTTCAGTGAATGCCTGAAAACAGAAATATTATAACAGCCATAAATGAGCTTTTACATTGCCTTCTTTTATTCTGAAAACCAAGATGTTAACGAATTTTGTAATTATTCTTAATTTTTGTAGGTAAATTTACATCTTTGTGTTTCCATACTGGTATGTAAGTATTAATAAATGTATTTCTTTAAACATAATTGGCTTACAGTGTGAAAGTATTAAAGAAAATTTCATGATGATAATTGGTTTCATGAAAAACTAATAGTTTTATGCATGGAGTAAGAAACTAGAATAACCAAAATACTAAGTAAATAAATAAAGATAATTTCTACTTTAGTGACTGAAAATCATATGTTATTTATACAAACCTGGATGTGCATTCAAAAGTGAAACAAAACAGAGCCAAAAACAGTCTTACACATATATAACCACATGATGTTCAACTAAGGTGCCAGGACAGACAACAGGCAAAGCATAACATCTCAGATCCACACGCAAAGAAATAAACCTTAACCATATCTCATACCATATACAAAAATTAACTCCAAATGAATCCAGTAATTACAGCCTTAGGTTAGACAAAGATTTCTTAGGTCAAACAATCCTCCGAAAGTTATAAAAGAAAAATTGATAAGTTATACTAGTTTAAAAATAAAACTTGTCATTTGGAAGATACCATTAAGAAAATGAAAAGGCAAACACAGACAGATGTACCTGCAAAACAAACATGTGAGAAAGGACTTTGAATCTAGATATATAAAATTATCTTAAGACTTAATAATTAGAAGACAGTGAAAGTGTTAGTTACAGTCGTGTCCAACTCATTGTGACCACATGGACTGTAGCCTGCCAGGTTACTCTGTCCATGGAATTCTCCAGGCAAGAACACTGGAGTGGGTTGCCATTTCCTCCTCCAAGGGATCTTTCCAATCCAGGGATCGAACCTGGGCCTCCTAAATTGCAGGCAGATTCTTTATCACTGTGCCACCAGGGAAGTGTGAAGAAGAGGACAAGCAATAAGCTAAAAAATTAAATAAAGCTAAAAAGTCAATACTTTTTACAAATACTTGATTAATAAAGATATACAGAGGAAAATAAATGTGAAAATATGGTTATCACTAGTCTTTAGGCCAGTGGAAGTTAAAACCACAGTGAAAATCTACTAAACACAAGAATGGCTAAAAGTAAAATAACAATATCATGGATTGGTAAAAAGGTAGAAGAATTATCATACATTGTTGCTGTGGATGAAAAATCATACATTCATCTTAGGAAACAGTTCAGCAGTAACTTAAAGGTAAAATATACATATCAAATGATCAGGAAATTCCACTAAAGTATAAGATTTGCATGTAAATGATTACAGTAGCTTTACTCACAATAACTTCAAACTTTAATAACCCAGTTATCCTGTAACTGAGGAATAGACAAATAGCATATATATCTATACAATGAAAGTTTAGCCAGAAATAAAAATAGACTACTGGAACATGCAAAAACATGAATAAATCTTAAAAGAAATATCAGTTCAGTTCAGTTCAGTCGCTCAGTCGTGTCCGACTC
>SJXQ01010178.1:44927-71948 GCA_006408695.1 Aepyceros melampus | reverse complement strand
ATGAGCAACCTAGATAGTATATTCAAAAGCAGAGATATTACTTTGCTGACTAAGGTCCGTCTAGTCAAGGCTATGGTTTTTCCTGTGGTCATGTATGGATGTGAGAGTTGGACTGTGAAGAAGGCTGAGCACCAAAGAATTGGTGCTTTTGAACTATGGTGTTGGAGAAGACTCTTGAGAGTCCCTTGGACTGCAAGGAGATCCAACCAGTCCATTCTGAAGGAGATCAACCCTGGGATTTCTTTGGAAGGAATGATGCTAAAGCTGAAGCTCCAGTACTTTGGCCACCTCATGCGAAGAGTTGACTCATTGGAAAAGACCCTGATGCTGGGAGGGATTGGGGGCAGGAGGAGAAGGGGATGACCGAGGATGAGATGGCTGGATGGCATCAGACTCAATGGACGTGAGTCTGAGTGAACTCCAGGAGTTGGTGACGGACAGGGAAGCCTGGCGTGCTGCAATTCTTGGGTTGCAAAGAGTCGGACATGACTGAGCGACTGAACTGAAAACAGCTGTTAGAATGTTCAGGCTCCTTTACACTAGTTCAGTCTACTAGCTGTTTTTGTGTGGCCTATAAACTAAGAATAGTTTTCACATTAAAAAAAGAATTTTTTTTATTAAAAAGAAAAAAATTAAAAAAAAACTATTTTGTGACATGTGGAAACTACATGAAATTCAAATTTCAGTGTTCATAAATAAAGTGGACACAGCTATACACATCTGTTTACGTATGGTCTATGGCTGCTTTGCCTGTAGCAGTAGAACTGAGTACTGCAACAGAGTCAATGTGACCCTAAAAGCCTAAAGTATTTATTATCTCTTTACTGAAAAATCCCTGCTGATCCCCAATCTAGTTTCTCAGAAAAACCATAGCCTATCTTTAGGAGGAATGGGAAAGAAAAGGGTAGGAAATGTTAGAAAAGAGGGTATAAGGAAAGGAATAACTTAATTGTAGGTATACTGTTTTGAAACCTTATCATGCACAAAATACTGTTTGCAGCACTTTACATATATTAATATTTTTAATACTTACAACAGTCTTATGAGGTGGAGACCATGACCCTGATTTTACAGATGAGGCAGAGAGACTAAAACAAACCTGCCAAGCTCAACAGACATAAATTACAGAACAAGGATTACAACCCAGGCTGTTTGGCTTCAGCATCCATGCGGTTAACCACATCACACTGCTTTATCACTCATCTTCTTGTCTGTCTAATCTGCACAGTACTACCGATGCTGATTTTCTTAAAAACTAAAGTATTACAAACTATGTAACTGAACCAACACTGGAATAAATGAAAATGTCTGTGGCTGTATATTCATTAGAGAACTTTAGGAATGACCAACACCTATGCCTGTCTTCTTTCTTGAAGACGGGAAACTCAGGAAGATGCCCCCCCGGATTCAATCACTGCCTTCCCCAAACTATACTTGAACTCAAAAGCTCAGGCAAGCTTCTATATGCAGGCAGAGATAAAGTATGTTCTCTCCCACATGTCTTGCCTCATCATGACCAATTAAATAAAAATCTGCACGGTGGAGCCGTGATGCTGATATTTCTTAAAACTTCTCAGTTAATTCTAATACACAGTCTTTCCAGGGTTGAGACCTGCCATACTACATTTCTCTCCTTTCAAGGAGAAGAGCGTAATTGAAAGAAAAGAGTACAGGTAAGGGGAGGGGCAAAAGCAGAGATGGGAAAACTGACAAAACTTATCTTCCAAGAATGGAATTTTCATTTAGTACCATAGCATCCTAGCAAAGTGCATTTCTAAGTCTTCGTGTATCAACTACATCTAAAAACTTAAACCAAAAAAAGTAGGTATGAAAATAAAACTAAATGTTTTTATATTTGCATGTATATACAGGAATTTCTAAAAGATACACGGCAAACAGATAACCATTATTTTTGCCTTATCTATATTTTTTACTTATCTGTGTTTTTTGTTAACCTGTATTTCTTTTTATAATGTATTACTTGATTAATTAAAAATAATTTTAAAAGTGTAACTAAAAGGATGTTCAAGGATGATTTTAATTATACTTTGAATATGAAAATAACTACATAAAGAGCTAGTGAAAGTTACTTGGTACCTCCTGGAAAGCAGCTATTTCTTGTCAGTGGTCTCCCCAACTTCTATGTGCAGCAGAGATGTATATTCTAACAAATCTATTAAAGAATCTTTTCCACCAGATGACTATTAACTAACTAAAGTCTTACTGGTACTCATTTATCACAGTAGCTAGTGAGGGGAAAATATTTTAAATAATCAAAAATAATAATAATAAAAAAAAGGGCTTCCCTGGTGGCTCAGTGGTAGAGAATCTGCCTGCCAATGCAGGAGACAAAGGTTCAATCTCTGGTCCCACAAGACCCTACATGTCTTGGAGCAACCAGCCCGTGCGCCACAACTGCTGAGCCTGTGCTCCAGAGCCTGGTGGCTGCAGATACTGAGCTCACATGCCACAACTACTGAAGCGCATGCTCTGCGCTAGAAGAAGCCACCACGCGAGAAGCCTGCGCTCCACAACTAGGGAGCAGCCCCTGCTCACCACACTGGAGAACAGCTCACACGGCAGCAGAGACCCAGCATGGCCAAAAGGTAACACAGAAATAGAACTATAAAAAACAACAGTAAAATGGCAATATTTCAACGTTTTACAAACACAAATATCTATTACACATTCTAATTTTTATAATCATTTATAATGATCTCACATGACATTTAAAATCAACTCTCCTCTTTAAATGCACTATTCATTTAAATGAATCTCAAGTTTGTAATATGGCTTCAGAAACAAAGTAGGCAATGGGGGTAGTAAGACAACATCCAAGCAATCACACAGGCTTGGCCAAAGGTCTACAGTCATAGTGAGTTAATGTTCAAGCACATTAGCTTGCTACTGTGATTCTCAGTAAAAGACCCAGCTTCAGGCACGTTCACAAAGTGTTTAAGTTTGCACTAAAGAAGAAAACCTCAAACCTGGTTAAATGCTAAGTAAGCCTCAACAGATAAAACCATATTTGAGATGTCTATTGGTAAAGAATCTGCTTGCCAGTGCAGGTAGACGTAACTGACGTGACTTCCATCCCTAGGTCGGGAAGATCCCCTGGAGGAGGGCATAGCAACTTACTCCAGCATTCTTGCCTGGAGAATCCCATGGACAGAGGAGCCTGCTGGGCTACAGTCCACGGGGTTGCAAAGAGTTGGACACAACTGAAGCGACTCAGCACGCACACACACTGAAACACAACTGGCAAGAAAAACCAGACCATGAAGGAACACATGAATTTCATTTGGCTAGAACCATGACCCAAAGCAAGGTGGGCCTTTGTAATGAGCTTAAGCTAGCTGTGGTAAGAACTTAACTCCAACTCTTAGAAAACAGTCCTCTCTGAATTGCCTAGGTACAGACTATCATTTGTTGTTCAGTTGCTCAGTCATGTCCGACTCTTCATGATCCCATCAGCTGCAGTACGTCAGGCTTCCCTGTCCTTCACTATCTCCCAGAGTTTGCTCAAACTCATGTCATTGAGTCAATGATACCATCCAACCATCTCATCCTCTGTTGTCCCCTTCTCCTGTCCTCAATCTTTCCCAGCATCAGGGTCTTTTCCAAAAAGCCAACTCTTCACATCAGGGGGCCAATACTGAATATCATGTATTCTATTCATTATCATTCACTTTTAACGTAGTGGTGAACATGGTACTCTCAGAAGAGATTTATCTTGACAGAGGTAAACTAAGTCTTCCAGAACACTAAGAGTGTTTTAAAGTCTCACTCAAAAATGCCTTAGGGACCTCCCTGGCAGTCCAGTGGTTAGGACTCCACACTTTCACTGCTGAGGGCGTGAGTTCCCTGGGCGTGGAATTCCCAAGCCATGTGGTATGCCCAGAGGGGAGAAAAAAAGAAAAAAACAAAAGTATATCTTAAGAAAAAAAGTTTGGTTTCAGTTAGTAAGTAGGGTCAGAAACAACATTTAAAGATTTGGGTAATGGTGTAAGCAGTTAAATTTAAATGAGAAACTATCTCAGAAAAAAATACCTTTAAAAAAAAAAAAGCCTAAAAACATTTCTACTTTGAAAACCAAAGCATAATTATTTCACAATGTTTAACAGATCTATTCTCATGTATTTTGAACTTTAGGAAACTAAACTTCTGAAAAATGTAAGCAGAAACAGCATATATTATGAGATACCTAAAATAAGGGCATTACCAATAATGTAGAAAGAGAGATATTATATGTCCTTTTAAAAGGAATAAAAGTTAGACAGCAAATAGAGTACATATCCAAGATATTGCAATCAATAAACCAAGGATTAAAAGAAATGCTGGACAGGAATGCTGTGGTTCCAAGCATTTCCACAGAGCTCACAGCGCAACGACTTGTTCGTCCACTAGGCAACTCAGAGGTGCCTTCAGAATTCTGAATTACTGCCAGGCGGAGAAGGCGATGGCACCCCACTCCAGTACTCCTGCCTGGAAAATCCCATGGATGGAGGAGCCGGTAGGCTGCAGTCCATGGGGTTGCTGAGGGTCAGACACGACTCGCGACTTCCCTTTCACTTTTCACTTTCATGCATTGGAGAAGGAAATGGCAACCCACTCCAGTGTTCTTGCCTGGAGAATCTCAGGGTCGGGGGAGCCTGGTGGGCTGCCATCTATGGGGTCACACAGAGTCGGACACGACTGAAGTGACTTAGCAGTAGCAGCAACTGAAAGTTCTCAAGCCTAAATATGTCAGTCCTCAAAAATTTGTATTATTCTAATCTAGTTAAAATACATATACTTGTCTTCTTAAAAAAAAAAGGAAAACTTAGCCAAACTTAAACAGTAACTCAGAATCTGAAAAATATACAAAAGCACACCTGCCTATTAAAGAAACCTTTAGTATTTCCAGATATGAGAGCACAACACTATAAAGTATAGTAATGAAAATCTAGTGCCAACATCAGAGTACATAAACAAAAGATGAAAAAGAGAAAGCCTAAAGAGACTCAAGCATATAATGCCATTTCAATTCTTAAATGACCCAGCAATTCCACCATAAATGGGAATTTATGAAACAGAAAAACACAAGCAAACAAATATGTATGTCAGAAACAATCACAAAAACAGGAAACAAAAGGCCCTTCAACAGAAGAATGGATAAGTGTGTACAGTAATTCAGTAAATACTCCAAAAAGAAATGAGATAAGTTACAAGAGTCATATGAAAAGATGACCAAAATGCCTTGGACAAAAAAGAAAAAGCAACTTGCCACAGTTAAAGTTCAGCCTATTAATCTTTTTCAAAAGATATATAGATACAAGTTTATAAACTATTTATGTTAGAATATATCCAGGAAAAAGCTGAATAAATATTCATATTACTAGTGGTTATCCTTAGAGAAAGGAACTTTCATTAAGTTATACATATCAAAAATATCAAGATATACAGAATAAAATAATTCTATTTCTTGGAATTCATCCTAGGGAAATAAGTAAGAATGCCTGGAGAAATTCAACCACAATAATATTCAAAAAAGTTTTTATTATAAAATATTGAAAGCTATAGGGAATAAGTTTTTTAATGATGGCAAATTCACATAAAAGTATTTACTATCTATTGATATTATTTATCCAATAAATACTAAAATATATCCATCTTGACAAAAAAGTCACAATATAATTTTTAAAGGGAGCATGAACTATTATGCATCTGATTTCATTTTCTAAAGGAAAAAAGGTATGTACTGAAAACCACTGGGCAAGATGTTAGTAAATGTTAATAGGCTGGGAGGTAAATGAAGGATGATTTTCCTTTTAGTTTATTGCACTCATTCCAACAGGGGCAACTTTTACTTTTTTTCACTTTGCAATCCCATGCACTGTACCTGCCAGGTTCCTCTGTCTGTGGAATTCTCCAGGTAAGAATACTGAAGTGGGTAGCCAATTCCCTTCTCCACAGGATCTTCTCCACCCAGGGATTGAAACACAGTCTTCTGTATCGCAGGCAGATTCTTTACCATCTGAGCCACTGACTAAGCCCTTATGCCACAACTATTGAGCCCGTGTTCTAGAGCCTGGGAGCTGCTACTACTGGAGCCTGAGCACCCGTGCTCGGCAACAAAAGAAGCCACCGGAACGAGATGCTCGAGCCACAACAGCTAGAGAGTGGCTTCTGCTTGCTCCAACTACTAGAGAAAACCCAAGCGCAGCAATGAAAAATCAGTGAAATGAAGGATAATTAATAAAAGCTAGACCTAAGAAAATAAATTATAAGAGAAAAAGAAATTGAAAGAGTATTGCATCAGAATCATCTGGGATCACAAGGTTCCTTGACCATACTGCAGATATAATAATAAAATCAACATTTCTAGGGATGAGGCTAGTAGCTTTTGTTAAATGAGGCACAATTCTATCATCATACCACTCTATGGAAATATGAAATCCAGACAGATATATGTCCTATTATCTCTTATCTCTACTGGGTATAAGGCATTGTGAAGAATATAAAAGAAATAAGCAAAATTCATAAATTCTGCCACTAAAATAGTCATTTCAGTTAAATCTGCAAAGTGAAGTTGCTCAGTCGTGTCTGACTCTTTGCGACTGTGGACCGTAGCCCACCAAGCTCCTCCATCCATGGGATTCTCCAGGCAAGAATACTGGAGTGGGTTGCCATTTCCTTCTCTAAAATCTGCAAAACCCAGCATTAACTACTGGCCTTCTCAGGCAGGGCAGTACCATTCACAAAGAAATACAAGTTTTTAACCCTATGATAAAGAGTAAACAAGCAGGAAACAAAAATCACTGCTGGGTAATAATAACTAGGATGCTGTCAGCTACACTCAATTCTCTTCAGTTAATATTGTGTTTGGCATGTCAGCCTTGAAATACACAGAATTCAAAATTTTGCCTACCCCAAATTAAAAATCTCCCCTGTTAGATACTCTGGGTTTAAAACGTGAAACCACATATGCCAAGATTTACTGTGTATATAAATAATAAATCTACCTAACTGTACAGGCAATAGTCCCACTTAACTAAAGAAGAATACACTGGTTAGTCAAAATAGGCACAAAGGATTAAAATACTACTTCATTCCCTAGCAATCGTCTCCAATTTCCTACAGACATCAATGCCAACTTTTGGTGGTAGTAATAATGATGGCAGCAATAATATTTAAGAGCTTTTTGTAAGCCAGGCATACTTATACAATCTCTGCTAATTTGCTAACAATCTTTAAACATGTCTAAGAAATAGGTACTGCTCTTTTTCCATTCTACAGATGAAAACAACTGAGAAATAAAGAAATGAAGTAACAGCTAGTAGACACTAACATATAAACTTCCATGGATTGTTTGCCTACTAACCACAAATGCAGTATCAAATGACCAAATATTCAAAGTGAGATGTGACATATCATTTATATAAATAAGCTTATATCTTGTGATTAACAATCATCTATAAAACAGTATACAAATGAATGTAACTAAGGCCAACCTGAATGAGAAGAATTAAGTTTTCCCAAGTTATCATACAATAATACAGTACTTTCCCCTCTTTTCTCAGTTACTACACCAAGAAAATGAACTTAAATTTGCCTTAAAGTACTTTATCATTATGCATAATTCATCTCAGGAATACATTTGTTTAATTCATTTGTAAAGCCTTTAACTCATTTTATCCCCAAAGAACCTTCATTTTTAAAAGCTTTTATTAAATTCAATATTCTACAATGAACTCATCTTAGAACCCAATTATAAAATATATGAACAGTGTATAAAATTTAGGAAATTAAAATTAAAAAGAAAAATAAAAATCACCTGTAATTCCAACTTCAGGGTAACTTTGGTCCTTTTGAGGTTTCCTTTTCACCTACATTCTACATATGAATAGGAACTTGTAAAAATAAGAACTGAAATCATACTATATAAACAGTTAATCAACTTTTTCTCTCTTAAGAAAAGTGCCTTTTTTAAAATGGTGTGGACAAACGCTATATGACTGTGTGTGTGTGCGTGTACCTGGGCATGCAGTAGTATCTGACTCTACCAGCCCATGGACTGTAGCCTGCCAGGCTCCTCTGTCTATGGAATTTTCCAGGCAAGAATACTGGAATGGGTTGCCATTTCCTACTCCAAGGAATCTTCCTGACTCAGGGACTGAACCCACGTCTCCTGCATCGGCAGCAGATTCTTTACCACCACACCACCTGGGAAGCACATTATATGACTGACTTTCTGTAAAACACTGGCTTATAGGATTGAAAAAGAAAAAGTTTCTTATATTGTGAAAATTAACCACAAGGTGGAGGGGGTACGGTTGGTCCTTCACATAGAGTCATCTCTCTTTTTCAAGTACTTGAATGCTTTAAAAAAAACACAATCATTAAAAAATGTTTACTCATTAAATAGGCACTCTCTGCATTACTAAAAAACCTCACTTGTCCATCTTCAGCACACCAACACACAGAAGGCATTAATATATACATATATTATGTATTCCATACATAGTTATGAAAAGGTTATGGTTGCCAAAGATAAAAAATGTGACAACCCATGTAGACACAAGCTCAACCCAGTATAGCTGAACCTAAACAGAGCCAGCCTGGAACACCACAAAGCAATGATTCTTTATATCCAATGCTTAAGCCTACTGCTTACATGCCACCCAAGCAGAAGGCACTAGTGGTGACACAGTCCCAAGCTTGTTCTACTGAGGACAGCAGTGCAAGTCTAAAGCATAACAGGAGTGACAGAATGACTGTATCACCTAACACCCTCCTAACGATGGTTTCAACTGCAGGCTTTGGTTGGTACTCAAACTATAAGGCTGTCACTTTTTCCACGTAAAAACCATGATATTTAAATAGCAGTAACAAGTTACCATTTATTTAAAATTCAAAAGAATGTTTCACAAAGTTCGTCCCATGTGTGAAACTCCATATTCAAAAGACACGGGAACTTTTCTTTTAAAGAGTATATATTGGAAGGAATGATGCTGAAGCTGAAACTCCAACACTTTGGCCACCTCATGCGAAGAGTTGACTCATTAGAAAAGACCCTGATGCTGGGAGGGATTGGGGGCAGGAGAAGAAGGGGACGACAGAGGATGAGACGGCTGGATGGCATCACCGACTCGATGGATGTGAATCTGAGTGAACTCCAGGAGATGGTGATGCACAGGGGAGGCCTGGCGTGCTGCGATTCCTGAGGTCGCAAAGAGTCGGACACGACTAAGCGACTGAACTGGACTGAACTGGACTATTTCTCCAGTTACGAGTTACTTAAGTTCCAGATCTGTCATAACGATAGAAAAGAAACATCATCGAAATAACCTAGTATCTGAAGATCCAAGCAAATAAAGGTGAGTCTGAGACATAAGATTCACCCTCCAGCTCACTTGTCCATGGTTTTTCTTAAATTAATCTAATATTCTTAAGTAATGTACAAAAGTTTCAAGTACACCAACTTTTAGATATACACGTCAACAGGGCAAATTGTTGCTTTTACTTTATATGCAAAACAGTTTTCTGAAGCATGAAAATTTCATGCCAAGGGGTTACACATGCCATTACTAAACTGATTATATGATTAAAATAAAGAGCAGCAGAACGTAACAGTAGAGCAGTTGAAAATTCATACAGAAATCTAGCCCACAAACCCCTAACAAACAAAAAGAGCACTCTGAGGATACCAAGAACCAAAATATCACATAAAGTTATCTTTTATAGACCTGTCATATTATAACCTTAGTCTCAAACTACTAGAAACAAATTTAAAAATATGTCCCATTCTTCACAAAAACAAGGCTCTTCACTCTGTCCAGGTTTATTGTACTTCAGACCCAAACCAACAAGACAGATCCCACCCTGCACGAAGTGGGGATACTGCCACAAATGGTGAGATTCGTCATACCCTCTCAGAAGGTCCCTCTAGGCCACCATATCTAACCTAAAGTGTTCTTTCTACCCTTCAATGTTAATTTATCTCCAAATAGCCCTCATTTCATCAATTTCCTTTCTTTTCTCTTTTGGTGAAAATAAATTTCTTTCCCACAGTCCAGCAAAACACCTTCCATGTGTTATCCATTCCGTTACAGAAAATCCTGTATTAGAATTCTTTCCCTTTTGCAACCCTCCACTAAAATAGTTTCTTTCAATCTCTCAATTATCAGCAACTATTTTCATCTCTTAGGTATCCATTCCTATTAAGAATTCATTTAAATGTTCACTCAGTTCAGTCGCTCAGGTGTGTCTGACTCTTTGTGACCCTATGGACTGCAGCACACCAGGCCTCCCTGTCCATCACCAACTCCCGGAGTTTACTCAAACTCATGTCCATTGAGTTGGTGATGCCATCCAACCATCTCATCCTCTGTTATCCCCTTCTCCTCCCGGCTTCCATCCTTCCCAGCATCAGGGTCTTTACCAGCGAGTCAGTTCTTCACATCAGGTGGCCAAAGTATTGGAGCTTCAGCCTCTGCATCAGTCCTTCCAATAAATATTCAGGACTGATTTCCTTTAGGATAGGATGGACTGGTTGGATCTCCTTGCTGTCCAAGGGACTCTCAAGAGTCTTCTCCAATACCACAGTTCAAAAGCATCAATTCTTTGGTGCTCAGCTTTCTTTCTAGTCCAACACTCACATCCATACATGACTACTGGAAAAACCAGTTTTTACAAGATGGACCTTTCTGGCAAAGTAATGTCTCTGCTGTCTAGAGACATTTTTAATATGCTGTCTAGATTTAATATGCTGTCTAGATAACTTTTCTTCCAAGGAGCAAGTGTCTTTGAATTTCATGGTTACAGTCACCATCTGCAGTGATTTGGAGCCCAAGAAAATAAAGTCTCTCACTGTTTTCATTGTTTCCCCATCTATCTGCCATGAAGTGATGGGACCAGGTGCCATGATCTTAGTGTTCTGAATGTTGAGTTTTAATCCAACTTTTTCACTCTCCTCCTTTACTTTCATTAAGAGGCTCTTTTGTTCTTCTTTGTTTTCTGCCACAAGGGTGGTGTCATCTGCATATCTGAGGTTATTGGTATTTCTCCCAGCAATCTTGATTCCAGCTTGTTCTTCACCCATCCCAGTGTGTCTCATGATGTACTCTGTATAGAAGTTAAATAAGCAGGGTGACAATATACAGCCTTGACGTACTCCTTTTCCTATTTGGAACCAGTCTGCTGTTCCATGTCCAGTTCTAACTGTTGCTTCCTGACCTGCATACAGATTTCTCAAGAGGCAGGTCAGGTGGCCTGGTATTCCCATCTCTTGAGAATTTTCCAGTTTCTTGTGATCCACACAGTCAAAAGCTTTGGCATAGTCAATAAAGCAGAAGTAGATGTCTTTCTGGAACTCTCTTGCTTTTTCAATGATCCAGTGCATTTTGGCAATTTGATCTCTGGTTCCTCTGCCTTTTCTAAATCCAGCTTGAACATCTGGAAGTTCATGGTTCACGTACTGTTGAAGCCTGGCTAGGAGAATTTTGAGCATTACTTTACTAGCGTGTGAGATAATTTAAATGTGCTCTACACTTAATTAATAAGATATTTAATTTATTTGAAAGATTAGATCTCATACTGCTGTTCTGCCTGAGTATTAATATCAGTTGGAGAAAAAAGTTCCATTATGTAATTTTTTTAACCCTACTAACCATTAAATGCCCCCAAATTACTGGATCATATTTCTGAACAAATCACACACTATGATATATAGTGGTGGTGGTGGTGTAGTCGCTCAGTCGTGTCTGACTCTTTAAGACCCCATGGACTGTAGCCCACCAGGCTCCTCTGTCCCTGGGATTTTCCAGGCAAGAACACTGGAGTGAGCTGCCATTTCCTTCTCCAATGATAGGCTAGTAGAAGACAGAAATACACACATACTTCCCCCACAATGAAACAGAGATTAGATGGACAACACATGTTGGCTGCATAAACAGTTTGATTACTGTTGTTCATTTCAAAAACCTAACCTTTTAAACAGTTAAAATTTAAGTGATACAAACAGAACCAAAAGATGATATCCTGAATACGAATGGAAAGATCTAGAGCAAATTTCCTTTAAGCTGAAAACATTAGGAATTACTCAAGTAGTCAAAATCTTAGTGAAAATTACATTTTCTGGGTTTCTGGTCTTTATTTCTCTCAGAATTTTTAATGTGTAATTTATTTTAAGCAATTTAAGCTTCATGGGGAAGTGAGAGTTTTGCAGAGGAAAAACAGATGAAATCAATTATTTTTGAAGAGTTTTCTAGACTCGTCTAGAAGAAAAAGAGTGTGCTGCACTGAAGATTAGAGGGAGAGAGGCAGTCTTCTGTCATTCGCCTACTCATTCATTCATGTCTGCATGAAACACACAAATATTTACTGGCCTCTTATTTTGTGCTTTGTACTGCAGTAATCCTTTCTTCTGCAAGTTTGCTGTCAACATTATCCTCTACCATTAAGAGTTTGTGGGACTTCTGTGGTGGCACAGTGGATAAGAATCCACCTTCAAGTGCACGGGACATGGGTGCGATCTCTGGTCTGGGAAGATTCCACGTGCTATGGAGCAACTGAGCCCATGCACAACTACCGAGCCCGCACTCTAGAGCCCACAAGCCACAGACCGAAACTCTGAGGCCCGTGCTCTGCAACAAGAGAAGCTACCCCAATGAGAAGCCTGTGCACCCCAAAGAAGAGTAGCTCCCACTTGCTGCAATTAGAGAAAGCCAGCATGCAACAATGAAGACCAGTCAGCCAAAAACAAATAAATAAAATTTTTTAAAAGAGTTTGTAAATCTTCATATATATAATTACTTTGGGTTTCATCATCTTCAAAAAATGAACATATTTATTTCACAGATTTGATATGCAGATGAAAGGGGACGTAAGGGCTTTACCCCCCCCCCCAAAAAAAGTTCCCTTTTCCTGCTAAGTCTCTCTAGAAATTGGGATATTTATCAGTAGTTCTCAACCTAACTATGAAAAGTCTTTTATTCTCTAGATTCCAGGTCTTCAAAGAGTTTTGTCTATCAAATGTACTGATATTTTATTAACCAGATATATAATGGCTAATAAGAACTCTCAAACTGTCAAAGACATAAAAACTAATGAAACTCAATGCTGGGTTCCTGAGGCATAAGCACAGTGTTTCATTTCATTAACAGCCTGCAAATCACCACAATGTACGGTAAGGATAGTGTGGCGATTAGTCCCAAAGATTTGAGTTAATATAATTACTGGCCAAAGAGACATAGTATTTCACCTGTATAAGTCTATTGAGAGCAAATACTAGGCTTTTTGCAGCATTAAAAAGAATCCATTCCTATTTCTGCAGACCCCTGGGGAAAACACAATTTATGTATAAGTTGGTGATTTTCTAAGTCTGGAAAAATACTGGTTACCCTGCAAATTTGTTTCAAGCCAGATTCATTAGTAACACTATCTTCAACATCAAAAGTCATACATGCTCTTAAGTCACTTCAGTCATGTCCGACTCTGTGCGACCCCACAGTCGGCAGCCCACCAGGCTCCCCGTCCCTGGGATTCTCCAGGCAAGAACACTGGATTGGGTTGCCATTTCCTTCTCCAATGCATGAAAGTGAGAAGTGAAAATGAAGTCACTCAGTCGTATCCGACTCTGTGCGACCCCATGGACTGCAGCCTACTAGGCTCCTCCATCCATGGGATTTTCCAGGCAAGAGTACTGGAGTGGGGTGCCATTGTCTTCTCTGAAAGTTGTACATATTTATCTATAAAGGTAGGTAGTGCTATCCGTGTACTTCCTTTGTTTTCATAAAAACAAAATCCAAACCCTTCACCAGAGCCTTACGTGATCTGTCTCTTGCCAACTTCATCTAGCAGTCTCCCCTCAGCTTACCACTTCTCAGTCATGACTAGCTGCTTCCTACTTTAGGGCTTTTATACCAACTGGCCCTCTTGTCTGGTTAACTTTTCTTGCAGATCATCACATGTCTGGCTTTTTGCAATTGGGGTGTCAGAATAAATATCACCAGGGAATTTTTCCCTCAGCACTCAATCTAAACCCTTCTGTCACTATCATTTCTTCTTGTTATGGCTTCTTCATAGCATCTGTGACCTCTTAAATTATCTGTTCACTTATTTATTTATTTACTGTTTCTCTCCAAATCTACCCAACCCCACAGATATAAAGAATTCCACAAGAGCAGTCTACTCATTGCCCTATCTCCAGTTCCTAAAATAGTACCAGGTAACCAATCATCACCCAATAAATATTTGTTGGCTAACCAGCCAAACTGTTTAAGATTATTCTGGGGAAGGTCTATGATTTCTTTGTTAAGAACTTATATTTAGCATTTAAAACTTATTCAAAAGGAATAAGAAATAAAGTTCTTTTGATGAAAAAAAAGAGCAAGAAATGTACACAATAAGCTATTCAACCAGTGGGCTTTATTTTCTTTTATGACAATCCTTTGGGATAGAAAAATATGCAAATCTAGTCATGTTTCACACACCTCATAGGTCACCTCATGCAAAAACTGAGTAAATTTTATCTTTTTAATTTTAGCTTTATTGCAGTCTGACATTTAAAACTGACTTTTCTTATAATAATATACCATGAGCTGCTAGCCACTCAATCTAATAACATTTTTCCTGCCAAGAAACAAGAATGCTTCTAAGAATGTAAGAAGTACAGATTGGGAAGCCATAGCTGACATTACAGTGACAGTGTCGGCACGGCCCAAATCAGGGAAGATCCTGTTCTCAGCTATGACAGAAGAAAGGAAGGAAGGAAAAGAGCGATCAGTCTGAGGAAATCACTGTAGTTCTGATTTTGGCTGACAAACATGAATATCTTCAAATCAATTCAAAATAGAATCAACTGGAATCTTATAGCTTGAGACATTAAATCCCTAATTTGACTATCTAAGGTCTCTAGTAAAAGAAATACTCACACAGTTCACCAGATCTGGGCTTATATGAGAAAAACAAGTATTTGTGGAAAACAAACAAACAAGCAAACAATCCCCAACACTATATGCTACATTTGCTTATTAATCTAAAAATATTTTCAAGGATACTTGTAAAGTGGAGAGATGTGAATAAAAATAATAATGACTTTATTTCTGAGTTTAGAAAATATTGGAAACCAAAAGAAACATTAAGAAAAGGTATAAAATTAAATGGTTTAAAAAATGCAAACACCCTGAATGTAACACAAACCTGTATTTACTTTTTTAAAATTGGAGGTTGCTTCTTTTCCCAACTGGTAATATAAAAGGAGACAGTAAGCAGATAATTCACAGCTCACGTGAGTTTACCTCTCAGTCAAAAAGAAATATTAATATCAATCTTTAGGCTAACTTGCTTACATAGTATTCAACCAAGTGGAAAGCACAGCTAGCACAGTTAGAAGCAGGTACCAGAACGACTAAGAATGGCATTTGCTCTTTTTTTTTTTAAATTAAGAAATTAAGAAGTACTGAAAGTGTTATTTTTTCTGAAGATCATGTACTTAATTTCCTATTTTTTGCTGTTCCATATTTCACTGTCTTCAACATTATAAGCTGCTTAATAAGAAGCTATACTTCACTTTTCATCACTTCTGATCTCAAAATTAATGTTTCTAAAGTCCAGTTACATTCATGAAAGCTAGAAAACCACATATAGGAGAATTTTACCTTACAGTTAAGTATTTTAAGATAGAAAGAAAGTCAAGTTGCTCAATTGTGTCATACTCTTTGCAACCCCACAGACTGTATATAACCTGCCAGGCTCCTCTGTCCATGGAATTCTCCAGACAATAATAATACTGGAGTGGGTTGCCATTTCCTTCTCAGAGGATCTTCCCAACCCAGGGGTCAAACTTGGATTTCCCACACTGCAGGCAGACTATCATCTGAGCCACCATGGAAGCCCTATTTTAAGATAATACCTCCAGCTGCTGCTGCTAAGTCGCATCAGTCGTGTCCAACTCTGTGTGACCCCCATAGACGGCAGCCCATCAGGCTCCTCCGCCCCTGGGATTCTCCAGGCAAGAACACTGGAGTGGGTTGCCATTTCCTTCTCCAATGCACAAGAGTGAAAAGTGAAAGTGAAGTCACTCAGTCGTGTCCGACTCTTCGCAACCCCATGGACTGCAGCCTACCAGGCTCCTCCGTCCATGGGATTTTCCAGGCAAGAGTACTGAAGTGGGGTGCCATCGCCTTCTCCAGAAATAGGTCTAAAAGTAAGGATTCTCTGTTCGCTAAGAACTCAAAATGCTAGATAAGTAAATTTCTGTAGGAGACTGTATATTTGTCAAAGAAATAGCATAAACATATGCTTTTTACTGATAAAAAACAGGAATCTTTTACCAATCAATTTTTTTAAACTCAGCAACAAACACAGTGTACAACCAAAGGGTCCCATTTTCTCTCAAAGGTTACACACCTAACTCTATGTAGTCTATTCATTAGACTCAGACTTTTTTCTTTTGAATTTCATCTCCAAACTGGATATCTCTGAAGATCTAGAGATCTTCACATGGTTGATTCCCAGCAATGCCCCCCAAACCTTTCCTCTTGTTTTCTGTTAAACTCTCAGATCTTGGCTTACCTCTCATGTTTATTTTAGTAAAAGGAGATTAAATGCTCCTGTGTGTTTAAACCAGTCTCCCTGTCTTCAGTCTCTTTCTTCCTCAACTCATTCTGTACTCTGCATCTAGATTCATTTTCAAAAGATGAATGCTCTGATCGGATCTTATTCCTCATATTAAAACTTCCTGTGCTCCCGCATAAAGCCTATACTTCTCAACCTAGCACTCAATGATTTCCATAGTCCCGATCAATCTTTATGCCCTTACTGCCATTATTTTCTAATACACAAGCCTAGGCTTCTGTCAAATCAATCTTCTGTCCTCCAACTTGCCCTGAACCTTCTATCTTGGCTCCTGTCATTCCTACCGCACAAAGAATGCCCAACACTCCCTCTCAGCTGCCACTGCTCAAGGCCCCTTCGCATCTCTGCATTTATTTATGTAAATAAGGACATAAAAAAGATATGTTCTGCCCCACCTAGCAAAACTGGCCCCAAATTTTCAAACCCAACAACTGCCAGCTTTTATTAAATGCCCTACTATGCACTCAGCAGTCTTCAACAGTATTTCTAATCCTCTCAACAATCCTATAAAGTAGGTATTCTTATTCTCCTTTTACAGATGAGAAACCCAAAGTTCAAAACCATCAAACTATATATTTAGTAGATATTCTCAAACTGTATACTCAGTAAGTTGCCTCAAATCATACACTGAATAAGTGGCAAAGCAAGGATTTCAACACAGGCTGCTTAACTCTACAGCTATTGCTCTAAACACTTAAGTTGTGTAGTTTGAGAGTTTTTTTAAGTCTGAATCATGTGACTATCCCTCTCCTCTATCTGAAGTAATTTAGTTTTACATATTTCTACCTACACACTATAAAATAAGCCTTCTCATGTTTGTTATTTTAGTAAAGGGAAAAGATTAAATACTATTTCTTTTCAAGAGAAGAACAATACTGAAATTATAATGTCAAGGAACATCTGTTTTGTCACAAAGATTACTTTTACTAAAATATTTTCAAAGAAATTCATTCTAAGCAACTTTTTCAAAGATGACTGCAAATTAATAATCATACCCTTTGATGTTTTTACAGATTATTAATAATATGAGGATTTTGTGATCATCCCCCAAGAACTGTAATTGGTATCTATCAAATTGGCAAAGGTTGTAAAAACTGACCTACTCAATGCCATTGAAGGTGCAGTGAGACACACATTCATACACAGGGTAACCACCCTTTGATCCAGTTATTCCACTTCTGGGAATCTACCCTAAAGGAAAATTAAAAAAAAAAAAAAGAGAAGAGAGAGAGATGCAATCAACTATAAATGTACAAAAATGTCTATCCCAGTGTTATTTAAAATAGTAGTAATATTTATAAAGATCAACCTAGGAGTCCCACACTAGGAGAACAATAACCCGTTCAGAGATAAAAGCAGGAGCAAAACCACATTTACAGAAGTATAATTTCAGAGGTTTTTTTTTTTAATTGAAAAGAAGAAAGAAAGGAGAAGAACCAAAAAAACTAAATCAAAATGTTTACAGAAATTATCTCTGGGCAACAGGTTTATGAGTAATCTTCAATTTCTTCTTTACATTTATGCTCTTTTCAAAATTTGCCACCACAATGAACATGAATTAGCTTAAACAAGAAAAAAAGCTTTAAGCAGTTGTAACTCGTGAAATACGGCCCTGAAACAAACAAGGGCATATTGCTTGGGCTGGAAATTAGATTTCCTACTGCAAAGAAAGCATCAAACTTGTTTCCTTTCCAGCTTTTATTAGGCTTACTTGTACTTTTAGACTGTGTAAAGAATGTCATCCAAAACTCAGTAGTACTCATGAAATCACACAAGGCATATCTAAAAGTCAGCCAATACTCCAGCTGAAAGCACCACAGTTAAATGAACTGTTTTATTGTATGCCTATTGAGGATAATAAATGTCCAATTAATCCTAACTCAAAACATGCAAAATGGAAAAACCAGAAAAACTATTCTCATTTCACAAATTAACTAAATATACTGTTGTTGCCTTATAAGCACATTACAGTTAGGTCTGGGAGGAACTTGAAAATAAATCTGGCAAACTACCAACAACATCACTAAAAATGCACACTGATGCATCTGACTACTATCTTTTAGTGGACAGTTCACTTCAATGGCACAGGATGATTTTAATCATTGCAGAAAAAATATTAAGCTGTCCTTCCAAAAAACAAAACAAACGTCTCACATTAAACATTAGAATTAAAACTGTTAGCTGAACCAGGAAAAAACTTACCTACAATGTAGCATATATGCACAAAAGCAATTTGGAAAAAAAGACCAACAGAAGTAAAACAGGCAGTTGAACAAGCAATTTTTATTTTACTATATACTTTAACCAATGGGAGACTGGTTTGCTTGAATACTAAAAAGCTGTTAGAAAATAAGACCACAGCAATAGTTGTTAACAACTGAAAGAGAATTAAAATATCACAAAGATTTTACTTAGAAAATGAGTATCATTCTATTTTTACTCAATCATGAAAATACAACATTTATTTATAAAACATATGTCAGGTTCTGGCAAACAAAATAAATTACTAGACTATAATAACTTCCTTAGAGTAGAAACTACAGCCCCATGTCTCAGTTTCCATCAAACAGCCTAATACTGGGTCACTTAAACATCTGTTCAATGACTGAATCTGAAATCTATTAATGAAATTATGCAATATTTCCACAACTACGCAATGAAATTTAAAAGGTAGTTTAAAAGACACCAATGATTTGGGACACTGAAAACTACATAAAACCCAAAGATTAGTGTTAAATGTCAGCTGCTAAAATAATTAAGTTATGGTTGCTTGCTTAATATTCTATACAATACTTGTCTAGAACAGAATGATCCTATGAATTTAAAAATATCATGAAAAATAGTGAATGAATTTACTCTCTGGATCACACATTTGACAGATCTGAAATGCTGAGTCTGCAATAAGAATTCCTACTATTACTAACTTAGAATCTTATAAGTGGCATCTGGGCTTTGTCCAAAGAAACAGTTGTACCCAGTTCTTTGTCTCTCTTCACCTTTCTACTTTCGTCACTGGTAACTAAGCTATGGTTCTGAGTGAGTATAACACAGCACTGCAAATAACCATGCATGTTACAGGCATGTGCATGTATTTGTGAATTCAAAGTCAGTCATCTCAAGTTTTAATTAATCCAACAGTGTCTTTTATCAGTTATGTGTAGTTTAGTACATTCCTATCCTTATGAGATACAGCCTAATTTAAATATATTCTGAAACCAAACATAGAATTATGCATTTAATCCTAAATTTGGCTAATTTTACCATTCACACTTTGAACCACTCTCTATCAATGTGAACTAAATAAATAGGGTGGAGATAGGAAACTATCTCTATCCCTGGAAAAACTGGATATGCAAAGAAATCTTCTTTTCCAGATTTATCTAATCTAAATTTATACAGCCTAAATAAGTCATTAGAACTTTATAAAAAAGCCATTAGTCTAACAATTGAAAATAATTTCATAGAATATATTTAATCCTCCATGTGTATATCATGTACTTCTGAAAATTATAATAAAAGGATGGTTTTTAGACCACTTAACAAAAGTACACTATCTCAACTCCACCTTAACCATCATACACAATTTCCTTTGCACCTTTTACCTCTAAAAGGCCTATTTTCAAGTGGAAATGAGAACAAGGCACAGTTCTCTGCTGAACTGCTTAATGGATCAGAACATTGTGATAAACTAAGTTTATAGGTTCAATACTAATCTGGATCTTTTAACTTTGAAACAAACTGCTCTCTTAATCAGTCATCTCAAAACTGAATGCAAATGGGATTGGAGAGAGCGTGTGTGAGCCTTCATTGCATACTCATAATCACTATTACAAAAATTCAACATGTAAAATGGCCAATACTAGCTCTGTATATGAAAGTGAAAAGCACAAAAAACTACCATTTGTAATCTCCAAATTTCAGATACACACAAAAGGGAGAAAAATGGACCCTTCATCTGTCTCAGTAACATAAGAAAGTTTAAGTATCTTTATTTTAAACAGTAATCATTTCCATAAGATATGAATTTGGCATTAAGTCATATAGCAGTATATGACATCAGAACGAGCAGAAAATACTTGGCAATATGCGATAACTCTTTTTAAAATTGATGAGTTCAATTTGAAGGAACATTAGGAGGAAGTAAGTTTATGTTCACAATTTTAAACTCACCACAACATTAAGATACAAATGCTTTATACAAGATATTTTTATTGACCTTCTAAAATGAGAATTTTAGAACTGGGAGCTTAGAGGTTATATGAGGTTCAATAGACATTTGCTGGGTCCCAGCATGTGTGAGACACAGTGCTCCGTGCTTGCAGGTAAACTCCATTGGCTCAGCCCACTCACTCTATAGATGCTAGAGTTTCTGCTCATGTCAAATCAAGCCTTTTAGACTTCTGAATTAGAAATGCTTAGCAATGCCATCACAGTGGTATAATTCTATTAAAACAGACTGATATCATCCTTCCTCATAATCTAAATAAAATTTCAAAGAGGCAATATTGACTTAACAGAAACAATAGTCTCTGTGTTTTGAATAACTTATAAAGAATTACAACAATTTAAAAATTCAACTGAGAGTCCTCAACTAAGTGCTAGTTGCATAATTTACTGCAAAGAACAAAACATGAGCCTATCAGAGACTTAAGATTCTAATGACATATAAAACAGAAATTAAACTAATTGCTGATACCACCGAAAAGTCCTTTTATAAGAAAAAAGAATATGAAAAATTAGGTGCTTGACTGGGATATCTATTCTTTATAAAAGATCACCAAACATATACTGACAAAGTTCTTGAGTAACAGTAAACACTGGCAAGATTTTAAGTTATTTAACTATGAGATCACAAATTATCACATAATGTAAAACTTCCTGAAGGCAGAGACCTTGTCTAATCCAACTGTTATCCCCAACAATTAGCACCCTGTTATTAAAATGTTAAAGAGAGAGTTGAACGAACATTATGAACTCATGTGAGCTAGCTACTGGAAAATTCAACCTAATGATCTAAAAGGTCTCTTTTTATAATTCAAATTGTTTAAGTATTAGATAATATTCACTCAAGTGACATTGCATGAAAATTCAGATCAACAACTGTGGCTGTCACTTTAGTACAAACTACTCTCTGAAGGAATTAATAGATACACCAGGAAGACAAGTATATTTATATACTTTGATTTAGTAGTCCTTCTGGAAATCAATTCCAAGGAAATATTCAAAAAGAAAGAAAATGTTGACTATACAAAAGTGTTCGTTTCATTGTTATTTTCAATAAGGGGAAAAGGAAACTATCTATATGCCCAAGGCAGGTAGACAGACTATTTTGCAACCATGCAAAAAGGTTTAAAATGAACATTAACCTCCTAATTGGTCTTCCTGCTTCCACTCCCTGCTGCCTTCCCCAAGTTGATTTCCACATAGCAGCCAGAACAGTTCCCACAGACTTAAGTCAGAACAGTTCTGTCTTCTACCCAAAACCCTCCAGTGGTTTCCCATTTCATTCAAAGTTCTGACCATTGCCTACAGGCTTTACAGTGGCCTCAGCCACTTCTCTAATCTCAAGCTCTCTCATTTTCCCTCCTGCTTACTGGCCTTCTCCAAAAGGTCAAGTACACTGAGTGGTCTCTGTCTGTTATCTTCTTCCCCTAGAGAGCATGAATTCCTCACTTTCTTCAGGTCTCTACTCCAGCATCATGTCTTCCCAGGCTACCCTTCCTTGCCACTCTCTGTATCCTCTAACCCCACTTTACTCTTCTGCGTATTTCTCACCATCTGACTTATTCTGTATTTATATGGTTATGGCCCATCTCTCCTGATTAGTATATAAACTCCATGATAGCAAGGACTTTGTTTTATTCACAAAATAGGTGTTTAAAAAGCACTTGTTAAACAGACACTGAATACTGATAAAATAATTATTAACTACACAAAAAACCATGCATATAAACTTGCAAGAGAACAGGAAAAATGATCTGTGAACACTTTCAAGTGCTGATCATATTGCTAAGGAGTTTAAACAACAAAAAATGTAAGTCAGTTGTGATTATGATTTTAAGCTGTCAATAGTGACTATGACAATCTTACCTCCCTCAAAGCCATTTGTTTAGAAATACTATGAGAACTTTTCCCATAAAACTGTTAATAACGATCAGTCTTAAAATCTTGTTCCCAAAGACCCAAGTAAGTCTGTGAGGGTAGACACTCATGCTTGAGGTCACACAGGTGAACAAAGGCTTCTGAACAGTTTTAATATAGAAATGAATGATACTCAGAGTTTACATTTAAGACAAGCACACATGGTTGGCTTCAGAGAGTCCCTGAAGCTGAAAATTCTGTACCTAAACGTCTATTACTTCTTTCCTGAGGAGAGAGTCTATATGTGCATTTCATTATATTCTCAAAGGTGTCAGTGGCCCAGAAAAGGTTAATAATCAGTATTTTGTATGTTGGAAGTGAAGTGAAATCTAATTTGAGCTACCTCTCAAAGGACAGAAAATATATAAAACCAAGACACATCTTTGCAATAACACATTTCATTCAAGAAATACCAAGTGCCTACCATGTGCCAGGCATGGTGTGATTTTGAGCACCTTACACTTAACCATATTTTGTAGTACATAATTCAAAATACATAGGAAACAAGATTCACTGAAACACCAGACTAAAAAGAAATCCAGCGAACACAAATATAATTTCAAACAGAAAGTGGTATAGGAAATCATAATATAGACAGAAAGGAGCTCAGGGCCTGATTTAGTGCTTATTATGTCAAAATATCCACAGATATCAGTTACATCAAAAGAAAAGAAAAACTACACACACGTGTGCCCACCCCCACACACTGTGACAGGAAACCAAAATGAAGTTTCCAAATCCTGTTTCCAGCAGCATCCCTTCTGAGACTGCCCTTCAGCATTCTTTTGAAGGTAGGAGCTCCACGTTAAAACTAAGGGCTGATACTTTACTCTTACTGTGATAAAAACAAAAAGAATCATCTCAAACCCAGCAAACAGAAAACTGTGGCCACCTGTACGGCTGTGACCCATTAACCTCCTGCCCTGTTATTCCCTTTCCTTTTATACCCCACTTCCTTCAAAGCAGTGACAGAATGGTCTTCACTCCCAAAACGGAATGACTCCTGAACGCTAGCTCCTTTTCCAAGAGGTCGAAAGGTCCCCTAAACTTTGCTTCTTAGCCCTGTGAGTTGATGTCTTCCCCTCATCTTTTCCCCATAGCAGTAAATTACACAATTCAGCTGAGGACACCGTCCTTAACTTCCTGAACAAGGGGGCAAAAAGACACTCCTACCAGTCCCAGCCTGAAGGAAGACAAGAATCACACGGTGACCCTTCCCTAACAAAATTCAGGGAAGAAGCAAAGACCCAAGAGGCAACGCCGAAAAGGCGAACACATGGCACGCTACGGAAGACGTGGGGGACAGAGGGCGGGAAAGGGGCTGAGAGGTGGAGTGGGGTGTAAAGATGTCAGCTCTGTGCACTAGGGGAATGAAGAAATGCGAGATCCCGAACCCTGACAAGTGAACACAGAAAGGGCACCGCTCCCGTCTACCCACACTTCTCCAGCAGTCAAGGGAGGTCAGAAAATTCACCCAACCCTCCAACTCCCTTCTTCGCGTGCCCCCCAATGGGTGAACTGGGTTTGAAAGAAGAGCTGACCCTAGTCAGGGTACAAGCAAGGAGGAAAACGAAGCGATAGCCAATCTAGTACCTCTCTCAAGCAGCAAGGGGCGAGGGCACTGTGTCCGGGGAGATGGCGAGAGCAATGGGCTTGTGCCATGACACCTCGGGGAGTTGGAGGGTGGGGGACACAATGTCCTCTTTCTCTCCCACACCCGGCCCGGGCCCCTCCCGTCCCTCTCCCGCAGGCCCAGCCACAGTCGACCGGCTCGGTCCGCGGGCGTGGTTGGCTCCGGCCCCGGTGGCGGCGGCCGGGCCTCCCCGAGTCCTGGCCCCTCCCGCCGGCCAGGCCCCCGGGCCGCCGCCCCGGACACCGAGGGAACACGGAGGAGGAAGGGGGAGCCAGGGGACTGACCGGCGACAGGAGCCGCCTCGGCCCGGACTCGTCCGACCCGCGCCCCTCGCTCCCTCTGGGGCCGGCTCCGGCTCCCCGCCCCTCACTCACCCCCCCGCCCCGGTCCGGCACCTCCTCCACCTCCTCCTCCTCCTCCCTCCTCTCGGCCGTGGCTCCTGCTCCGGCTCTACGCGACGACGGCGGCGGTAGCGGCCTCGAGAGCAGCGGCGGCGGAGCCTCCAGAACGCGCACGCACGCAGCACGCAAGCCCCGCCCCCAAGTCCCGCTCCGCCCCTTCGAGTCGGCGTCGGCAAGATTTCGGCCCCGCCTTCCTCGCGGTTTCCGGAGTCCGCTTAAAGGGGCCGCACAGGAAAAAGGTGGAAGAGCTAAGAACGCCACGGGGGAAGAGTGAGGAGCTTCGGCTTTTAGCTTGGGCTGGGTGGTGGAGTGGGGAGGCCGGAAATGAAATGAGAAATGGTTCGAAGATTCAGGAGAAGAATTTTGGAGGGAATATGACCAGTTGACAAGTACTAATTGAGTATCTAGTAGGTGCCAGGCACTGTCCTAGGCGCAGAGAATAATGGGAGTAAATTAAAAGAAGCTTACTCCTTGGAAGAAAAGTTATGACCAACTTAGATAGCATATTGAAAAGCGGAGACATTACTTTACCAACAAAGGTCTGTCTAGTCAAGGCTATGGTTTTTCCTGTGATCATGTATTGGATATAGGAGTTGGACTGTGAAGAAGGCTGAGCGCCGAAGAATTGATGCTTTTAAACTGTGGTGTTGGAGAAGACTCTTGAGAGTCCCTTGGACTGCAAGGAGATCCAACCAGTCCATTCTGAGGGAGATCAACCCTGGGATTTCCTTGGAAGGAATGATGCTAAAACTGAAACTCCAGTACTTTGGCTACCTTATGCGAAGAGTTGACTCATTGGAAAAGACTCTGATGCTGGGAGTGATTGGGGGCAGGAGGAGAAGGGGACGACCGAGGATGAGATGGCTGGATGGCATCGCGGACTCGATGGACGTGAGTCTGAGTAAACTCCGGGAGTTGGTGATGGACAGGGAGGCCTGGCGTGCAGCGATTCATGGGGTCGCAAAGAGTCGGACACGACTGCGCGACTGAACTGAACTGAACTGAAAGGGCTTTATGGAGCTTGCATTCTAGTGGTTGAGAAGAGACAACAAACAAATAAAAATTTCAGAAAGTGATAAGTGGAGTGAAGAAAAATAAAACCAGAAATAGGGTGACTTCATAGATGGCCAGGTATTGCCCCTCAGAGGAGCCCTATAAGCACATACACCTATGACATGAAGGAATAAGCCTAGCAAATACCTCGGGAGGGGAGAGGAAAGGGAGGGAGTCTTACCAAGCTGAAAGAACCTCGGTTGTACACACAAAGGTAGGGTTAGCCCGGCATGTTGCAGGACCAACAAAAAAGGCTAGTATGGCTGAGTGTGGTCAGCTAGCCACAGAGCAGCAGTAGGCTGAGAGAGGTGATGGGGGAGGGCAGATCCTATGGAACCTTGTGGGCTGTTATTAAGGGCAACAGAAAGCCATGGGAGGGTGAGCAGAGGAATGACCGCATCTAGTTCCCATTTTAAAGTTACTCTTGCTATTATGTGTAAAATGCACAACAGGGAAGCACAGATGTCTTCAAGGAGACTAGTGAGGAAGCTCTTTGTGGTCACTTGGACTAAGATGGCAGCAGAGAAGGAGTGAGAAGGGGTGTATCAGAATATATTCAGATACACTTTGAATTGGAATAGATTTGGCAGAGAATGTGTGAACGAACAAAAAGCTCATGGCTGATTCTTAAGTTCAGGACCTAAAGGGTAAGTTCAGTTCAGTTCAGTTGCTCAGTCGTGTCCGACTCTTTGCGACCCCATGAATCGCAGCACACCAGGCCTCCCTGTCCATCACCAACTCCCGGAGTTCACTCAGACTCACATCCATTGAGTCCATGATGCCATCCAGCCATCTCATCCTCGGTCGTCCCCTTCTCCTCCTGCCCCCAATCCCTCCCAGCATCAGAATCTTTTCCAATGAGTCAGCTCTTCATATGAGGTGGCCAAAATACTGGAGCTTCAGCTTCAGCATCATTCCTTCCAAAGAAATCCCAGCGTTGATCTCCTTCAGAATGGACTGGTTGGATCTCCTTGCAGTCCAAGGGACTCTCAAGAGTCTTCTCCAACACCACACTTCAAAAGCATCAATTCTTCTGCGCTCAGCCTTCTTCACAGTCCAACTCTCACATCCATACATGACCACAGGAAAAACCATAGCCTTGACTAGACGGACCTTAGTCGGCAAAGTAATGTCTCTGCTTTTGAATATACTATCTAGGTTGGTCATAACTTT